>OU898276.1:81149635-81481520 GCA_918026665.1 Diabrotica balteata
AATTTATTGGTCTCAAAAAATGTATACATAGTTCCAATATTCAGTGGCCTCTCCCTACGAACAGTGCGGATTGATCTTCCAGTGAGCAAGTCTCTTTTGTTGTTTATCTTTCACCAATCTGAAGCTATCTCAAGTTTTAACTCTATATATGCTAAAACTTTTACACCCCTGATAATTGCGCATTACACCGCTGCTAAAACTTCAGATACCTACAGATAGGCGAGAGAAAAACATATATATTGACTTGACTAGTGACATTGCATGACGTGCAATGACTGGTAGATCGGTACACATATTACTACATTTGCACTTACAATACTTTAACAGAAAATATTAGACAAAAAAGTACTGTTAAGTGAAGTAGAAATCACAGTTTTCTATTTTAGTTATCGTTAATCGTCAATATTAAACGCGTAAAAGATAACAGTAAAATTACAAAATAATCAATCGTGAATTCGAAATTAATTAGGAAATCAGTGGTGTTAAAATTTGGGAAAAATTTCGTCGTGTTTTTGTTTGTAAACAAACCTTTCGTTGAAATCCGGAAAAACTACGGAAAATTTGGCAATGGTTTCCAAATATAAGTTAGTTGCTTGCCGCTTTATTGTATTGTTCTAGTTTTTTGCTTTCGTAGAATATTTTAGTACTCTCTGTTTTTAAGGATATACCATGCACTGTGTTTCTGTCATTGTATGTTTCTTAAAGGTCTCTATTTGATTTATTACTTTATTCGTTAGCTAAACTAGTTGTTTTTATTTTTTTAAGCGTTTTAAGTTAATAGTTTTTCATTAAATGTTCACATATTTAATCATTTTGAATGTAGGTTACATATTTTGTAGCAAGTGCATTTGTGAAAATATTTCTTCGAGAAAAACTGTATCCTTCGAGTAATATTTTTTTAAGTTTGGCAACAGAAAACAATTTCACATATTATTTACTTACACAAATTTTACGTGGCTAATAAGATGAATAATCGATCAATTCGTATTGCAGTTAGTATAATTTTGATTGTGCAATGGCTGTCTTGTGGACGGGTGCGTTGTCTTGGCGCAGGAGGATTTTTTAAGATAAATTAGAAATTTTTGTCTAAAATTTGCGTCGAAACTGTCCCAATAGAGTTGTATATAAAACGCTAGGTATTTCATACACTGCTGTTACTTCGTATCCGGCCTGTAGAAATGGCCCTATGTTTCATCTAAAGTCATGTATCGATGAAGAAATCCTTCGAATTACATTTTATCATTGTCAAATGAATCTAGAGTCCAACGTACCTTTTTTTGACAGTGATCAACTGCATGTTCGTGTATAATATTTTATACAAGCTCATCCTTTATATGTTTACAGTACTATATCACGAATTGTCAATGTATCACGTGATTGTCAATATATCACGAATTTTGAGTCTATGATATCCAATGATCTTAGAATAGAGTTTATTCATGATTTCTGAGGCACTTAAACGTTCATCATCAAATACATGTACGACCGTTGATAAATTTAGCTTCCAAATTTCACTGCTTTCAGAGACGGTGCAGATGCAAAGCATTAATTTCGACTTTGATTTTTTTCCGTTCAAGGAAACGTACTTAGTACCTATAACTAAACCCCGTTCATCTGTTTCCGTTTAAAAAGAACACAAAAGTTGCTGGTTTTTGTTACATATGATAACTTGCTTACTATGGTATTTTTTTATCCACCATAAAACCTTTCTGCAAAATGATTCCCATATTGGCATCCCTTAACTTTTTACTGCTTGATCAATGATCAAAGTCACTAAATCCTGGATTACCATCTATTATATTGTTAACAATCATTTTTTAATTATTATTTAGCGTATTTTACCGGTAGTTTCTTTTTCTTGAAATTATTACAAAACAAATAACGTCTTGTCTTAAAATTCCACTACAATTTCAAGTTAGATGATACAAAATGAGATTGAATGTGATTGTCAATATCTGTGTATTGCTTCAGATGGATCACATCTATTCAATATTGAAATTTGGTGCCAAAGATTCCAACCAGGTAAGTCACTTTCGGATGTGATTGAGATGTTTCATCGGGTGATGTTAACGGCTATTTTGTATCATTTGTTTTCGGAAAATTGCACATTTTGTTAAATGAGGTTTAATAACAATTTAATACGTAACAATTTAAAAGCTTTAATTGTTTTTTTTTTAATTATGTTGTGAACTTTTTGTACAGGAAAAACTAGTGGCTTATATTTTAACATTCAATTGATTGAGTTCTGTTATATATATATATATATATATATATATATATATATATATATATATATATATATATATATATATATATATATATAGATAATTCAATATAAGGTTGAATGTTCGAATAATTAAACTTTGAGGGTATACAAGACAAATCATACATGAATCATCATTCTGTCTCCGGCTTCTATACAACATGTAGCTTCTCCTTAAAAAATTTTTAAAGTGTTTGTTTGTCTTAGTGTATTGTATTTTGTATTGTTATGTCCAAATTTTACATTTATGACATTCTACTATGTCGGATAGGCCACAACTGACGAAATGCCCCTGAAGATGATCTATTGATTGAAAGTACTTGGGCAAGATTAAATTAATCACCGTGTTCGATAGTTGCCTTGTATACCCTCAAAGTTTAAATAGATAATTAATCCGCTAATACTCTCCTTTATATGGGACCCAACTTCCAACTTCTAGATTCGACTTTGTATTCAAAACATTGCATACTTTTTTTACAACGTATCAGAAGTAACGTGGTTTGATTTTAAACATGTTTAGGATCCTTTCTGACATGCATCCTATCCTGTCGTTAGATGATTTGATGACTCAAGTGTTTGAACTTTCTCCTTTTATAGAGACTTGTATTCCTGATTTTTTGTCCTCCGTGCATTATTTTTCATTTGTCACGCTTTTAAATAATTTATTATCTGATGATAATACTATATTTCAGTTTATAAGAAATCGTGAGTTCCAATCTACCGGAGTTGACTGTTGTAGTTTTAAAGTCGAACGCAGATCTGTAGGCTCAAATTGTATCAAAATGGAGAGCCACATAAAATAAAAAGAATAAAATGAAAATTAATATGTTTGCACCCCAGAAACAGGACTATTTTTAATAGCAGGGAACAGTCCATAGCTTACGCGGATGTGGTGATACTTGCGAGAACAAAAAAACCTTTAGAAAAAGTTTTCCCGAAATTTGAAGAGGAATCTAAAAGAAACGGATTTATAATAAACCAAACAAAACGCAATCTATGGAAATGAGAGGAGACATAACAAATAATAATAAATATATTAAAATAGAAGGAGCAGAGACTGTCTATAGTTTTGAAAAAGTCAGAATTTGAATACTTAGGAGTAACCATGACGAACATGGGAAAGGAAGAAAAAGCGATAAGCCAAAGGCTAATGAAGGGAAGCAGAGTGATAGGGTCACTAAATTCATTACTGAAAGCTAAAAATGTGTCCAAAACAGCTAAACTGCGAGTCTACGAGACAGTAATCAGACCCACAGTGATGTATGCCAGTGAAATGAAAAACCAGCAACTACGACAAAAATACGAGCTCAAAGAGCTAGATGGCTTGGTCACATTATACGAATGCCCGAGAATCGAAATGTTAAAACTATACTGAAGGAGTTAGAAATGGTAAAAAAAGAAGAGGACGTCCAAAGAAGACATTTTTGGAAGCAGTATATATATATATATATATATATATATATATATATATATATATATATATATATATATATATATATATATATATATATATATATATATATAATTTGGGCCAGTTTATCAAAATGAGATAAACATAGTTTAAGGCTCAGATACATGTTTATGACTGAACTGTCAGGAAAGCTGAAAGATATATAGACAGGGGTTTTATAAATACTAAAACATTTTGTCATATTTTATTTCTTGTTATGTAATCTTTATGACCCTTCGGAAATCAAATTAAACGAATAACTTTTTTTTCGTAAAATTATGTTTAATTTATGATGAAAGTACGGGTCTTTAAGGGTATTCGGTGTTCTTGATACTGATTTTTATGGTATATATAGCTCTTCATGGAGTATCAATGATATTGACCATATTATTTAAGATAATCTTTCGTCATTACTTAACTTTCGTTTCTCTCTGAGAAGGAAAAAGCATATTAAAAGGTACCCTCATATATACAGTTCCTAATTTGGTACATAAAAAGTTCACAAGAATAATTGCCTGGCACTGTTACATAAAGGTAAATTTGCAATTTTTATTCAAAAAGTAATTTTCCGAAACTGCAATCGTGGTCCATCTTGTATAAAAACGACAATCATATGTGATCTATTTCAATCAATAACAGATAATACTGCTTTAGTTTTAAGTTGTATATAAATGTTGATGCTTTTACAGTGAAAAACAATAGGGGAAGGAATACAAGAATAACTAGAATGAATCGTTAAGTTTTGTCATTGTTTCCATGCTTTTGCACTAGTAATGAAAAACATTAAAATGTATGTTATTCCTAAATGCGTAAATAATAACAATGATGACTAAAAGTACCTGGTTGGCATTATAATCAGCTGGATAAACGTATACAGGGTCATTGTTTACAGTTACACATGCGCGTTTAGTATCCTGAACCATTGATGCCAATCTGAGTGAAAACTTTAGTGAAAAATTAATAAAACCTATGGCAACCACATATTTCCCATTTAAAAACAATCAGTCAAAGATTATTCTTGTATTTCTTGAATTTCCTTGATTTTTAAAATATATATTTATTACAGATTGTTTATGGTTTTTTTTGTATTATATCATGTTTCCATAGTTGCATTTAATAACCTCTTGGATTTAAGTTGTTGTTTATATTTTCCAAAATATATTATACAACTAAAATTCAAACTCATTAATACACTAACCATTTCATTAATAACGGCACGTTACGCTGTGGCTAAGCACACGTTACATTTGAATTTTTAGCACAATTCAAGCTTGAGTTTTATATTTGTGTGACTAAATTTATAACACAGAGGGTTTAAAAATATAATATATTAAAATTATAAATAATATTTTTTAAAATAACGAAAGGTAAAACAATAGTCAGGGGCGTAGACTGGTTCATCCCATGCAAAATCTTAAACACGGCAAAAATGTTGTCAGCAACAATATCTCTGGACAGCAGTGACACTGCTTTTCATCGGCTCGCAACGTATATAACGGTGGTTTGTCGGAACATCGACTTGACAAAACTGTCACCACCTTATCTTCCCAATGTTTCTAATTGGAACACCACATAAGCTGTTACAAGGTGACAACACGTCGATTAAAATATATATATATATATATATATATATATATATATATATATATATATATATATATATATTAATATTATATGGACATTTAAATTGGTGTAAGTGGAGCTTTAAAAAAAGTAGATTGGCCAACGGACACCAATATTATCTACAATATATACAAAACTGCAGCAACTACGGTAAAAATTCGTAAAATCACCGAAAATAAATTTCCTATCATGTCAATAAACAACACAAGTAGTAAAGATATTCAAACCTTTATGGTTTACACAATATTAGAAGTGGCAAAGAAATCATAGATGGCGTATGTACAAAAAATGCTACATCGGTTCAACATCAACGCTGACGAATTCCATAAATAAATATCTTCTGCAAACACAAAAAGTGTAATAATATTGAAAGGTCCAATAAGGTACAAACTCGTGATTGAAAATCAAATGGTAGAACAAGTGACAACAATATTGATCTGAAGCTATTATGGCATTTTAATCTGATGTTCTATCTTTAATGGGAATTAATCACAATTTCAGTTTAAAATACGTTTATTTCCATTTAGGAAATCGTTCTCAAAAGGCAAATTAAACTGTATCCCTTCGTTAATTTGGTGCAATCTCCATTTCAGTTTCTCTTTATTAGTTCCTGGTACCATTTCCAATCCAGTGGATTATATTTAATTTATCTCTCCAGATTTGATCTCGGTATCCTTACGTCGTGCTTTCTGGAATCTTATCCTGCTTCTACATGCTCCTACCTTCTCCATCCATATACGTAATGGAGGGAGGTTAAGTATGACCTCTAGAGAGATGACCACCATAACTGGCTAGTCAGTTATATATAGCCAGTACATATGTTTGGGGTTCATATATCATGTTTTCCCATATATCCTTCGACGTGTCCAAAGGGAAAGCATTACTTTGTGGATACAACCATGTTATAAAGAGAATATAGGAAGATAAATATTCATATCTCCGTCATTTACCATCCTATTATATGAATTTCGGAATCTTTCTCTCATCAGATAATGCAATGTTCGAAGTGAAAAATCTAAATTAATTATTCGGACATTTTATTGAAAATATTTGACACCAACTACGACCTTAAGAGAAAAGCACAGAGAACGTCATTGTATTAGATTTGTTTTTTTTTATCAAATTTATATTTGATCAATTTTTTTAATCCTGTTAGATAGCTAACATGATTTTTGATAATATTGGATCATTGCCAGTGTTCGTAACTACCTATTGCGTATTTATGATTCACGATGATGTTAATATCTTGATCCATGATGATCATGGAGTATTATTGGCAGTCCACATTATACATTTTTGAGATTTTGCACGGTGATATCGGCCGTATTGAGCATTCTGTTTCCTTTATTACGTGTACACAACTTAAAAGTTATTTTAAAAAATTGGTTAAAGATTTAATTGTTAGGCTTAATTTTGCCTAAATATAAATCAAATAAAACGTGGTACAACACCCAGCGTCTACAACACTCATTGTTTCAGAAATGGTACTTTTATATAACCATTTTTAAAACAGCTGAAGTTCACTATAGCTTATATTTTCCTTTTGATAAATTATTTCTAACTCGTGTGTCATAATAATTGTAGACGTAACAAACTAAGTTAACAAAATTATTAACAATATTAAATATGTAGTAACAATAATGTAGAATAAAAATATTATCTTTGTTATTAACTGACTAAACAAATATCTCTTTTTAAATTGCCAGTAAATGATAATTCAAATATAGGTATATAGTGTGCATAATTTTTCATAGGTTGTCTAAACCATTGTAAATAAATAAAGTCTGTAAAAAATTACGCAAAATAAGAAAACATCATTAAGCATATCCAGGAGATCTTTTATGAATTGAGTTCGTACCCTTTTCCCGGTGACAGAATCGGACTTGTTGACTTTATATTTAAGAAAACCCGTTCTCCGCATTTAATATTTTTGTCTCTGAATTTGTCCAAGTTTTATCTAGGTAATACATTTGTCTGTTTTCTTTTGAGGCTTCTTCAGAAAATTATTTCCTGTTTATTCATAGATCTTTTTATATTGTGTTTTTCATTATTGAAAACCACTTTTGTCAAAAATTTCCATAATGCCATTGTAGAGAATTTCGAATAGTTTTCTTCAGCAGATGTCATAATTGTATTAAACTTCGGATTCTCGTTCCATTTGTAAAAAGCTTATACTTTTGCTTTCTTTTTATTAGTTTATAAATTGTTATCTTAGAAACACACATCATAGCATCAGTTATTTCTACAGTATCATCAACACTTAAATCAGGATTTGTTCCATTTAAAAATGATACTCCCGTTTTTGGTTGTTTGGATGGTTCCTATCTTCATATTATAGACTCCGTTTACTTAGATCTTACACGGTGAGAATAATAGTTTACACCTAAATAATTTAAGAATATTTCTTGCTGATGGTTTTTATTTTAAAATAATGTTCCGTAAAGTACTACATACAATGGACTGGTTGAAAACAGTGCTAAGCTTGAATTTATCTTCAGTCAAGATAACATATCACTTGTAAACTGTAAGGAAGTTGAAGGCAAAAGTGATTCAACTATTCTATTCTGAAACGACAATACCACTAAGGAACAGGTTGGATGATAAGTGATATGGCAAGGCGATTAATCTGAACACTCATTAGGTTGTAAGTGAAACAACCATGATTACGGATGGTGACAGAAAATACTAATCATGCAAAATTAAGGAATCGTTCAAACACCGGAGAAACCTACGTGGTGAGTCAAGATAATAACAAGTTGGACAATGGCACAGAAATGCTTAGATTTATTAATCTAACTTTTCATAAGTTAAACAATCTTTAAAAGAACAGCTATTTTGGTCATTTTAACAAAAATTACAATCAGGATAAGGTACTAAATAAGCCACTGGATAAAATCAATGGATAAATTTAATTAGAATACCTTTATGTTCAACTTCTCGTTCGACGATGTGAAATAATTTCTGAAATCGTGGAGTAAATGTTTTATTGATAGCTAATAAGCACACTCGCAGAAAATGACTTCTTTACGATATGACTATTTTAATTAGACTGCGTGTTAAAAAGCGTCTAACCCCATTTTATAATCTCACAAATAAAGCGCAAATTCATCTCAAAGTCCATTGCATTGTACTTTGTAATTTGCAAGTTTGTACTTTGTACAAGTATTTTCCGGACTAAGAAGTTTTGCAATAATTTAGCAAGTTATTCGAATTCGGATCGAATTCTAACGGAAGGTGAATATCCTCGTAATTAAAGTATGTTATAGATTCTATTCTATCTATCTATCTATAGCCCAAAATCTATTCATGTGTTGAATATAGGCCTCTCCCATTTTTCTCCATTTGACTCTGTCTTCTGTTTGTCTTTTCCACATGACCTTTTTGCAGTATATGGTCTCCAGTGGCCAATTTCTTTATTCCATCTTCCATCCTGATATCTTTTATTATGACCAGCCCATTTCCATTTTAATTTCAATGCATGTTCGACAGCGTTTGTTGTTTCAGTTTTACATCTTATCCACTCGTTCATCTCTCAACGATATTCCCAACATTTGTCTTTCCATAGCTCTTTGAGTTTTCTTTATTCTATCTAAGTTGCTCTTGGTACACGTTCACGTCTGGGCACCATATGTCAGAACAGGTAGAACGCATGCATTAAATACCTTCGTTCTTAATTTTAAAGGTATTTTTTGGTTTTTGATAGTATATGAGAGTTTTCCGAATACAGCCCACCCCATTCTTATTCTTCTGGTTATTTCTTTAGTCTGGTTACTTTTGTCTGCTCTGATCGCTTGTCCTAAATAAATATATTCTTGGACGTGTTCTATGTCTGTTCCACCTATGGTAATTACTGATCTGACTTCTGTATTAGTCATTATTTTAGTTTTCTTTAGATTCATTTTTAGTCCTTTCTCAAGAGATGTTTTTTCTAGGTCTGAAATCATTATTCATAGTTTTTCCATAGTTGTTGCTGTCAGGAGTACATCATCGGCGAATCTTAGATGATTTAAATATTTCCCGTTTATACAAATTCCCTTATTGTCCTAGTCTGTAGATTTAAAAATGTCTTCCAACGCCAGAGTAAATAGTTTGGGTGAGATTGTATCCCCTTGTCTGACACCTCTACAAATTCTAATTAATGGAGTTTGCAAATCTCTGTCTAGCTGAATTCTCATAGTGGCGTTTTGATATATATTGTGGATTAACATTCTGTATCGTGAATCTATTCGGCAATTAACTAGAGCTTCTTCCACTGCCCATAGTTCTATGCTGTCAAACGCTTTTTTATAGTCAACAAACGCTAGGTATATTGGAAAGTTGTATTCGTTGGTCTTTTCTATCAATATTTTAAGAGTGTGACGGTGGTCAGTTGTGCTGTACCCCTTTCTTAATCCTGCCTGCTCAACTGGCTGGTATGCATCAAATTTGTTGTTTAGTATAGTTGTGATCACCTGAGTGAAAGTTTTATAGATTTGTGACAAGAGAGATATTGGTCTATAGTTAGCTAATTTTACATTTAACATTTATTGAAAAGTATCTTTAGGTAGTCTTTTATCTTTTAACATTTCAATTAGAATTTCATCGTCTCCTGGAGCCTTATTTCTTTTCATATCTCTAATTGCTTTTTCTATTTCTTCTCTGGTTATGGGGGATAATATTTCAGAGTTTACAATTATTATTTTCTTTTTCAGGTTTTGTTGAGTTGTATCAGGTGGACTGTTTTTAGAGCTATAGAGGTCCCTATAATATTCATTTGTTATCTTAGATATTTGGGTTCTGCTTTTTTCTATTACACCTTGTTTATTTTTCATCTCTATGATTTTATTTCTTCCTAGGTGGGACTTGATTGATCTTAAGTTTCTATTTTCTTCTATAATCTTCTGGATTCGTTCTTCTTGATGCCGTTTGAGATCTTGTTTTATATGTATTCTTATTTCTGCAAGGGTTTTGTATTGAGTTGTATTTCTTTTATTTTCTTGTAGTAGGCTTCTCCGTTGTTGTAGCATGTCTAAAGATATGGCACTTAGTTTTGACTTTTTGCCTGATTATGCTGGTACTACTTCTAAGCTAGTCTTTAGAAGTTCTTCAGTGATGGCTTTGTTTAATTGATCTAGATTTAGGTCTGTTAACTTTAGTTCTTCAGCTGTTCCTCAGTTTGTTTTGGTATTGTTCTTTATTCTCATTTAATTTTTCTGGGTGGACTTTTTTCTTAGAGTGTACATATTTTCTTCGATCATTTCTGTGTTCACTACCAGTAGAGATTGAGTATATTACTGTGACGCCTTCGAAAATGTTCTTTTTGTTTGTTAGTATGTAGTCAATTCCATTTTTAGTGTTCCCATCTGGCGACATCCACGTCCATTTCCTATGTGGCTTTTTCTTGAAGAAAGAGTTCATGGCAAATAATTTGTTGTTTTCTAGCTAGTTAACCAATAGATCTCCTCTTTCATTTTTTACTCCATGTCCAAATTCTCCAATACAGTTTTCGTTTTCTTTTAGTTTTTTGCCCATTTTCGCATTAAAATCGCCCATTATAATCGTGTATGTAGTGTTTCGATATGTCATGGACTCTGTGAGGTGTTCATAGAATTCTTCAATTTCTTCGACTGTGTGTGTAGATGTTGGCGCATAAATCTGAATTATTTTTAAAGTGACCTTTTTGGCTGATATTTATAATTATTAAAGCGATTCTTTCTGTTATTCCTACGTATTCCTCAATTTTATGAGCATATTTTTTCGAAATCAAAAAACCAACTCCATCTAAACTTTCGTTTTCTCTACCTTTAAAATACAATATGTTTCCAGACTCTAGCGAGATGCAGTTTTCACCTTTTCTTTTTACATCCGATAGTCCGATTATGTCCCATTGTAGGTGTTTAACTTCTTCCTCCAATTCATAGAGTTTCTCGTCTTTAGACAAAGATCTTACATTGGAAGTTAAAATATACATTTTTGTTGTCTGTATTGACGAACTATTGTCTCCCCCCAGATCCGATGAGACTGACCTTATTAGATATGGTGTAGGATTACAATGTGAACCACCTACCTGGGGACCAGTTCCGTTCGGGTTTGTATTCGTCATTTGAGAAAGGAGGTGTTGACCATAAAACATCACGCTGGTCAGACGGGTTGGTGAGTGTATATTCAGCCGCCCACTCTGGGTCAGACGCTGTTCGTAGCCGTCCACTCTGGATCAGACGCTACTGATTTTATATTAACCCTAAAATCAGGGGGTGCCACTTCCGCCATCCTAAGGTATACTCTGCCTTGAATGCCGTTGTGGTCTTCATCCGTGACCCTGGACAAGGGACCCTGAGCAGGTACTAGTTTCCAGGGTCAAGAAGCACCTGGAATCTGTGGAGGGCAGGGAATGATTCATTCTCCCTAATAGGACTGTCTAAGGAGTTCCTACCCACTACCCAAATAATTTCTAATACTATATTCTATTATATACAGGAAAATTAGAAAGTTAAGATAAATGTGAAATTACAAATTAAGGGTTTAATTTGTGATTGAACAACCACATTGATTTGGACATGTCAAGAAAGTGGCTTTATCGTTGGAAATAAGTTCTACAGAAAGTTAGTCGGTTGAGTTTACCGAAAGTACAAGCTGATTATAGCCGCAAATGTCAAACATGGAACAAAAAATTTTGGTATAGCAGTGTTGGCATATTTTTATAATCTAGATGCTGTATGCTTCAAATAAAAAAGATAAAGCTTTAGAAAAGTACATTTTGTTTATATTATGTTATAAAGTCTGCAATTTTTTATTTGTATAAAACAAGAATAACTAAATATTTGTTTCTTTGGAGATTAATTGCAGTTAATTATTAGAAATTTTTTTTGGCAATTACCCTTTGATATATTAGGGAATATATTTGGCAATCGTCAAATCAGAAGTTGCCAGATTCCAAAAGATGTTTGCAATTAATCTCGACAGAGACAAATATTTACTCGTTATTACTTCATATAAATTAAAAGTTGTAGAGTTCATAAAATAGTATAATCAAAATGTACTGTTTGAAAGCTTTCTCTCTTTATATTTGAAGCATACAACATATGTATTATAAAACATCCCAACACTGCCAAACCCAAATATTTTTGACATTTGCGGCTATATTCAGCTTGACTTTCGGTAAACTCAGCCAGTTAGTCATATGCGACTTATTTGACTTTGAACTCCTCGCTATGCTTAGTGGGGACAGCGCACAAACTTCTAGATGCGTAATATGTCTCTCCCTATAGTTTATTATTACTTACATGCATGGTGGAGGTAGCAAATAAGAGTTTAAAAGGAAAACAGTTTTTTAGACATATTAGCTTTTAACATATTAAAATTAACATTTTTTCTATAAATTGTTATATATTTTTTAGTCCCAATTTTTTTTATTAATGAAGTAGTGAAACATTTTTAAACTAAAATTCCTAAATAAGGGGAACCTTCAACTTTGTATTATTTAACCGTCATTGAATTTTAACTCCATTGAAAGATTGATCTAAAATGAAAGAAGCCTGACTACCACGAACAGAAAAGTAAGGTAAATTAAATGTAAAATTCTCGTTGATTAACGGAAAGTCAGAGAAATGGCAGATTGGCTTAACAAGTAAAAGAGAAAGAATTGGTGTTTGATATCAGATCAAAATAAAAACGGCATAATTCAGTTAAGGAGCCGAATTGTAATATCCGCTAAATTTGTAATAAATAGTCCAATTGGAGTGGAGGATTTCATTTAGGATCAAATTGGCAAAATCGTAGCAAGACACGACGTAATTCTGTGTTTAAACCAACGAAGTTGGTACAGAAAAATCTAAGATCGGCCAAGGGGACCGATAGAGAATTATTAACTTATTACATAATGTTACCACTATTAACACTATTACATAATGTTACCAGTTTTATTTGAAAAACACAGGATTTTAATCGAAGCCCTTTGTTATTTTAACCGATTATACTGTCGCTAATTGGCATATTGTACATGTTTCATTCATCTGGCCCATGTTTTAGTGCTAAAGACTACTTACGTATCACACTACTATCCACAGGTTTTCAGATTCTAGCGAAATCCAACTTTAGGAAGAGGGTCTACTTCTAAATAGATTGTTGGTCTCAGCGCTATTAAATAAAAAACCTCTTCCAGGACGCACCAAAATTCCAATACCAATTCGAATCAACTGGCTGGTCCGGGGTCACGTGAAAATTGTAAATAGCCCAAGTACTCGATGAAGTTTATCAGTGAGAGAGAGAGAAAGTTAGGACCGTTGTCACAGCTGCGTATAAAAGTTCAGAAATAATCAGTTCTTTTGTGGGCCAAACCACTTCCTATAAACTCAGAAAACAATATATCATTACAATCTATTTTATCTTTTTAAATAAAATGGGCCTTGCTCAGTGCATATGTCACTGTGTTAGACGTTTCATAAACCATAATATTGACTGCCGCCCCCACACTTTAGTAAGTTTAGCTTTAAAATGTTTGCTACTTTCTGTAAACTTTTAAAAAACATTTTGAAAAATACTGTATTTTAATTTTTGTCATGTTGAGTTAATAACACTTGTTCTTTAGCACGCAAGCTTAAAAAACAATTACTTACAAAAATGAAAATCTGGCTTTTAGTTTTGTTTTAACTTAATTGTAAATAAAGCTATCGATATAATTGAAAAACATAAAGATATTTATATTTCGTTTGTTAAAGGAAAATGTATCAAACAACGTACACCTTTCATCACCATCATCGACAGAGGTAATCATCTGCATACTTTTTTTTTTCAAATTGGTTTAGTAGAAATGTATAGGCTAAAGAAACATGTTCTAGTGGTTTATTCTATTCTGTTAATATTGTTTTATCGAAATATATGTCATGGAAATTGGTAAAGAACACGGTAGCGTATCAACTAGACCACCTAAAAAGTAATGTTATAGATGACTAGTTATGCCAAGCATTAGCGATTATTGGTAAATGGGTCATTTAACCTAAGAGTTTCCCATACTCCCACATTAAGGATCTTTTGTGTACACCCTACATATATGTTTGTACATTTTGAATAGGCTTTAGGGCCTGCTGTCAAGTCTCTTGAGAGGAGATCTGGCTTCAAACCTTTTCCGTGCTGGGCCGCTCATATTCGACTACTGGACCTTTTTCGGTCCTTACCGAGTATCATCAAGCTTTTGTTTGTTTTATTTCTCACAAGAAACTAGGTTATGAGTGGTCACTCCCGACAAAAACCTCACTTTTCATAATTAAAAAGAAAATAAAATGTGTAACAATAAGTTAAGTTTTCTTGTGGCATATTTAGTTAAATATGTTTATATGGGATTAAGCTACAGTCGATTGTAATGAAAAAATAAATTCACAATTTGGCCTCACAAACCAGAAGCATTGATTAAATATCTCATGGATATCAATTGTAAAGAAATATCAATCAGATTCACCATGGAATAAGAAAGGAACAACTCACTTCCTTTTCTGGATGTGTTAATTATAAAAGAGGATACAGGATATGAAACCAAAGTATACAGAAAACCAATCGACACTAATAGAGATTTAAATTATCACTCAAACATGTGCTCCAAGCACATATTTAAATGAAGATGAATTTCAGGAAGAAACCTGCTAACAA
Organism: Diabrotica balteata; assembly: GCA_918026665.1. NCBI lineage: Eukaryota > Metazoa > Arthropoda > Insecta > Coleoptera > Chrysomelidae > Diabrotica > Diabrotica balteata. Next base: position 81,164,593 of record OU898276.1, read on the forward strand.
AGGTTTTAACAAAAAATTATTACCCATTCTCATTTATAAACAAGGACTTTTACACGATTGAAGAAAGAAAACAACAAAACATCATAATGAATCCAGAAATGCTCACAAGAATGGATTTAAAGATAACAAAAATACCATATGTAAAGGGCTTATCACAGAAGTTAAATAAGATAGGAATTAAGTACATCACAACATTCAAAACAACCATTACACTGAGATATATTCTGTCCAATACCAAACCTAACAACACACAAGAGATACCAAAGAACTGCATCTACCTTGTGAATGCAACAATTTTTATGTGGGAGAATCCGCAAGAACCCTAAGTATCAGGATTAACGATCTTGAAACGTTCATCAAAAACAGAGACTTCGGCAAATCACAGATATGTAAACGGGCCTGTCACAATGAGCACAGAATACAATGCAAAGATGCATTAATAGCCATGAAAGAAATAGACATAAAAAAGAGAAAAATCAAAGAAGCAGCTCTCTTCTTATAGAACGAAGAAAAATGTGTAGCAAACACATCAGATTATTGTATCTAGCTCTGGGTGCCAATACTAAAAGAAGTCAGCAACAAGAACATACCAACATTAAGGGATTGAGAGCACAAACTTCACCCTCAAAATTATCAACAAAAAGCATGGCTGTATGTCTACAAGATCGAGCTAAAGTAAGTTAACCGTCAATTTGGAAAAAAATAACCGCCTAACAACTTGGTTATAATTTTAAAATTATCTTTTTTTTAAACAATTTCTTGAGTGGGAAAACTACCAGGTTTTAGCGGGAACGTCAGAAAAAAATAATTTCAGATCTTAAAAACCTGAAAACAAATGTATCATTGCAATATACCTGCCAGGGAAGCCTATGCTTTTTGTTAATTTGTTTTAGTTTTTGGTCTGTTAATTATGTCTGTGTTTTTAAAATCACGTGTAATATGTGTTACTTAGTTATAATTCATGTACTCGTAGACTATCATCTACACGATTTACTAGTAAAGTATAAATTGTAAGAAAAATACTAGTAAAACTAGAAACTTTCACGTAGTTACTTCCTTTTTGTTTATTTGCTTAAGCTCACCACTACAACATATTTGTTTAACCTATATATATATATGGTTGCCTAGCGCACATATAAATTTAGTTCAATTTTTTTAACAGGGAGACTCAAAAGCCCTTCCAATGTTCACCAACAACACTAAAGCCATAATTTGGGGAATGCAGAACCGTGCCATCCAGAGCATGCTCGACTTTGATTTCGTGTGCAACAGAAAAAGTCCCAGCGTTGTAGCAATAATCTATCCCTTCACTGGCGACCACAAGCAAAAATACTACTGGGGGCACAAAGAAATACTCATTCCGGTCTATAAACAAATGAAGGATGCGATGACGAAACATCCCGACGCTGACGTCCTTGTTAACTTCGCTTCATTACGTTCAGCTTATTCTAGCACCGTGGAAACCATGGAGTATCCACAAATCAGAACGATTGCCATCATTGCTGAAGGTATTCCAGAAAACTACACCAGAAAGTTGATCAAGTTGGCTGACGAGAAGAAGGTTTCTATTATTGGACCTGCCACTGTTGGTGGAGTTAAACCAGGTATGTATAATTAATAATAGAAATAATATATTCAAAAAAACCTTATCTTTTCTTTCCTGTATACGTTAAATAACCTTCCCCAGAAGGTTAGAAAACATCTGTTGTCCATCTTCTTCTTTAAGTGCCATCTCCGCGACGAAGGTTGGCAATCTTCATGGCCATTCTGACCTTCGAGGCAGCTGCTCTGAACAAGTGCCTTGAGCTGCAACCAAACCACTCTTTCAGGTTCTTCAACCTGGAAACGCGTCTCCTTCCTTCGCTTCTCCTACCCTCTATTTTTCCTTGAATAATATTCGTGACTCTATCTACCCATGGAATCCTTAACAATCTTCTAAATGTCCATATTTCAAACTCGTCAAATCGATTTATTGTATTCTGGTTTAATATCCATGATTCAGCTACATAGTAGAGTACACTGTGTACACAGCATTTAATTAACCTTATTCTGAGGGCCAATGTCAGATCTTTGCTGCATACAATCTTTTTCATTCTCACGAAATTGGCACGTGCTTTTTTCAATTCTGACTCGTATTTCTGCAGTATAATCGTATACCTAATATTATTAATTAAACTTCCGTTCACTTATATGCCCACTGTCTCGTTTACCAAAGCTTCTTGTATGATTTATTCAGAATGAACATTAAACAATAACGGCGACTTCCGACACTTCTCTTCCAATTTTCACATTTAATCGTTGGCTGTAGTATAAATTTGATATCAATGTTACATTCCTCACATCCAGATTCTTGCTGTTGAGTACTTCTATAAGTCGGTCATGTTTTACCTTATCGAATCCCTTGTTATAGTATATAAAGCATACATAAAGATCTCGATTAACATCCAAACATATTTTGGTCAGCACCTTAAAAGAAAATAGTGCCTCTTTTGTGCCCACTCCATTCCGAAATCCAAACTGGGAATCACTAATATCCATCTCCAGCTTACCGTGTACTCTATTATGGATGGTTTTTAGCTAGCAGGGTTTTTAAGGTATGTGACATTAGGCTGATCGTTCGATAATCACTATATTGTTTGGCATGTACTTCCTTTGGTAGACAAATAAATGTTGATGTCAGCATTTCACGTGGAATGATTCCCGTGAAATAGATTTTGTTCAGTAGTTGGACTAAAACACAGCTTTATTATTTTTCATGGACTTTACTGCATGCATAACTTCTGACTTGTTATTTCGTTCCCCTCGTCTTTACTCTGATTATCTTCATATATATTTTCCGGTCTCTGATCATGGATTAATTTCTTTATATATTCTCTCCATCTTCCTAATTTGTGTTCAGTCTGCACTAAAATGTTACTTTGTTTGTCCAATAGTATGCTTGAGGTTTTTTGTTTTGCTACCCCAGCTGATTCTGTAACTTTCTTATAGAGATTGAAGTTATCATATTTGTTTTGTAAGTCTTGTATTTCTTGGCATTTCCAGCGAAATAAGTCTCTTTAGCTTCTCTTATTTTCCTTCTTATTTGATTATGCAGCTGTTGATACTGAGTTATGTTGATATTCTTTTGCCTTCTTCCAGCATTTAAAAGATTTCTTCTGTCATCCAATCTCCTTTCTTGCATATGGTTAATGTGAGTTATCTGCTACTTGGTTCGATAATTGCGTTTTTAAAGAATTGCTACTGTTGTTCTACATCACCATCAATTGATTCCGGTGTGGATTCTAGGTTTGCATTAACTTCTTGTTTCAATTTTTCTTTGACATCTTCTGATTTTAATTTTTGTATGTTTAGTTTATTACTTTTGTAGCTTTTTTGTATCGTTTTTAAGTGAAATTAGAATTTTGCTACAAGTGGATTGTGGTCCGACGCCACGTCTGCATCTGGGTACGCTTTCACCGATTGTATTGCTTTTCTGTATCTGTGGTTTCTTAAAATATAGTCAACTTGTTTTCTAACGATTTTATCGGCCTGTGTCAGCTGCGATTTCCAAATGTAAAGGCGTCGTTTAGGCAGTTTAAAGAAAGTATTCATTACCGCAAGATTATTTTCTAGGCAGAATTCTATAAGGCGTTCTCCTCTCTCATTTTGAACACCGAGTCCATATGGTCCTACAGTAGACTCACATCTTCCTTCTCCTACTTTCTGTTCTATTTTATTTAATTCGGACGCCAGCTCCTGAACTTTCGCAACTTATATTTTCTTAGTCCGCCTATCCCATAATGGATATTGGTAATCAGGTGCACGAATCTGCTCTCCCTATAATATGTATAAGGTCCCCATAATTATGCTATACATGTTTACATAGTTAATATACTTATTATCACTCTTTATAGGTTGCTTTAAGATTGGTAACACTGGAGGTATGATGGACAACATCTTACACTCAAAATTGTACAGACCAGGTAGTGTAGCTTACGTCTCAAGATCTGGTGGTATGTCGAACGAATTAAACAACATCGTATCCAAAGCAACCGACGGTGTCTACGAAGGTGTAGCCATCGGTGGAGACAGATATCCTGGAACTACTTTTATGGATCACATTATGAGGTAAGTCACTTTTACTCAATGTCAATATCAATTAAATATGAATTATAACATATACTTTTGTAGATATCAAGCTGATGATAATATTAAGATGATCATCCTTCTTGGTGAAGTAGGAGGTACTGAGGAATATCAAGTGTGTAAAGCATTGCAAACCAAACAAATTACAAAACCTTTGGTAGCTTGGTGTATAGGTATGTATTCAATAGTGTTTCTTATATAAAGGACTTTTTGTAGATATATCATAAGTTTATTTAATCGTATTAATAATAGTGCTACAGTTAAATAATAAGTACAATAATGCATGTACAATCACATTTATAGACAAATATCTGTAAGGAAAAAACGTTTCCTCGTCCTCTTATTATAAAGATAAGAGTTTTATTCGCCTTTTGAGATTCTTACATTATTTTTTCTTTGATATCATTTTTATTAAGTTTAACAGTATAAATGTGAATAGGAAAATTATTGTATGTATAATTTTAGGAACTTGCGCTGGAATGTTCACTTCAGAAGTTCAATTCGGCCATGCAGGATCTTGCGCTAACTCAAACCAAGAAACTGCCACAGCTAAGAACGAAGCTCTAAAGGCAGCCGGTGCCCACGTACCTGATTCTTTCGATTACTTAGGTAAATTTATTTAACATATCATAGGTTTCGTTATTACTAACATTTATTTGATCTTAGGTGATATTGTTGGCAAAGTATACGAGCAGCTTGTAAAACAAGGCGTGATAGTACCAAAACCAGAAGTTCCTCCACCAACCGTGCCAATGGACTACAGTTGGGCTCGTGAGTTGGGACTTATTAGAAAACCCGCCAGCTTCATGACTTCCATCTGTGATGAAAGAGGACAAGAACTCATATATGCAGGTATTTTATCATTTAATATTATAATAAATATATTAGAACACATATAAAGGTACACTAATCATCGTTTATGATAGGGCGCGCGAAATGACGCATTTTTGCCTCGAGATACAGGGATTAAGGTTCAGGATTGTTTTGCCGGCATTAATTCAATGGCATATCTGCGAGGTGTTTGTTACTGCTAAGTATGATTTTTTTAAGCAGTGTTACTCTTAAGTTCCAGAAAAAACTCCAATTCTTCTTCTTCAAGTGTCGTCTCCCAATCGGAGGTTGGATATCATCATCACTATCTTTGGGAGAGCGCCCACCAAAGTGACGTGGCACGTTACATGTAGCAAGTAGCACGCGTCTAGCATGTTACCTAAAATGTAATCAATGCGAACGAATGATTAGATCGAATGACGCCACTGTCATTTTATTGTGCGCCGAATCATTCGTTTTCATTGGTTACATTTTAAGTAACATACTAGACGCTTGCTACTTGCTACGTGCCACGTGCCACGCCAGTTTGGTGGGCGCTCTCACTTTACTCTATCTACTGCTGCTCTGAAGAGTTCTATAGAACTGCATTTGAACCAGTCCCTCAAATTCTTCAACCATGACACTCTTCTTCTTCCTATACTCTATCCTTCTTTTATCTTTCCCTGTATTATCAGCCTTAGCAACTCATATCACTGTCCCCTCCCTCATTACGTGTCCCAGATATTGTAACTTTCTTATTTTTATTATGTTTATTATTTAGCATTATTTGCCCATTTCTCGCAATCCTTCCGTGTTAGTTTTCTTCTGTGTTCATGATATTCTAAGCATCCTCCTGTAACACCACATTTCAAAGGACTGTAACTTATTTATATGTTCTTGCTTCAATGTCCAGCTTTCAAGTCCATATTGCAGTATCGAAAACACACAGCATCTCAGTGCTCTCAGTTCTAATCTCAAGGTCTTTGTTGCAGGAAATTGCTTATTTCGGTTTTTTGATTATTATTATCTGAAATTCAGGTTCCTAGGTATTTGTATTTATCAACCCTTTCTATCGGTACATTTCCCAAATGTATGTTTGTTGGTATATTTGTTTTCTTTGTTATCATCATGTATTTGGTCTTTGTTATATTCATTTTTATGTTTTCTTTTAGGTCTTTGTTATATTCATTTTTAGTCCATATATTTCACAGAAACTGCTTGTTTGTTTTGTTTAACAGTAATTTGAGTTGTTCAGCAGAACTTGCCATAATCACGATGTTATCTGCATATCTTATGTTCTTAATAGATCTTCCGTTAATTTATATTCCTTCACTTTGAGATAGTAATGCTTCTTCAAAAATGGCTTCATTATATACATTAAATAGTAATGGTGACATAATATATTCCTGCCTAACTCCTCTCCTGATTTCAATTCCTGGACTGGGTTCATTATCTATTACGATTTGTGCAATTTGATTCCAGTAGAGGTTTATTATTCGTAAGTCTCTATGGCATATGTTTCTTGTCTTTAGAATTTGGACTAATTTTTCAGGTCTTACTTTGTCAAATGCTTTTTCAAAATCAACGTAACAAGCATGCTCGTCAACATTCATATCCATGCATCTTTGAGCTAACACATTAAAAGCAAATAACTCTTCTCTGGTTCGTAGTCCGTTTCTGAACTCTGAACTAACTATCATCTGTTCCTTCTTCCAATTTTTTATTTATACGACCATGTATTATTTTCAAGAATATCCAAGAATCTCCAATTACAAAATCACAAATAGGATTTGTTATGACAAAGAAGCCATTATAATCTATTTTAGATTGCTTCTCAGTTAGATTGCTCATAATGCAAGTTAAATCAGAGGTAAAAGATCCATAGGAAGACGAAGAATTTCCTGGCTGAGAAACCTAAGAGAGTTGTATAGTTGCAGCTTAGTAGATCGTTTTAGAGCAGCCGCCAATAAGGTACGGATAGCTGGGATGATAGCCAACCTCCGCTAGGAGAAGGAACTACAAGAAGAAGAAGATCAGTTAAATTATCTTGTAGATATATCTACATAATACTTATATAATGTTTACAAATACAACCCGTAGGGATATATTTTGTTTGATAATGAACGATGGTACCCGGATATTTAGAAACATATACACATGCCAATATTTTTCGTTTATTGCATTTTTATTTTGCTTTCTAGGTATGCCCATTTCTGACGTCCTTCAAAAGAATGTTGGCATCGGCGGAGTCATATCGCTTTTGTGGTTCCAACGATGCTTACCTCCATACGTCTGCAAATTCTTCGAGATGTGTTTGATGGTGACAGCCGATCATGGACCTGCAGTATCAGGAGCTCACAACACCATAGTCTGTGCCCGTGCTGGTAAAGATCTAGTTTCCAGTTTGGTATCCGGTCTTCTCACGATCGGTGACAGGTTCGGTGGAGCTTTGGACGGTGCAGCTAAGATGTTCAGTGAAGCGTATGACAAAGGTAAGTGATAATTGATACGATAGTCTTTTACTTTTAATTCAAATCCAAAAGCAATTGAACTATAACTACTTGGTCAAACATGAAAACATGACAATTTTATTGTTGTTATTATTCTTTAAGGAGAGAAGTAACACTATTATCTATAAGATCTATTGTGCCCAACTTTTCTTGCCTTGGTTTATAAGTTATTGAATGAGTGTGCACAGTAGTATTCCTCCCAAGTTTTTAGTATATTGAATGGCTTGATTTTGGGTAAATCCTCTTCTTCTATCTGATGTGTTCCCAGATAACATGCTCGGGAGTTCCTTAAGTAACAGTACTTTGAAAGTGTATTTCATTCTCTCGGAATCTGCATTCTGTGATGTCTACTACCTTCATTATCTTCAGGTGCCTTCTCAATCAACAATGCTCTGGCGATTCCTGTTATATTCTGAAAGTATCCCTTTTAAAATTATATATTCTTTTTTTTTGTTCAAACTAATAGAATCTTTAGGTGAGTAGGTGCAAGTTCTTTTCAGTGTTAGGTATTTAAAGGTGGACATTTCACAAAGTCTACATTTATTCTGATTTTCAATTAATTGTAACAGTGTATGAAGTGCAAAACAGTTAAACATTTATCCAATATTAATATGTTATATTATTTAATACTAATGTACTTTTGATTGATCTTTATAATATCATCATCATAATCATTCTCAACATATTCTGCCGATTATGGTGCAGCCTCCCTTACACAGTCATTCTTCATTTCTGCTCACGATTGTCTAAAATTTGCTATTATGTGCCATGTTGTACCGGCTGGTTTCCTTACGTCAAAGTCCCATTTTAAATTTGGACGTCTTCTTGGTCTCTTGACGCCTCTTGGATACCACAGTATAATTCTAGTGGACTACCTATGTCCTTTGTCATTTTAAAGATTTAATTCTATGGATTACATCAGTAACCTTGGTTTTCTGTCTGATCTCTTTTTGTTATACCTAGCATGCATCGCTTCATTGACCTTTGAGCTACTGTGAGTTTCGATATTATCTTTCTGTAGTGTCCAAGTTTCTCAGCCCTATGCCATGATTGGTAGTATATACTGATCGAATGCTTTTTCGATCGAATGTGGATTGGCAACTTCGATTTGAATATAACTGCATTTCTACCAAAAGATGCCTAAGCCTGTTTCATTCTTGTATTGATTTCTGGAAGTAAGGAGCCATATTTATCTATTAACTGTTCTAGGTATACATATTCGTCTACTGTCTCAAGTGTACTGTTATTTATTATTACATCTTGGACATCAACTAGCTCGTTGTACAAGGTTTTTGTTTTTGTCAAGTTCATTTTTAGGCCAACGTCATTGCTAGCTACATTTATAATATACAACAATCTAAATAATCTTTTTCATCACATCAACTTTTACAGTTCTATTTCTTCAGAAGTGTTTTTGAATATCTCACTCCTTGTAACTCTTCCTAATATTTGAATATTTTCCGATTTCCCTTTCGATTTCTCCCAGCATTAGACTACTACTAATTCAGAGTAAGAAGTTTCTTGACGTTTTACCCAGGCGTTCTGAATATTTAATTGTAGGTCAGGTTTTTGTTTCATTAGTTTTTTAACTTAGCTTTGTAATAAATTCGTTCAAAAATTATACTTCGTTGAAAATTGGGTTTAGTGATTCTTAAATTATTCAATCTAGCCTTTGATACTTAGAGAGATTGTTTCTTGTGTTGATTAGACTGGCTCTACTCACGGTGCATCGTTAGAAGCAGAACTATCTTTACATCCATGACATTGTTAATTTACATGGAAAAAGTGGAAAATTACGCTGACTCATACTGATAATTCACGAGGTTGCTACTTTCGACTTCGACACTTATTGTAAGTAAACGTGAAATTTGACACGGATAACTCTTAACACTTTTTTAACATTCCAAAATTCATTTACTATTTTTCAATATATTCGGCATGAAACCATTAATTTTTCATGCATTCTAATTAATCTGTGAGCCACGTTTTCTCTCAAATATCAGGATAGTCATATGACGATGTTGAATACTAGTTCCACCACTTCCTACGTTTTTTATTAAAATGGATTTTGGTGGATATTCACGAAATTTGTACTAAACTGATAAGTTTGAACCAATATTTACATACTAAAGTTAGATGTGACGTACAAATGAGCATAAAGATAAAAAAGAAAACTCTAGAAAGTTACAAAGTATGCTGTTTCTGACTACTCGTAATATAAATGCAAACAAAAATATGTAAATCATCTGTTGGAGAATAAAGAAAAACGAATCAATATCTCAACGTTACTACTATTTGCTTACAAGAAAATATCAGTACTTGAGAACTTTGATCAATGAAACTAATGGTCATACTGCAGAAATAAACAGGCGAAGAGAGATTGTCAGGTGAGCATTTATATGAATGAAGTTACTCCTAACGTGCAGAAATCTTAATTTATAGATCAGATTAGGTACTATTCGATGTTATATATTTTCAATATTATTATATGGAACTGAGACTTGTACATTAAAAAAAGTAATTTAAAAAGAATGGGGTTTTTAAACTCTGGTTATGCCGCAGAGTATTAAAAATATCATGGACTGATAAAATACAGTGGAAAAGGGGAACAGACGAGAGGGAAGAGGAACCACCAACGATTCTTGAAGTTCAAGATGCAGTTAAAAAACTAGCCAGAAACAAATCACCCGGAATAGATAATCTTCTAGATGAACTATATAAAAAAGTTGGCCACGATATCATATTGGCATTACAGCAGCTTATAAAAGAAATGTGGGCACATAAATCCCTCCTCAATGATTGGAATACTTTGCATCATACAAAAAAAAGGGATATCTTTGAATGCTCTAACCACAGAGGAATTATACTTCTAAATGCAGCGTATAAAACATTTTCCACAGTACTATGTCACCGACTACTGTTTTTTATTTTGAGAACGATTTCCGAAGTGGAAATTGAAACGTCAATATCCCTCTATCAGTTGAAATTACTCACTATGTGACTACTATTTTTAAAAAAATATGCTGAAATTTATTTTATCTTAGACTTGTTTCTTCTTATATTAGGCCTTGTGTCTGATCTTGTCCGATTTAAGGCTTTAGTGGTATAATACATCTTATACTATAGCTTCCAGTGCGTGACTAGCTGAAGAAAGCCAAAATAAAAACAAGAGTTTTTAATCAAAATTATTTATTATTTTAATTGCAGCTAGAATGTACTAATGAATATATAAATAACCTTGAAAAATAGGACGTAGTTCCCATGTTAAATTAACAATTCTAGTTATATTAGGAAATAAGTAACACTAATTTTATTTTCAGGTATGCATCCTGCCGAATTCGTTAACCACATGAGGAATAAAGGTCAGCTCATCATGGGTATTGGCCACAGAGTCAAATCTATTAACAACCCCGACCAGAGAGTAAAAATAGTCAAAGAGTTCGTCATGGCTAACTTCCCCGCCACTCCTTTACTTCAATACGCCCTAGAAGTAGAAAAAATCACCACCAGCAAGAAACCCAACCTCATCCTTAACGTCGACGGTGTCATTGCATGCTCCTTTGTAGATATGTTAAGGAACTGTGGTGTCTTCACAAGGGAAGAAGCCCAAGAATACATCGACATTGGTGCTATCAACTCATTATTCGTCCTTGGTAGATCCATCGGTTTCATCGGCCACTACATGGACCAAAAGAGACTCAAACAAGGATTGTACAGGCACCCATGGGATGACATTTCATACGTTCTACCTGAACAATATAACAATGATAATTAGAGAATAGCATTTAACTAGGTAAAATCTTGTAATTATTGACCGATAGAGGTCTAAGCACTTACCGTGGCACCTTTACGCAATCGGCTCAGTGTGTAAGATTTAGTTTTTTAGGATCCAAATTTTCGAGGAGATGAAACTAATTATCACTTTATATAGCTAACACTATATTGAAACATCAATATAGTGTTAACTATATTGATGTTTCAATAATCTGATGTTTTTATTTCTTTGTTTATATTATTACAAAGCTGTTTGTGTATCTGTGGCATCGCAGCTGTATGATCGTCTATGAAAAGAATAGTAAATAGGAAAAACTATTAATGTTTCCGTCTTCTGCAACGAAATTTATAGTGTATTATTCTCATATAGTGTTCCAAAGCTGTGATTGTAGGCTTAACTAATACCTCAAAAATCTTTTGGTGCCTAAAAATTATTTTTTATACACTTAGTCTTTTTGTAAAAACAGTTTTAATTGATAAATCTGTACCAAATGGTTACCGTTTGTCTTGATGTTAACAACACAGTTACTGTTAACATTAGTACAAAATATATGCGTGTTTCATAATGCAAATAATGATTAGTATGCACCTATCGTAATTGAAGTTGAATGGTAAATATATCTAGTAGATCCAACCGTCATTTGTATCAAGGTTACTTTTTTGCTTTTGCATTATGAACTAACTGCTTAGATTTTCGTCTTTATATATAATCGAGGCGGAATATCGTTGTTGACCATAACATTATCGTTTTCCATGTTATTTTAATAATAATTATTTTTAGATTTTTTATATTGTAGACGTTATTTATTTTTGAAAAATTATGTTGTAATATTATGATTTAAAATTTTGTAAATGGTAGGATTTTCTGATAAATATAAGTGTTTTATTTTTGTGAAAGTCATTCACATGGATCAATGTTTGACTATTTTGTTAACATGGCGGATTTGATCATAAATATAATTTTATTTCATATATAAGAGTATTTTATTTCTACTACCTTTATTATTGTTCTCCATTAATGTAAAAGTCACTCAGGCATTGAATGCAAGAAAATATGTTAAGGCTATAATGCTGAAAGAACCTTCTCTTCAACATTTTATATTATTATTATAAACTACTCCTAAGATCTTTATTAACATTACATCTGATCAGCATTGATTAATAAGCAATTTTTCTCGTAACGTATGTTACTACTGATTAACATTCTCACTTGTATTCCTTGGCTTTAACAATTCGTTACACAAATATTTACCATTTATTAATTAAATTCCATCACTGGACTTATATAGATAGGGAGAGTGGCAGATACTTAGATGTGCTGAATCTTACAGTGCGCCGCACTCGCATTGAATATCTTGAGTCGCCAGGTTTCTCCTGCTTGGTTTTTCACTTGAGCACTCCAAGTAGCAGGTTATTCACCTTTCTGGTGGATATTGTTGATGTGTTGATCTATCTAGAAAACTTTTCCTTAATTTAAGGCTTTGTGCTGTGGACTGGTGATCATAGAGTAAACGTCTAAGGTCTTCAATTTGTATCTTTCGTTCCACATCTCTATTAACTTCTCTTCGGATATTAGTTGGTGGGGTACCAACGATAGGGTAGCGCGTAGTGATGGGTGTGGGTCACAAGCATCCACAAATGATTCTTATTGACTCGTTGATAGCCACATCTATGTGTACTACTGCTGCCCATATTGATGCAACATATGTAAAGGCGGAGTGGAATTGCCAGTACTCTAAGATTGAAAGGTTGTGTTATTTCTGGTTGTTTATTTCAGTGACTTGAACTTGAAATCCACGGTAATCCTAATGTATTTAAGGGAAACACAGGAGGTCAAGGGCTTCTCCATACCATTGAATATTCAGTTTTCTAGATGCGCCTCTAATTATGAAGTTGAAAGTGACTAGTTTTTACAAAAAAGTTTTTGCTTTTGGTTGTTAGTTTATATGTTGTACAGTGTAGGTGCTATTACATTGCCCTGAGCGAAGCCTTTGCTCGTATATGTTCTACATATGTTATTCTTCCCATTAGAGGCAAAAAATATCTGTTCTTTAGACAAGACAAATTAGTTTACTCCCTCTCTCCTTCCTATGATTACATACAGTTGTTGGAAGTTTTTGTGGTTTACGGAATCGCAAGTAGAGGTAAAATCTACAAATACTAACCCGGATACCTGGTATTTTTCGTATCCACTTTTAATGTGTTTAATGAGATTTATTATTTGTGACGTAAAAGATATTTTCGGTCTGAAACCTCTATGTGGTTTTCGTTTTTTTTTTCTTGGCGAAATTCTGTTGAAGGTCATGAGTTCAAGCAGTTTGAAGAAGTGACAAAACAAAGATACCGGCCGATAGCGTTTTCGGTCATTGGGATCTTTGACAGGTTTAAACAAGGGAATGTTTGGGAAAACAATGCTGTTTTCGGTTCATCTTTTTGATTAGCTCTATAAGCAGCTCGTAAATAACATAAACTCTGTTATGTTTCATTATGTGGAAGGAGGATCTTATTTAAACATCAACGAAACGTTTTTTCAGCTGATTGGTTCCATCCTCTTTCATTGTGAGTTTTTCTTTGTTTCTACTTCCAGATGCTAACAATTTTATGTAGTTGGGAGGACACTTAATTTACTAAGATATTTCATAAATTGTTAGTTCTTTCATTAGAGGCTTGCCTAAAATTCTTCATTGGTATCCAAGCCAGTCAACTAGTCTGCGCCATGTTCAGGTGTTACAAGAGGTTGTACCAATTTTACCAATCTCGTTATCAATGTCTAATGCGAAGTTTTCCGGAGCATTTTGAAAATGAATCTTTTAATATTGCGTTTTTAATATAGCTTTCACAGTGCACATGACTTATTTGTGTTGGGTACGAGGAATTGCATCTCCAATATGCTTTTTATATTGAGCTATTTTATTTCATATAAAAATATCGGTATTGTATTCTCCCTTATTCTTAGCACCTCTTAAAAGAGAAAGGAACTTTGGCAGAGTATATCAGTCGTAGCTGTCCTTTATCTTCCCACAGCTTCAGTCATCCACCACTGTCACCAGTCTCCAAGATAGCCGTATTTAATACTTTTACAAATAAAATGGCCGACTACGACGTTGGTGTTGTGGTAGTTGACGACCATCATACTACTATTAATACTACTCTGAAAAAATTTGTGGTTGTTGTGTTGAACCACGTACGTACATTTTTCAGCCAGGAAATCCTTCGCCTTTCTGGTTCACGTTTTCTTTGTAGAATTAATTGCAGTAACCCATATCTTTCGCTGTACCTAATGATGTGACCGAGGTATTCGATTTTGGCTGCTTTTATTGTGGTTAACAACTCTTTTCCTTTTTGCATTCTTAATAAAAGGTCCTGGTTAGTAACGTGGTCGGTATAGGATATCTTCAGCATTCGACGATAAAATCGCATTTCGAAAACTTTAATTTTCTTGCAGGTAGCGTATGTGAGAGTCCACGACTCAACTTCGTACTTTTTTCTACTACATATAATATCGTATTTTTTTCTTCGCATAGTCTATAATATCCTTTAATGCACGATTTTTAGCAATAAATTTAAAATGTGGCTCACCAAGCTGACAGTCTAGAAATCGTTGCAAGATAAGTGATTTTGTTTTCTTTGGTAGAGCAATAAACGTTGACTTCAGCCATGATTTTGGTATTCATCATCATCATCAATCAGCCCTGAGTTGTCCATTGTTGAACATAGGCCTCCTCTAGACTTTTCCATCTGCTTCTGTTCTGCACCTCTGCTATCTAATTGGTCACGATTCTTTTGAGGTCGTCGGTCCATCGCGTTGGGGGTCTTCCTCGGCTTCGCTTGTCAGCCCGTGGTCTCCACTCCAGCAATTTTTTGTCCAACTGTCGTCTTTCGTTCTTGCAACATATCCTGCCCATCTCCATTTTTGCCTTGTAATATGTTCGATAATGTCTTCCACTCCGGTTCGTCTACGAACTTCCTCGTTTCTTATTCTATTTCTTAAGCTTATTCCAAGCATTGATCTCTCCATCTTTCGTTGTGTCCTTCTCAATTTTTCGGCTGATGTTTTTGTGAGTTAAGGTTTCTGCTCCGTATGTGAGGACTGGTAGAACGCACTGGTTAAAAGCTTTTCTTTTTAAATGGATCGGTATATTTGTTTTAAATACGTCTCTCATTTTTCCGAATGCAGCCCAACCCAGACTTATTCTTCTGAGAAGCTCGCATGTTTGGTTATCTCGCATTAACCTTATTTCGTGACCCAAATACACATATTTTTTCACAAGTTCTATGGGCGACTTTTCGATTTCTATTAGCTCATTGGGGACGAGATTGGTCATCATTTTTATTTTTCCATAGTTTAATTTTAAACCGACTTTCTGGGTTACTTGCTGTAGTTGTTGTAGCATAACTCTGGCTTCTCCTAAGTTGTCTGTTATGAGAACAATATCATCGGCATATCTGAGACGATTGAATATCTTTCCATCGATGCTAATACCCTTTGATTCCCACTCTAGCCGTTTAAATGCGTACTCCATAACTCTTATAAATAGTTTTGGCGACAAGTTATCTCCCTGCCGCACCCCTCCGCCAATTTTTATCTTCTCAGTCATGCAATGGAGGTTAACGGTTGTCGCATTTTCGTATATTTCGAATAATATTTGCATACCTGTGATCTATTCTGCATTCTGATAGTGCTTTTAAGATAGCAACTCTTTCGACTGTGTCAAATGTTTTGTGGAAGTCGACAAAGATAAGAGCAAGGGGTCTGTTATATTCGATAGACTTTTCAACTAGAGTTTTAAGGCATTGCAAATGGTCGTTTGTTCCGTATCCCGCTCGAAATCCTGCCTGTTCTTCTGATTGATAGAAATCGAGTTTTGCTTCTAATCTGTTTGTCAGTATTCGAGTAAAGAGCTTGTATAGGTGGTTTTGTTATAAATTCTTCCATTTACTTGGAATGTTTTCACTATGCAGACATAGATTAAAAAGTGTTTGGATTTGGGACATCAAAAGTGGACCTCCTAGTTTAATTGTCCCAATGACTACACCATCTTCCCCAGAGCTCTATTATTTTTCATATTTTTGAGGGCATGTTGAATTTTCTCTCGTGATATATCTGGTATATCCTCCGGTCCTACATTATGTACATCGAAACTTTCCACTATATGTAATATTCTTGGTCTATCTGAGATAATATTTCCATTTTTGTCTTTAAGTTGAAAGATTTCTTTTTTGCCATTTTCCATTTTTCTCCTCAATGCTTTCATGCTTTTGTTGTCTTCTATAGTTTTTATAATTTTCTCGCTATTGTATTTTCTAATTTCCCGTCTGATGGCTTTAGAGATTTCTTTATTGATGCTGTTTATATCTTGTGAGTCAACATTTCCTTGGCTTCTCAGCATTCTACGATCTTCCATTTTTTGTTTCGTTTCTTTACTAATTTTTTGTTCTTTTCCATGTTTAGAGCCACATTTTTTCTGAGCTTGTTAATGATATCTACTATTTCTTCGTTACGGTTATTTACGTCTTCTCTTGTTGTATTTCTGAGTAAGTTACTGGTGATACATTTTTCAAAGTCAAGTTCATTCGTTGAGCGCATCCAAGGTTTGAATTTTTTTCATTACTCTGTTTAAATATATGTCATTGAATATTTTTGTTCCATCTGGTTCCGAGACTTTATATCGGTTCTTTGAGCCTTGTTTTCTTTTACAATGGGTAGGATGCTAGCCTGGCCCATCAACCCTCCTCTTTTATCCGAGCTTGGGACCGGCTGTGGGTACGAACGCGGCACCTGAGCTACTCAATCCACCCAGTCATCGCACTCATAAGCCCCTGGCAGAGTTAGACTTATATAAACATACACGGCGGAGACAAGACCAGACACATCTAAAACGAAGCGACTACTAGAAACAACAGAGATGAAAATACTCCGACAAAGATCAGGGAAAAGTCGGTTGGATAGGGAGAGAAGTAAAAACATAAAAAGAGCATGCAATATAGAAGACGTAAATGGATGGGTGACAAAACAAAAACAGGAGTGGAACGAACACATCAGTAGAATGGCAGAGGATAGAATAGTACGAATAGCACGAGATAAGTCACCAAATAGACGAAGTATTGGCAGATCAAGAAAAAGATGGTGCGACAATTTAAACAATTTAGTTGTTGAGTACTGTCTATTTTAAATAGCTTTATGAGTTTATCCATTGTTTAAATAGGTTACGTACTTAAATGTCAGGTAACAAAACTTTCTTATCGTCAAATATTCCCTAAATATTAATTAAGATCGTCAAAATTGTTGGCCCTGAAAACGACCATTTTGCTAGTACCATTTCAAAAGGTAGTTTAGAGGGAGTTGAGTGCAGATTTAATTTTTTAATAATTAACAGAACTCTGTGGGCCTACCATTCGGAGGTCATTAAGTGATAAAGCTCTGCTCGTGGCAGACAAAGCATCGAAAACATCACGAAGCTTTCGATTTCGATTTTCATACATCGTTTCCTCCCGAAGAACTCCATGGTGTAGCAAGTAATAGTGAATCTCAGATGTATTTAATTTATTTACTTTGATCATATGGCCAAACGCTTTGTAGTCATTAATAAAATCAACACATTTTCACTTAAATCTGAATTTCACTTAAGTATTCGTTCTAATAATAAAAATCAACAAGCAGGTTTTACAACACATTCTTCTAATAACCAGAATTTCTCTAGTTAATTTGGAATATTACAAGTTAAAGATAGATTGTAGTGGGATTCACTTGAATTTTCTGCAATGTTTCCAGAAATTATCTATCCAAAAAAGTTTTCTGTAAAACTGGCTGATCTGATCCTAAACGTATTTGACCATTTAACATCAATTTCCAATAAGCAAATATATGGGACCTGGTTTGTAAAGTTCAGGATCAGTAAGTACTATGTTTTTGAAATATCAAACCTATTGGTATCAATGACAGTAACTGGTGGAATTCCAGTAATTTCTTTAATGAGTAGACATGATCACAGACTATGCATTATATAGCGACTCCAGAGAAATTTTACATTTTTTCCTAATCTGTTATTTGCGTGAGAGCTATTTGTGTTATTAACTATTGAGAGCTACCGTGGGCATGTTAATATTTTCTATTACATCCCGCTTGCTATGCCCTATTATGTCAATGTCATCGATCTATTGTAAATAGTACAACCATCTCTAATTCGTGTGTCTCGGACTGCCTTTTCCAAAGCAATGTTAAATAGGAAGAAAACCAGGGCAAAAGGATAGATAATTCTCTTCCTGTATCCTAACGCTGGCTTTTAAGTTAGACATTGTCATTCTCGTTAATCGGATAAGTTTTTCTGGTATAGCGAACTGACGTATTAGTTGGTATAGTATTGTTCTCTTTGTCGTATGCAGCCTTGAAGTCAACGAATAAGTGATGGGTTTTAATGTTAAATTGTAATGTTTTCTCGAGGATCTGTCTTATTGAATGAATCTGGTTAATTGTTGATATATATGACTTGTTTTTTTTTTTAATTGTATATGGTGTAATTTAGTTGAATTGGTAGAAAGAAAAAAAACAACATTTTTACCAAGTTTACATTTTTATATATAAACACTTCAACAATAAACTTTGTACTAACAATAATTTTTACCTAAAGTTTTATTTTGTCTACATAATTTCTTTTTTCTTCTTTAATGGCAATATTAGATCCATGTCTGATGATGCATGTGATGGTTTTCCTAGAAACAACAACATATTGATTTAAAAAAAAGTACTTAATTATAATTGTTTTCATTGCTGGTAAATTTTCTATTTATTTTCCAATAAAAAAGACCAAAGCAGACAACTGCAGTAGATAATTCCAAAAAAAAACCTTGAACTTTCAGTCGATCGCCGAACAATTTTTTAAACACGAAACCAACGACAAGAAAACATGACAAAAAAAGAAGCCAACAAATGTAACAAATAATAAGAAAGCAAAATAGAATTATATATTACTAGCTCTTTTTCGGATATCGTTAGGACATCGACAGAATAAGTGATAACATCGATAAAGACATGAGAAGTATGGGAATACCTACGTGTTTGACAGAGGAAGGCTATGGTAGAGACGACTAGAGAGAAATTCTTAAGGAGGCTAGGACCCACGCAGAGTTGTAAATCGATAATGATGATGATATTTGGTTTCCTAGATGTTTTTACTTTGAGACTTGAAAAATATTTTTTTATATCCACGTTTTAGACCACGTATTTTAAGAAAAAATCCTAAAACTATTACAATGCAGTGGCAAAAAATATGTTTACCATTTTGTACATCTTTCACTACGCACTTGGGTGCCGCTAGCATTATTTTCATGAAAGTGCATCTGCATCTACACATACTATTATCACTATAAAATATAAAACTATACATGTATTTCTATGTACTTTCTTTCCGGACAGGGGCGCAATTGCATTCCCTTGCTGCCGGCATGCATTACGCAGAAACTGTTAAGTGGTAGATTTAGGAATATATATCCAAAATCACACTAAAAAGATAGACACTGCTGTTACAGGTCTTCTTCTTAAAGTTCCATCTCCTATCGGAGGTTGGATATCATAACGGCTATGGTCACTTTGTTGGCTCTGCTCTGAAAAGTTGTAGTGAACTACAGTTAAACTATTCTCTAAGGTTCCTCAGCCAGGAGATGCGTCTTCTTCCTATGCTTCTTCTTCCTTGGATCCTTCCTTGCATAATAATTCACAGCAGCTAATATTTTTCTCCTCTGGTTATGTGACCCAAATACTCTAGTTTTCTTCTTTGTGTGCTGTTCATTATTTCTAACTCCTTATTTAGACGTCGTACTACCTCAGTATTGGTAATCCTTTGAATCCACTAAATTTTTAATATTCTTCTGTAACACCATATTTCGAACGCTTCTATTTTTCTTATGTGTTGTTTCTTCAATGTCCAAGCTTCCATTCCGTACAGTAGATAGAAAATATGTAACATCTTAGAACCCTCAATCTGAGATGCAACTGAAGGTCTCTGTTGGTAAGCATTGTCTTCATTTTCACACATGCTTGCCTTGCAGTTTCAATTCGGACTTTGATTTCTCTGCTTTGGTCATTTTTGTCATCAACCCAGGTTCCCAGATATTTGTATGTCTTTACTTTTTCTATTTGGGTTTGCTCTATCATTAATCTTTCATTTCCATGTTGCGTTTTTGAGACAATCATAAATTTAGTTTTTCTCTTATTTATTTTTAGTCCGTATCTAATGCAATAATTGTTAATTCTATTTACCAATTCTTATAGCGATTCCAGAATGTCTGCCATTATAACGGTGTCATCAGCGAATCTTATGTTATTGACTATTCTTCAGTTTACAGAGATTCCATCACCCAGATCCGCTATCGCTGCCTGGAATATGGCTTCACTGTACACGTTAAACAGTAATGGGGACAGAACACAGCCCTGTCTTACTCCTCTCTTTATATCTATATTTTCGGACTTTTGTTCTTCTATCTTTATATTGGCCTTCTGATTCCAATATAGATTGATAATGATTCGTAAGTCTCGTCTGTCTATATCTTTGTTTCTCAGTACTTCTATTAGTTAGCCACTGCCAATAAAGAAAGAAATAAGTAAAAAAACACAGATATTTCAGATCAAAAGAGACAAACTTGTTATCCCTCTGCCTACATCCAGCTTGGGTTTTAAATAAAATATCAATGGAAAAAGATGTGGTTAAAAAAATCTGAGATAATTAAAGAAAGTATAATTAAAATACAAAAAATTACAGAGACTTCAGAACATATCCAATATATTAAGACGAAGTAAAAGTAATCGGTGTGGACGAGATAGGACGAACCTACAGGAACCTACAAAAAAAACGAGGAAAGCCACAGGACCTGGAAACATCCCCATTAAATTAATAAATCTCAGACCAATATCACTAATAAAATTGTTAGCCGAGATTTTTAATAAGTGTCTATTCAAACATCATGTCTCGTAGAACAGAAGAGGCGGCAGAAATTTATTCACAATTAAAAATAGGGGCAGAATAAACTAACACAGTCAAGAGCTAGGGAAAACAGACGCACAGTTGAATTAGAGGACGATATTGAAACTGTAGAAAGTTTCACGTATCTGGGAGTTACATTAAACATGGATGGAACAGAAGAACCAGAAATTCAAGTAAGAATAGTAAGGGAAAACAAAGCTTACTTTTCACTCCGCCCTGTGTTCCGCTCAAAAAACACACGCTAGAAATCTATTATCAGGACAATAGTATATTATGCATGCAAGACATGGATCATGACAGAAGACACAAATGAGAGCTGGAAGTCTTTGAAAGAAAAGTCCTAAGAAAGATATTTGGACCTATTAACAAAAACAGATTATGGAGGAGATCCAGGTACAACGATGAACTTTACCAATTGTTTAAAGAGGCACCGATCTCAGATTTCGTTAAACTTCCGAGACTTCGATGGGCTGGTCGTATAGTGAGGATGGAGACTAAAAGTTTTGAGGGTATACAAGGCAACTATCGAACACGGTGATTAATTTAATCTTGCCCAAGTACTTTCAATCAATAGATCATCTTCAGGGGCATTTCGTCAATTGTGGACTATCCGACATAGTAGAATGTCATAAATTTAAAACTGGACATAACAATACAAAATACACTACACTAAGACAAACAAACACTTTAAAATTTATATGGCGAAGCTACATATTGTGAAGAAGCCGGAGACAGAATTCTTCACAATATGTAGCTTCGCCATATAAATTTTAAAGTGTTTGTTTGTCTTAGTGTAGTGTATTTTGTATTGTTATGTCCAGTTTTAAATTTATGACATTCTACTATGTCGGATAGTCCACAATTGACGAAATGCCCCTGAAGATGATCTATTGATTGAAAGTACTTGGGCAAGATTAAATTAATCACCGTGTTCGATAGTTGCCTTGTATACCCTCAAAGTTTAATTATTCGAACATTCAACCTTATATTGACTAAAAGTTTGCCAAAAAGAGCTCTAGACAGTAAAATGCAGGGCGCAAGACCAAAAAAGGAAAGACTCGGAAAAGGTGGGAGGATGAAGTGGCAGCGACGCGCAAAATTTGCTAGGGGTGAGAACCTGGAGAAGATCGGCGCAAGACCGGCAAGGTTGGAGGCATAGATTGAAGAAGGCCAAGGCTCTATTTGGGCTGTAGTGCCATTGAAGAGAAAGAGTATATTCAAATAAGAAAATATTTCAGAAAATTGAAGGTTGGCGTGTATAAGCTCTATCCGCAAAAAAGAAGATAAAAAAGAAATGTAAAACTTACAGAGGTATAAACATTATTAGCTTAGTGAAGAGGTTGTACGTTGGATTGGTAAAAGAACGAATTGAAAACCAATATGAAGAAATAGAAAATCAAAGTGGATTCCGTGCTGGCAGATAAGTTGTTTTGATAATATATTTGTACTTAACGAATTATAGAGTCATTTAATGTACGTTGACTTATAAAAGGCCTATGATAAAGTACTCTTAAAAAGATTGTTTGAAATATTGACGAAGACAGGCATGAGTTATGCATACATTAACGATGTATCGAACATGTACATAAAAGTGTGCTGTTAGAAAGAAGATTAAAATTTCAGACGCATCTGTCAAAAAAGGCTTGAGGTAAGGAAGTTTTTTTTTTATCTTCAACTCTATTTAAAATCTAGGATAGGATACGAAATACGGAATATCTTAGAATAAATGACGAAGAAGGAGACTCATAACTCTTGATTAGAGATATAAAAAAATACAACAGAGCTGAAATGTGGTGCAAATACTAAACTCATTACTTTGATCTCCTAAAATTAGTTTACGAACAAAAATGATAATCTACATGTGGGTTGAAGAATCAATTTGACGTACAAATCTGAATTTTAGCAAATGACCATGAAAGAGAAGAAAAAACTGGAATTGGTAAAACTGGACTATTTACATAAGAAGAGCGTGTCGGGTACGGACACATACCAGACTTCATCACATCCCAAATTAAGAAATAAGAAGAACAAGAGGCATTTAGACACAATAGAATTGAAACCACTTTTATGCTCAGGACATGTAACGAGAATGGAAGAAGAACAATATCCAACACTGGCCTTAAACTGTGTGGCATTGACTAGGAGAAGGAGACAATGACATTAAAAAGAGATAATTAATGTAGTAGGGTTACGATGTGACTCCTCGTCAACATAAATAACCTTGCGGTATGAATGTGAGCGATGAAATGTGATCCTGACGTAGTACAATACGCGATTAGATGCTCCACGCCCATTGTGTCATCTGCGGAGGTTTTATTAGGAGACTAATTAGACTTTGCAACATAGAGAGGCTGTATGCAGTGTTTTTTGTCAAATTGTTAGAGTGAAATCGAAAAAATAAATTAAAAAATTTAAGAAAAAATTTACTATATAAAAAAGGCGATCTATTGTAATGTAAAAATTAAAATCATAAAAGTGTAACTGTCTTAAACACAACGTACAGAATATTATTTATTCTCCAATTCATTATAAAATCGCCTAAATGCATACACAAGTCTAGAATATTCCATATCTTCTGGATTTTCCGCCTCTTTCTAGATTTTAAATCAACTTACGACAGCATGCTACGATGTAAAATATATGAAACAAAAATAGATACAAAAAATATTCATATTAGCGCTTTTATTGTTGAATATTATCTATGACTAGAACACTAATGAGAAGGCAATCTTCTAACGAATTATTTCCTTGTGCAACCTTTTTTTAAAGTATGAAGAAGTTATGAAAACCACTTGTTTCCCAACATTTTCTTATTTATTAAAAAATAAACAAAACCACCCCAAGACAGACTTGGAAACGTTTTTTTTTGCAGATGAATATAATAGTTCATTTATTTGAATTGTGTTCTCTGGTAAAATAATAAACAACAAAAAAATCAACTATTTTCATCTTTTTTTAAGTTACTTGCAGTAACATCTCACCTTTTCTCTTGCTCATCAATTGACCAAGTGCAACGAAAGGTGATTCGAAAGCCAAGCACCAAAAGATTGATATAATAAATGTAAATATCGAATCTCCCAGAAAGTCATGTATCTGAAAAATAATATTAAAATATCATTTAACGTATAGAATATAAGTTTTCAGTATTTTCAGAATAAATATGGGACATTAAATGAATCAAAGAATGAATTTCCTTAATTTCTTGTTGTTGCTGGGTAATTTTATATTTATATAATTATAAAAATTATTGTATAAAACCAAAAACTAATCAAGGTCCTTAATAAAACTAACATATTGTTACTAACATATGGACACGCGTTGTGATAATAAGCTAGCTAACAATTTTAATTCATTTACTGAGTTACAAAAAATATATGCAGAATATACATTGAATAGTATTATCTAGAGAATACATCATTGCTACACACCCTTCTAAACAATTATTTCCTATAACAGGGAGGCTTCTAGTTTTATATGAAATATGAATTTTTTTATATATTTTAAAAATATAAAGATGTGTAATGTTTTATAGGTCTAAAGTTAACAATTTTTAAAAAATTCAGTTTTAAATGATATGTAAATATTTTACTAATGTAAGTAATATTCTAAATAATTGATTCTCTTTGACATCTATCCATCCAATATATAGAATAGAATAGAATAGAATATTCTTTATTAATCCCATCAGATCACATTGTGATATAGGACAAGTCATATAGTACATAAAGCATGATCAACAAGTTGTATAGGACAATTACATAAAACAAAATCAATAAAATATAGATTAATATAAAAATAAAAAAAAGATATGCAATATAGAGCGTCTCTGAACTCGTCGGTCCTCATTCCCTGAAGTCGTTTATTAAGTCAAAATAATCATTTAGGTTTAAAACGCATAATTGGATCAAGCATGCTTTTAATTTATTTCTGAATATTTGAATATTATTTTCATTTCTTATATTAAGTGGCAAATAATTGTAAAATTTAGATCCTGCAAAATCAGGACTAGTTTCAAAGAGAGTTGTGGGGTATTTACACACGCTTATCAACCTCTCTTGTCTTGTCAGGTAATTATGAAAGTCAGAGTTGAGGGTAAAATTTTGAAATTTAGTTTTGACGTGAATAATACATTATAAATATATAAAGCATGAAAAGTCAAGAGCCTGTGTTCAATAAAATATTTACGACAAGATTGTCAATCTAAGATTGACAATAAATATTGAATATCAATCTAAGAATTCTCTTTTAAGTTATAAAATCTCTAGAAGAGTTTCTAGAGTTTCCCCACAAGACAACATTAAAGGCCATATACGAATAAACCAATGCATAATACACACTTATCAATTGATTGGTGTTAAATAGAATTTTCAACTGAAGGATTGCATAGTAACCCTTATTCATTGTTTTGCAGACTTTAGTGATATTTCTATCCCATGTCATATTACTTTCTAGAATACTACCAAGAAATAATGTTGTATCACTAAAAGGTATTTTATCAGAACTAACTGCGATTTTATAACTATGGGATGGCTTACAGCGCGAGTAGAACTGCATACAAATAGTTTTCTTTGCTTTTACCATTAAAGAGTTCCTTTTACACCAGGTTGTAAATTCCTGTGCTAAGTTCATTTTTGATATGAGTTCGACTTCAGTAGACCTGTCAACTACAATTGTTGAATCATCTGCATAAAGAACTGTATGGTCAGCAGTTAAAAAATTTGTCAAATCATTGACATATAAATGAAATATTAAGGGTCCCAATACGGAACCTTGCGGTACACCTTGATCAATATTAAAAACAGATGACTTCCTATTATCGACTTTTATTAGGAATTTACGATGTTGTAAGTATGATCTTAACCAGTTCAAGAAATGACCCCGAAAACCAAGGACTTCTAATTTATGCAGTATAATTTCAATGTCAATAGAGTCAAAAGCCTTAGTTAAGTCAAAAAAAGTGCACCGACATACCTTTTTCGATCCAAAGCAGCGTGGATATAATTAAATAATGAAATAGAAGCACTTTCTGTAGATTTATTAGGAAGAAACCCATGCTGGCATTTATTTAAGATATCATATTTATTCAGAAAATTTTACATTTTACTGTAAATACAATTTTCGATAATGTTAGAGAGTACACTTGTTACGGTGATTGGTCTCTAATTATCAAGCAAACATGGATCTCCCTTTTTGAAAATTGGACTAACTACTCCCGTTTTAAGGTCACTTGGAAACTTGCCATCCTTGACAGATAGGTATATGTATAGGTATATAGTGTCATCACTATTTTCAAGTACAATATTTTTTCATTTTTTTAAATAGAACACGTTGCATATTAGTACTGCATTTTGTAGAAAGTATTACCTTTCTTTTAATATTACCTAGCATGATTCGTTTTTTAGATATTAAAAAAAACTACCTATAGCTTTTAGGTTGTTGTGGATTTCTTATAAAACATTTTATTTCGCAAAAATAGTAATTATAATCTGATTTTGAAAATATACATACATTAAAATATCCAAGATTAAAATCAAAACTAAATTAAATAATTGAATTCAAATGTGTGCTAGTAAACTTAGTTAAATTTGATAACTCATGTTACAAAATAATATTTACCATACTAATAAATGTAATCAATATACATAAATAAATATTAAATTAAATAAACAACCAATTTTAAAATATAGATACCCTAGTAATTCTTCTACCCTAGCAACTTTCCTGTACTAAATTTGTAGTTAGTTAAATTGTATTTATGAGCAAGATCAGTCAAATAACTTTTTAATGTACCTTCATGCTAAGAATAAATTTGAAACAAACGAAACGGTAAATTTATCTGTCAAATTATTTATTAAAATGTATATACTTGTGTCTCAAAAGCTAGTAATATTTTTGTATTTGCATCGTTTGTAACAAATTTTTGTATTTTAAATACGAATTTTTTAACAAAAAAATTGATTGATATGACGTTTGTGTTGAAAGAATATCTGAAAAACTGTTTACTAGCTTCAAAAGTGTATAGTCAGAGATATCCGCATAGAAGACATCCTTCAAAAAGGACCTTCGAATAATTTTAAACCTCTTTGTTAGGTTTATATTTGTGATTAGGTTATAATTTGTATAATTTTTGTTTTTTA
Source organism: Diabrotica balteata (assembly GCA_918026665.1). NCBI lineage: Eukaryota > Metazoa > Arthropoda > Insecta > Coleoptera > Chrysomelidae > Diabrotica > Diabrotica balteata. Next base: position 81,191,926 of record OU898276.1, read on the forward strand.
TAATATTAGTTGGTACATTAGATTGTTATATATAAATTTATTAATAAAAAATCTTTTAAAACGTAACATCTCTAATATATAAAATGAAACACGCTAGGTATACCCAACCTAATACCAAAAGAAACGTTGTAATATTTATAAAAATTCATAACTGGGTACTATTGAACTTCAGGAATTATAATTTGATGCATACTTTAATGAAGCTGATGGAGGCCGCCACATATGTTACATATATGGCATACATTTGCACGTAACTTGTTTGCTCTTTAAGTTACCGGTGTTTGTGAGAAAAATATTAAAGAAAAATTATTTTAACAAAAAAAGGTATACTTGTTAATAACTTCAAAACCCAACAGTTTTCGAGATAATCGCATTTGACAAATCAACTACATAATTCTGATGTAACGCAATTACTCCATGCAACGAATGAAAAATTGACAAACACTCTGAATTTTGGTATAAAGTGCCTTTAATAAAGTTAATACTTAACGAAATATTAAATAAAATGAATATATCAGCAGGATAATTAATAATAGGAATATAAGAATATTCCTATTATTAATTATCCTGCTAAAGAAATAAAAGAATAATTGGATTTTACATCAAGCATTTTACATTTTGTATTAAATTAAAGTCATAATCAAAAGATTTTATTTGTAAACCAAATTATGAAATAGTTAAACTAAATAACATTAAACTTTTTTTCAAAGTAAGTGTTCGATATGTCCACAATTTTCTTTAATTCATTTGTCAATACATTTCATAAAAGATCGTCTCATATTAAATAGCGTCATTATTTCTAAAGAAAATGCGGCAGTATTTATAATAATTATTATAAATATAAAATATACATAATAAATATAATATAATAATAAAGTATTCGTTTGGGATTTTTATGAATTAAATAATTATATTAATATCTCACCACATGACCAAGGAATATGACTACCACGAACAATCCAACGTTTAGGAAAGTTTTATTTTATTATGTTTTCACTGCCCTTTCTCTATAATGTGGTGGTGTACCATCTTGCATACACCACATATTTCCCTTAAGTTTGATGACAATCCTTCCAATAAATCAATAAAATCATTTTATAAAAAATGTAACTAAATCTCACCATTCAAATTACAAGGTAATTCGTATGTTCGTAAAAAATAATTACAAATGTACCAAACCATAATTTAAGAATTAAAGAACTTACTTTGAAAAAAAGTTTAATGTTATTTAGTTTAACTATTTCTTAATTTCATTTGGAAATAATATATTTTGATTATGACTTTCATTTAATACAAAACGTAAAATGTTTGATGTAAAATCCAATTATTCTGTTATTTTGTCAAATCCTACTACATATTAACTATCCTGCTGATATATTTATTTTTATTTAATATTTCATTAACTATTACTTTATTAAAGGCACTGTATACCAAAATTCAGAAGTATTAATGTTTTTATCTATTTTTTTTTTTTCATTGCCTGGAGTAATTTCATTAAATCCGAATTATGTAGTTGATTTGTAAAATGGAATTATCTCAAAAACTGTTGAGTTTTGAAGTTATTAACCAGTATACATTTTTTTGTTAAAATAATGTATCTTTAATATTTTTTATTACAAACACCGGTAACTTAAAGAGCAAACAAGTTAAGTGCAAAATGTGTGGCGCCCTCTATCAGCTATATTAAAGTAGGAAAATTATAATTCCTAATGTTCAATAGTACCCAGTTATGAATTTTTATACATAAATGTTCACAAACATGAAAGTTATAGCGAAAATAAAAATTTTAAATTTCCACTTAACACCCTGTATCTTTCTTAATATTAATATTTTATTAAAACAATTTGGTTTAAATCGTAATATTTTATAGGTAGTATAAAATCTATGGTTTATTTTTGTACAATTACTTAAGGACCACCCTGTATATATATATATATATATATATATATATATATATATATATATATATATATATATATATGCACGTATCACAATCAAATGTTGATACATTAATTATTGAATCAATTTAACATTTATTGATGTCAATAATCTATTTACTTGCTTCGTAATAACTAAATTTGTTGTAAAGGTTAAAAATCTAAATGAATGGTTTCAAAACATGTACTATACTATAGAAAAATATAATAAACATTTCTGAATACTTACTGTATTTATGTTAGTGTAAAAGACAGCACTTCTCTTTGATCCAACAAAGTACCATATAACTATCAAATGAGTCAAGTAAAAACTGTAGGATAGCCTTACCAACCTTTGGAAAATCGGCAACGATAAGACTTGATTCATTAAACCTATTAAAAATAAATACTTTTATTAAATTAGTTTAAATTAGTCGATTGTGTTGAATTACTATCGAGAACTAACCCATTTGTTAAATTTTCACAAATCTGTTGTAAAATTTTTTGTTGATGTTGTTCACCAATATTTGTATAGCTCATTTTCTTTAAAAATTAAATATACCTAATAGCCTTTCATTCCAACAATGTAGCTCTGCAGTATTTTAAAATTGTTATTATATATATATATATATATATATATATATATATATATATATATATATATATATATATATATATATATATATATATATATACAATAATTGTTCAATGCCGTTCATTTTTTTTTTCGTTCTTGGCATCTTGTTAATACTTTTTTCGATTTTAAAACTTCCATATGGTCTATAGATCTGTTGAGAAGTAAAAACCGACATGGAAAGGATTGCAGAGACCAGGAAAAATTACTGCTTAGAATTATACAAAGGCACTTAAAAGATGCATCAGTCTCAGAATTCAAGAAACATACAGTCACGGAGACAGAACCAATCATTTTAGGAGCAGAAGCAGAGAAGACTCTTAACGAACTAAGATACAAAAAACCCAGGAATCAATAGCATACCAGCAGAGGCTCTAAAAGCTATGTAATACTGGAATGAGGCAACATGAAATAAGTCATGAGTAAATGGCCTGAATAGTAGTGCAGATATATAACACCAGAGAGATAATAGAAAAAGCGAGAAAACACAATATACCAATGCTGCTATGTTTCATAGACTACACAAAGGCTTTCGACTTGTAAAATGGCATCCACCCTGGAATATAACGGAAAATATGTTACTGCCTAATCACTTAGTCAACCTTTTAGGAAATGTGTATGATAAAAATTCGGCGAAAGTATATCAAACATATTCAAATGAGTTCAAAACACAGAAAGGAACTAGACAGGGCTGCCTACTGTATCCATTATTATATAACATGTATTCTGAATATATATCGAGGGAAGTACTAGACGATTGGGATGGAGAAATTACAGTAGGAGGCATAAAAATCAGTTACCTGCGATACGCGGGTAACATACATACTAGCAGAAAATGAAGTCGAATGGCGAATCTCTACCCGGATAAGCAAAAAATTCAGGCTTCAGATCAACACCTGAAAAATAAAAATAATGATCGTAGTTAATAGCTTTGTATACTTAGGCTTCCTGATTACCAACAATGGCATAAAGCTCTTTAGAAATCAAGATTAGACTAACAATGCTAGGACCGCAACAGCAAAATTAATTAAAATATGGTAAGACCAAACAATAACAAGAAATACTAAGCTCGAGTTGACCAAGCCCTTATTATTCCCACTCCTAAATATGCAGCTGAAAATGAACCCTCAAAAAAATAGATAGAAGTAAGATCGAAGGTTTCGAAATATGGGTCTACAGCAGAATTCTACACATATCATGGACATAACACATAACCAACTTATCAATTCTACAAAAACTTCATATAAAATACTACAAAAAATCATATAAAAAAGGCTATTAAAAAAGTAAATCGAGCATACCTAAATTACTTCAGCCACATAGTCAGAAGAATATGCACCACGAAACTATCGGTAGTAGAAGGACAGGAGAAGATCGAAGACCAAGAGGAAAATATCCAACAGGATGACAGACCAAATGGAAACAATTGTGGAAAAATCTCAACATGAAGCAGACCATCTGACACAGGATGGCAGCCAATGGAGACAGTAAGCTAACAATATTAAGAGTGTTACCACGCCCTGACATGGGCTCAAGGAATGCGGAGGGGGAGTGATCTGTTAAATTTTGCATCTTATATTTCGAATATACGATGTGACGTGATTATAGTAGTTAAACTCTAGCGGAAACATGCCTACTGCACATTTATAGACTTCTAGATAGATCCGCTCATTCGCTTTTACTTAAACGATTAGATAAGCTTGTGGCCAATTTCTTAATCTAATCTTCCAATTTCCCTTATGTTGGAGGTAATGTATTTAAATTTTCCTACTCGTCTTATTTTTATCCAAAGCAATTCGATGTCCTCAACTATTCCTGTTTCTCTCAACCACATATACTTCGCTTTCTACCTGATTAACTGAAGTCCTTCTTCTTCAATAGCCCTTCTCCAACCAGATAATTACTCTTGCAATCATAGCTATATTAATTTTATTCACTGCCATCCTAAATAGCATGTTTGTATCAATACCATACCAATGCAAGTTATTCAACCATGAAGTCGTTCTTCGTCCTGTGTTTGCCTGCTATTTTCCTAAACATATGTTTATGAAATCTCTCATTACATGACCGAAGTACTCCAGCTTTCTCTTCTTGATGCTTTTTATAATTATCCTTACAAACAAGTTTTTATGGGACTGTTCCTTTTAGAACCATGTTCTTGCTTTGTCAGATATTTTGGAAGTCCTGGAAATAGTTTTGGAACAACACTTTCTCTAAGAGTAGGTCTTTTTCTTGGAAATGTTTCAACACTTCATCAGCAGAATGCATAATATAAACATAAACCGATATTTTAAAAGGCCTTCTACTCACTGATACTAAATTGTTATGTTATGGTCTGATGATTACAACTGTCATGATACGGTGAAACATAAGTAAATATTTGCTCCCCAAGCTTAAGCACACTATTTATTTATTTAAAACTTTTATATAGAAATTTATTGCAAATAAACAAAAAAAAATAAAAAAAGCTTACCATTTTTGTCTGATAAACAAAGAATAATGAAGCATCCTTGTGCAATTGCCCACAATTGCCGAGCAAATCCATTGAATAAAGCAGATCGAACTGGATTGTAGCTTGTTGCTCTTGTGTATACCAGATGTACCAAAATGAGTCCAAACATGGTACCTATAACGGCCACCCACGCTAGATATCTGATAGGCTAAAATCAATAAAATTATTTTCGCACTAGTAGATCATTCTCAAATGAGAAATGTATAAAAATAAAAGGTAAAATCAATAAAACATTGATAATATCTTGCTTACGATATTTAAAAAATATGTTATTACTTACTCTGCGAAGTTTTAGATTTTTGTATTTGTAAACGATGTATCCAAAAATAATACCAATAAAATATGGTGGTAATCGAGTTTTTGTCGGTAAGTACATTCCTTCGAAGTATCCCACGTTAACCCTGAAAAAATAAATATAAATACTCTCTCTAGTAGTAGCATAGTACTCTCTAATAATATTAACATATTTGTCTAGGTCAATGTTTCCCAAAGTGGGGGTCGCCGAACATTTCCAAAATAAGACAAAAGCACCACTTTGTTAGATCATGTATTTTTATTTTAACAACGTCGTAAATAGAAATTAACAATTAATTATCAGACGAAATATAAAACTAAATATTAAAGTCCGTAAAAATAAAAGAGTAAAACAAAGTCAAATATTATAATCTTAATGAGAGCTATGCGCCTGTTTCTGTGAAACTAATCTTTCAAATCTAGGCTGTGTATTTGAGAAACACTTTTCAAGTACGAGACGATTTCTAACTCTTGTGTTAATGGTAGTCATAGACGAGAAACTTAACTCACACAAATATGATGTTACAAATGGAATCAAACATTTTACAGCTTCACTCGCCAACTGGGGGTATTCCTGCATCTTTTCGGTCCAAAATTGGTCCGAGTTCTGGGAAAAAAATTGGAGCTTCAACATTTCATCACTTGATATTTCAATAAGTTTTTCTTTCATGTTTATTGGTATTTCAACATGCTGAAAGGAATCGGCTAAAAACGGATTTAGTATCCATATGCAACTGTCGTAACTGTTTTGAATTTCTTCGGGGAAATAATCAAAGTGCTGTTGTTTTAAATTGAGCAAAGTAACATGCATGTCAGCAAAAACTTGTTCAAAATTTGTAGCACTGTAATTGGATATATTTTCCATAATTTCCTGAAGGCACTGGAATGAATCGAGTTGTTTTTTGCCAAGTGAGTTCGACCATAAATCGATTTTTCTTAGAAACGCCTTAATTTTATCTGTGGCTGTAATTATATTAATGGCGCGACCTTGTAAATTACTGTTCAAAATATTTAATTGCTCGAAAATATCAACAAGGAAACCTAGTTTCAGAAGCCAAATAGGATCGGAAAATTGATTTTCATATGGGGACTTCTCATCTTTTAAATGCATTAAACGCTCTGCTCTTAAGTGAAATACTCTTTTTAAGACGTTGCCCCTTGAAAGCCACCTTACTTCGGTGTGATAGAGAAGATTTTCAAATAAAGCACCCATGTCTTCGCAAATTTTTCTAAAAATAGGGGTCTGCAAATCTTTTCCTTTAATGGAATTTACAACTTTAATGATGGTTTTCATAACACAGTCCATTTCAGGAGGTACAGCTTTGGACGCAAGAGCTTCTCGATGTAAAAAACAATATCTCCATTTGGTATTAGGCATTATTTCTTGTAATTTGGCAAGACCAGATTTATGTCCTGTCATAGCTTTAGCGCCATCTGTGCATATAGCAATACATGTACCCCAGTCAATATCATATTTACTTATGTTTCACAAAAGTGTCGATCAAACATTTTCCAGTGGTATTGGTCTGCAATGAGGAACAAAATAAAATATCTTCTTGAATGCCATTATTTGTATTATATCTTACAAACGTAATGAATTGGCCACAGTTAGATATATCTATGGATTCGTCCATTTGAAGAGAGAAGTACGTGCATTTATTAAGATTTTTCACAACTTGCGCTTGAATATCTTCTGCCATCACTAATTCTTCTTTGAATAGTATTATTTAACAGAGGTATTGTATTTAATTTTGCAGCCTCTCTTTCCCCACACATTATATGTACCATTTCAACAGCTGCTGGAAAAATCAGATTTTCAGCAATTGTGTGCGGATTACTAGTTTTGGCAACACGATAAGCAACTTTATAACTTGCTAATAATGCTTTTTTATTAGTAATGGTTGCCAAAAAAAAAACTGTCTTGCTGTTTGTGAAGGACGTTCAGCTTTCTTTCAAAGAATTTCACGGGCTTGTCTTTTTTATCTGGATGTTTGCTATTTAAATATCGAAGTAACTTTGATGGCTTCATGCTTTCTTTTTACAAGACATGTCCCCAAATAACACATTGTGGTTTATTGGAAATAACGGTAAAACCATATTTAAGATATTCATCAATGTAGAATCTGTTTTTCTTTTTATTGCTGCTACTGCCACTTTCAGACGTAGATGGTTCTGCACTTCTTTTTAAAAACTTATTCATAATTTATAATTTATGGTAGACGTAAATACGTAAACGGGAATACGTAAGTCGTAAAATATTTACTCATTACTCAACACCGCGTTCGCCACCATAGGCTGTTTGGATTCGAACTGAGGACTGAGGTTTCGTTGCGCATCGCCGCTTATATAAAACCAAAACGAGGCTTCGAGAACGTTCCAGATCCAGAGTGTTATCTAGTAGCGAGCGCTTTCGGGATTATCATGGAAGAGTTTTGCGATGTAGGATTGTTTTTGATGTAAACTTAAACAGTAAAGTAAAATTAAATTTGAGAAATTTATCAGATAATTGTAAATTAGGCACGCTATTTCTGTCAAATAATATTGAATAAATGAGTGGGGGGAAATTGGGGGGTCGCGAACAAATTTTTTAGCAAAAAGGGGTCGCGGTTTGAATAAGTATGGGAAACTCTGGTCTAGGTAGTCTTTACACTATTCATATTTCTGTGTCAATGTAAGTGCCTAAAACGTTATCCCTGAAAAAAGTCTTTATTGTCAACTTGATCCTATAATAGGCTTTTAATCCTTCGATTCATGTTGACGATCACGTGCGTGAATCTGTCTCCGCCGCAGTATTACTGCTTGGGTCCATGTGTAGAAGAATTTTTACTTTTAACTATTTTAACTAAATGTTTAAGTGAATTTGCAAATGTCGTGTTGAGATTTTGCGCCGAACATCCATCGCTATAAAATGTCTTTGATCTGTTCTTTTTTTGGACGTCTAACTCTTCATTAAAAAAATTAATTACACGAGATGAAAAATAGTTGGCACCCATTTTACCCTCTACCACATGCTATACATGAAAAAACTACTTATTTGCTAAATTATAGATAGTACAATTATAGCATACTAGTTTCTGTTTAAAGTGTGCCATGCCTCCTGGAACGATAGGGACAAGTTGGGCAGCCACTACATCCATCGTAAATTTACACACTTTTTCTTTCAGCACATCTTTTTTAGCTTTGATTTTTTGCTATCTAAGTCCTGCTTTGTATGGTATAAATCAATATTTGTATTGTTCATTTCCTTCAAGAAAATATTATATCCGATAGCAGATTGTTTTTTAAGCCTCCCTCTCCATTCGGATTGCCGAATATGGGCCTCTCCTAATTCTCGCCATTTTTCTCTGTTCTTTGTAAGACGTTTCCACATTGGTCCTGCAGTTCTTTTAATATCGTCGCAAGCGCATTTGCGGTCTTCCCCGTGGTCTTTTTTCTTCATATGGCCACCAATTCCCAATTTCTTTATTACATCGGCCATCCTTAAGACGTTCGTTATGTTCAGCCCATTTCCATTTAAGTTTAGCTGCCATCCTGTTGACATCATCCTTTACTTTTGTTCTATTACGAATGACTTCATTGGTTTTATAGTCTTTGAGTGAGATACCCAGCATGTGTCGTTTCATAGCTCTCTGAGTTTTTTTGATCTTCTCCATGTTTATTTTAGTGAATGTTTAAGTTTGAGCTCCATATGAAAGTACAAGTAGAATACAGAAATTAAACACATTAGTTCTCAGTTTTTGACGTATATTTTTATTTTTAAGTACGTATGAGAGTCACTTGGATGTTTATCATAGGTTTGTCATCTTTGTTTGACATTAGTTTAGTATTGCTGAAATTCATTTTTAGTCCTTTTTATAGGTATTCTGTGTGTAGCTCCTCAATCATCGTATTCAGTGCATTCCACGTGTCGGCTATTAGTACTACATCATCTGCGTATCTAAAATGGTTCAAGTATCTTCCGTTAATAGGGATCTCCTTATTTTTCCAGTCTATTGACTTAAAGATATCTTCTAGGGCAGCTGTAGATAATTTTGGAGATATTGTGTCTCTTTGTCTTACGCCTCAGTTGATTTTTACTGGTCTTGTTTCGATTCCATTACCCAACGTCACTATCATTTCAGTAAATGATGTATTTGTATTGTTCGTAAATATTATGTATTAATATTATATACCTGAAGTCGATCCAGTTGTTTACTAATGCTTCTTCTATTGCCCTCAGTTCTACGCTATCAAAATCTTATTCATAATCTATAGCCAGGCATAATGGGAGATTGTATTCGATAGTATTTTTAGGATTCTATTAGGATTTTCAGAGATGGTCACAGATGCTGTACTCTTTTCTAAATTCGGCTTGTTCTACTGGTTGATATCCGTCAGTTAAAGTTAATTTAGTTAACCTGTTTATAATAATCTTTGTAAAGGTTTTGTAAAAGTGTGAAAGAAGTGAAATTGGTCGATAATGTTTCAGGTCTGTGATGTTTTCCTTTTTGTGTATTGGTATTGTTTTACCAGCATTCCATTGATCAGGTGTATTGCCTTCGAATAGACATTTTTAGATATCTGATGGCCTCTTCTCCGCCTTCCTTAAGCATTTCTGCTAGGAATCCGTCGCTTCCAGGAGCTTTATTCCTTTTTATTTGTTTTAATGCCCTTTCTATTTCTTCACAGCAGATTTTGATTCACCTTTTTTTGTATACGTCGTACACTCCTTATATGATTGAAAAATTGTTTTCAAATAAAGTTTACTCGTTGTTGAATGCTTTAACTTATTTCTACGTTCAACATTACCAGGTTTAATAGTATTTTTTTAATAGTTTAATAGTTTAGTACTACTAGGTATGAAAATTAGTAGTAGTTACTTTTGTGATACCCAACATACAACATTTTTTTACTTAATTTTAAATACGTCATTTACCCGAACAATGTATAAAGAAACATTTTTTGCATACCGGAATTCTTCTTCTTCACGTCTCATATCAGATTTATCCGACGTTCATGATCACCATTGTGAACGCTTGTCGATGTTCTTCCAGATAGAATAATTGTCCTGCATGGACTAATCTTTAAAGGCAAAATAGAAGGTCTAGGAAGAAAACACGATTGTTATTTAACCAAAAAACGTGTTTTCTTCCTACACCTCTACGACCTTCTATTTTGCCTTTAAGGATTAGTTTTAATATTTTATATTGATTTCCTCTCACTATATGTCCCTGATAAGACATTTTCCGGTGTTTAACAAACTTTAATAATTCTCTATCCCTAGTACTACCTCATTAGTTTTTCTTTGTATTAGGTATCTTTAGCATTCAATTCTCATTTACAATGCTTCAATTATGTCCATAGATGAGACTTTTAGTGTTACACTGCTGCTTCATATAAAAGTACAGAGGAGCAATTAATATAGCATACCGGTTGTTGGTTGTTTATGAATTAGATTACAAACAAATAAGTTTCGTTGATGCCAATCCATCTCAGGTCAAAACACGTAAAAAATCTTCCTTCATTGTTAATCGAATAATCATTGAACACTTGCTTTATTCTTTTGCCGCTAGACACTTTACTGAAGTACATTTTGATTTTATTAAAAAATCCTTTATAAAAAATATCTATATACTTAAAAAGATTCTTTCGTGATATATCACAACAGAACGTTTTCGGACGAACAAGTTTATGGAACAAAAGGGTAAACATTTTTTATTTATTACATCTTTGTTAATAAGTTTGTCTGATGTTAAAGTTGTCATGCAGGTTAAAAACTTCACCATCATTTGCCATGCATGATATATGTTAAAAACTTTACCATCACACTAACTTATTAACAAAGATGTAATAAATAACAAATTTTGTACCATTTTAATGGTGTTTACCTACATATTTAGTGGTTTGACTCATGTACACCTGGTAAATGCACTGATGATGCACTTGTTAGTCCGAAAACGTTCTATTGTGATGTAGCCCGAAAGGATCTTTTTAACTATACACCCTTTATAGAAGATTTTTAAATAAAATTTTTGTAATTTATGGTGTATAGCCTACTACAGGAATCTTATTTTCCTTGTGGAGGTTAGTTTAATTTCCCGCAAGTTTCTCTCTATAGTAATTATACAAGATCCACATTTTTTCTTCTTTTGTACTCTGTATTTTTTATCGCACATTCATAAATATTTTTGTTCATTTCTTTCCGAAGTAGAAGAATTTGCTTTGCCTTTTTGCGATGCCTTTTTCCCTCATTTTTTTCTTCTCGTGTAACGTTCACCTCTTAAGTTGTCGTTTCAAATTTCTTGCTTATAGTGACATTGCCAGTTTCTTCTTCCTAATCCGACCAAAAATTTGGATAATACTTAACTATACTTTAATCCTTAAAAAGGTTCTTTAAAGTCAATGCCGCTATTATACTGTCAATTTTTCTCGTTAGTTTCACTCATACCTAATATTAAGTTTTTTACTTACGATAACTTTCTAATAAACACATATAAACCTCCAGCTTGTTTCGAAAAGTTCAATATTTATACATTTTACGGACACTTATTGGCCTACGGGGTTTGTTTACAGCACGTAAGATACGAGATTTCACACGTTTTGATATAAGAGGTTTTTTCATCGATGCGGCTCGAATTCCTAATTAGCCCAGTCGTCAGAGAGTTGACCCCTAAAAATCATACGAACAAGCTAAATTTTGCTGAGACTATCAATTTTGGGACACCAAAAAAGATGCAAAAAAGTTTACTACATTTACCTCCTGCCTTCCCCCTAAAACCCGCCTTGTAGGGGGGTAAAAACGCAAAAAAAAAAACGATTTTCCAAAATCTGTACGTCGTAGAAAAAAATATTTCAAATATAAAATGTAGCTAAGATAATTTTAAACAAAAATGTTTATAATCACTGTTTTGTGTAGAATGAACCGTTCTTTTAGAAACAACGCTTGAAGCGACCGTCGATTTTGAGCGTCAGTTACGAACGCGAAATCAATATTCAATAAAATTTGTATCAGCTCGACGGTAACAATCTTTTGATTAAAGGGTCTCATGAGAATCATAAAACATGGCAAAAATTGCGCCACGATTATTTATTTAACACCTTTATAAAATCTGAGTTTATTTGCGACAAATTACAAAAATTGCTTACATACTCTTTACCTTTATAACGCATTTTGATTTTTGTCGATAGTACACTTGAATTAAAAGATATCGAATTTTTAACATCAAGCTGATACAAATTTTATTGAACATTAATTTCGCGCACATAACTGACATTCAAAATCGACGGTCGCTTCAAGTATTGTTTCTAAGAAAACGGTTGCTTGTACACAAAAAGTGCTAATAAACATTTTTGTTTAAAATTATCTCTGCATTTTTTATTTGAAACAGTTTTTTCTATGGCATACAGATTCTTGGTAAATCGATCTTTTGCGTTTTTACGTCCCTTCGAGAGGGTTTTGGGGGGAAGCCAGGGGGTAAAAATGGTAAACTTTTTTGCATCTTTTTAGAAACCCCAAAATTAATATTCTTGGCAAAATTCAGCGTGTTCGTATGATTTTTAAGAGTTCAGTGGGATTTTCGTCTCTGGCGATTGGAGTATAATGTTGACAACTCAAAAACATAAAATCATCGAAAATTAAGATATGAGGTTTTGGCATCTGAGCGACGATATTTCGTCCACATATCCTGATAAATCACTTGTTGTTCTCTGTTTAATCATTTATGAATGGCTTCAAAATTGGGTATGATATATTTCCATTTTCAAATTTTCGGGAGCCATTAACACATTTTTTTATGTATATAAAAAAGCTATGAGTCTTTGTATGTCGTGTCATGATGATGTCATTTGGATGTTGGCATTTGCTAGAAATTGCTATTGAATAAAAAAGGACAGGTGTGTCAACCGTCAACTTAAAACGATGTCTTGTTTTATTTCATTTATAATAATTAATTAATTAATACAAAATAAAGTAAGTAGGCACACAAATATTATATGTCGAGTCTATAGCTTAATACTACCTAATATAATATAATAAAATTTACTTACTCAAAGTAGTTAGCTCCGTGATTGTTTTGAATTGTTGAAATGTATGAATATATTCCAGATGTTAAACAAATGGCGACACATACCATGCATGCCCTTACTGGATTCCTCACTAGGATATATAAGAGCGGAGGGGAAATGAAGAAAAGCTGCATATCTACAGACAGGTACCACGATTGTTCTACACACTAAAATCGATTATATATCATATGATTATTATATTATATTATACAATCGATATAATATATATATATATATATATATATATATATATGTCTATATATACACATAGATATATATATATATATATATATATATATATATATATATATATATATATATATATATATATATATATATATATATCCTGCAGACATTGATACGTCCTTATATTTATGTTTTTGCATGTAATGCCGCATCCGCCACATTGTTGCGTCAATATGCGGACGCAGTATTACAATCGCTTATATTTCAAAAATGGTCGTTACCAATTTCTCTTAACTGACATCAGGAGACACTCGTAATCCAAACAAGGGATGTTGCGAATTTGCATATAGTTCTGAGTTATAGCAACAAAATTATTGAAGATTTTAAGTGACGCAACAATGGTGTTAGCATGAAATTTTTGTGTATATATTAGTTCACGATATCTCCTTCAGGAGGGGCATGAAATAATGGAGTATAATTCATTGGTGTATATTATTTTCATTCTCTCGATTATTCTGCGTCATTTCAATTTGGCAACATTGCTAACCGTCTGAAGCACCATCAATTCGGAGTAACCGTAAGATGTAGGTAATAGAGTTTAGTTGTAAATATATTATTTTCACGATATTACTTTGATAACATTTCATATTTAAGTTTTTTACTAAAGTTGTGGTACTTTACTATAGTACTTTTGTTTTTTGTGATTTTTTAAGAATGTATATTTCCGACATGTGCACGGCTGGTTTTGCGAACAACTTTGTAAAAGAACAAATTGTCGGTCAGATAGCCAAACGGGCTGTGCGGCCGGCTTCTCATTCGCTTCGATGCGAGTGATGTGAGTTCGATCCCCAGCTCGGTGTACAGAAAAAAAGACTAACGCAGTAGTTTAAAATTCTAAATGACTCTGCGGCTTAGACTAGAATATGCTGGTGTCTGATCGGCCTATGGTGGAGCAGTGCGGCAAGAGATAAGGGCTTGCGGCTCGGTGATACTCCTCCATAGATCCCTACCGGAAGGGCGTATGCCGCCTAAATAAATACCGGGTATATAGATATATATATATATATATATATATATATATATATATATATATACGCACCAGTGGATAGCTCCTCCTTATATAGGAAATTTACATTGAATAGGTCCTCCACTGTGGTACGTCCTCCGTATACGGAGGACTTATCGCAATCATTATAAAAGAAGTCTAAACGTCATTCTAAACCATTGAGCAAAATTTCAGATGGATGAGTTATTGCATGTTTTTGTACATTTGAATACTTTAGTTCAATATGATCGCCACATTACTTGTTGTGTCGCCAGTGTCGGCGTATATTTCGTTACGTATATTCAAATTATAGTTTACCGACTTTAGTTCTTCCTATTTTTATATTACGGTGGTTCAGTCCTCCTCTGGAATAATGATTCGAAAACTACTTAATAGTCTTCCAATCTTTCTTTAATATTTAAAGTAAGATATATACATATTTTAACTAAAAATCAGAATCAAAGTAGACAGGTTTTTGTTTACAATAAAAGTGATGGTAAAAACAAAAAATGAATTCAAATGTATTGTATTTGTTATATTGTAATCGAATCTGATTATTTAAGTTCTATATATATAAGTATTATTGATAATCATTTGTAAATTTTTAACAAGGGCTAACGAAAAAAAAAAACGTTTATCTATGTTCGTTATAAATCTTTAATTTTAATCATTATTAATATTTAAAAACAAATAATAAAAATATTAACAATACTGAATATATAAACGCAAATAAAAATACTTAACGAAAACTCAGAATATATTGCAAAAACTTAATTTCGAAAAAAACTTGGACATTTAACACTTTTTATATTCATTTTGAACGAAGACCTTTATTTTGAGCCAATTTTTATTTTTTAATATATCAGGATTTTTTAAAATCAGATCTTCACATTCCGATTTTTTGGGGGGCATCTTTTGTTTAATATGGGTTTTAAAATACATTTTGACTACTTTCTTCTGATTTTCTGTCCACGGAACTAAAACCCTTTTTTTATTTTTTGCCTTCATATCCATTATTCCCTTTTTTTCATTATTACTACATTCTGGACCTTTTGATTCAATAACGTCATTGATTTCATTTTTTTGTTCCCCAAATACCTCGTCATTATGTCCATCATCATCTTCCATAATGTCTTCTTCCAAATTTATCTCTATTTCTTCTAAACTTTTTCCCTTGAATTGACCTGCTTTACCTTTCTCCATTAACAGGAGCAACTTAGAGATCTTTACAGTTTGATAAATGTCATCGGGGAGTCTATATGAAGATCTATGAATTCCTAATGTGTGCCCCATAAATGAAGCCAGTTGCTCCATGTCATTTTCCGACATGGTAAACAACTGGGTTAGCGTTGCTAGATGTTTTCTCAGCCTTGTACATGTAAGAGCACTAGGATTTTTAGCTCCGCATAATTTAGCATACTTTGATATAACTTCATACCCTCGAATTGGTTTATCAAATTTTGGATTAACAAAAAGGTAAATACTAGGTGTTTTTAAAAGTAAATCTCTACATTTTGTAATCATTTCTAAGTGTTCTTGTACATCCTTACTTACTAGGACGGGTACACTACGTCCCCTTTTACCTTTTATTACTATTCTTTTAAAACTTTACATTAAAATTCTTTCGGTTTCTGAAATTGCTTCAGAAAATTCTTCATAACATTGATTATCTTTAGCGCTAATGTAACTCTGTATGGTCATTCTTTCTAATTCACCAGGGCGCCTTCTATTTAATAAAATTAGACGGCAATATATAGTTTCCAACAGAAACATGTAAGAATTAATATCATTATTATTATTCTGTAATTTATCACAAGATTCATTTGCCCTTCGCACGAGATAGTTTTTCAATAGCTTAAGGTCACTTGCTAGTGGTATTAACGTCACTTTGTTCCATTTTTTCATGTCTAAATCATTTGCAGCTTGACTGGAAATATCATATTTCCAATTTCCTTCTATTATTTGTATTAAAGATTTTAAGTCAGCTTTAGTGCTGGTACTTTTAACTGTAAACTCAGACTTTTTCGCATTAAGCATAAGTGCTATATCACAACATTGTTTTAGTGTAGTGCCAATATTTTTAGCAAATGATGGAGCTTTAAAAGTTTTGCTTTCGTTATCATATTTTGAAACTATTTTAGTAGCAAAAACTAAAGAATCGTAAAATTCTGGTTTCAATGAGTCAAAAAGCGTTTTGATTGAAGAACTATTTTTTCTTAGTTCGATAACAATTTTAGCTAATTCCCTCATTTTTCTTGACGCTACTGGTATAAAGTGCTGTTCTCTATGGATCTTCAAATATCTTGAGCCAAACGCACAAATAAGCGGATCTTTTTTAGCCACGAGTGATACATTGTCTGCTCGCATTCGAGGAAAAACAGTTTCTTTTAAATATGTGTCCAATTTAAGGTGCCTTAATAAGAAATTTTGTGCTTGTGATTGGGAATTTCTGGTTATTGAATCAGGATTACATATTTTTCTGTGACGCCATAAGTTTTTTGCCGAATACATGCCGAAGCAGTGGTCACACGGTAGGTAGTTTGTATCTGCAGATCCTTTCCTAACTGGTTTTAAATTTGCAGAACCTAACAAATAGTTTCCCTTTTTTCTCAAAGCAAATAACAATTGCTTTCTCGTTTTACTTCTTGGAGGGTAAACCAAAATTTTTTGAACTTCTAATTCGCTTTGATGATTTCGTAGTATATGTCGAGGAAAATTTAATACAACTGATTCACAGAAGTAACAAAAAACAGATTTTTTTAAAGACTTCGTATTTATATTGCAAGTTTCTTCCACATGTTGATGGATATTTAGGCTCACAGAAGACGAAGGTGAATTAGATTGTTCCTAAAAAGTATGTGCTTTGAATTATATTGCTAAAATATTTGAAATAAACTTACCTCAATATTTAACTCATCTTTTTTAACTTGTTTTGGACAAAAGTGGGAAGAAAAATTATTTATTTCTGGAGAACCTGAAGACTTTTCCTAAAAACCCAATAAAAAAATATTATATTTTTTCCGTTATCCATTTCAATATTACAGAGTCCACAACATATTTTACTATTTTTAAAGTTTTATTGTACTTACTGAAGAATCATCGAAGGGAACATAATTGGGATCTAACAATTCATCAGAAGCTGGTGATGGAGTTTCTAAATCTGGAGAATCTGTGTTATCTTTATCACTTTCTTCAGATGTGAAGATACTGTCAGGTGAACCATAAAATTGAGGGGAACTTAAGGATATTTCCTAAAATTATTTTTCATAGTAAAAAGTGACTGAAGTAGGGAAATACCGTATGCGGTAAAATAAACAGTACTGAAATGAATATTGAAATGTATATGAATATCTATATATTTAGTATACATGATAATATAGCCTTACCAGCATTATTCACAACGACGTTTCCGATAAAACAGATAATAAAGATGCCATCTGGCACTAAAAAAATCTAATTGGAGTTTGTTATTCCGGAATGTCAGACATTGTATCGGTCTGCCTCCTTCAGCATTCCTCATATGTACGTATTATGTGGTGTTCGTTAGGTTAGGCCTTATAATTGCGATATGTATGAAAAATCACTGAACAGTATTCGAAAAGACTCACTGACCGTGTGACAGATTGCCCGTCCTGCTAAAACTATTGTTGATTTTAAGCCTTTTGGACCGATTTCGCGACCTTTTCGTATGATCGAAAATAGTACTTCACGATAAAAAAATTTTCTGCAAAACTGAGAACCACCCTGAAGCACCTAACATTATCATGACATTCACATAAGTTATAACGACGTTCAGAAATCATTTAATACGTTTCGGCACATGACACATACAAATCTGAGGCATACGCACTTTCGTACTGTTTATTTTGCCGCATACTGTTCATATTTGAGAATAAAATGCTCTTAAATGTTAAACTTACGGAAGAAATGTCAGATGCATTAGAATTTTCAATCGGTAATATTTCATTAGCGGTTTTTTTACCAACTTTATACTGATCCTCATCTTTGTTATGCTGTTCTTTTAGGGTAAAATTACAAGGGAGTATATTTTCTTTAGATCCACTATAAAATCGAGAGCTTTTGATCTACAAAATATTTTTTTTAAGTATAAGCTATGTTTTTTTAAAAATGTAACTGGAACTTACCGAAAGAATTTCAGTTGAATTTACTTTCTCGCTTACTGATTGGTTAATTTTTACGGGACTTAGCGCTCTGTTACAAAAACGAATTGGTTTCATCCTAAAAATATACTGGTGATAAAATATCTAAGTATTGTTTAACTGAGTGGGCAAAAATTTGAACCCTACTTTTTTTAAAACTCTTATACTTTTATACAAAATTTTTATGCTCGTATTGATGTTTTGGGGTCCCGGCCTGCTTGATCTGAAAATAATTTCAAGCACATGTTTACTTTTTAAAATTCAAGTTGTCCGTGACAGTTAAGAAAAAAATTTTCATTTCGGTCAATAATACGGCAAAATTATATTAATAAAAGTTTTTCAAAATATGAAATTATGTCAAAATACAAAATTTCACAAAAATCGGATCAATTTCACTAGATCAGATACACTTGGTATTATAAAAAAACCATCCAACGGATTTTTTGCTGTCATCTAAGCAACACTTAAATAAACAAAAAAATGATATCGTTAACAGAATAGAAGGCATAAAATTATCAACGATAAAATGAAACTTGCTAAGCAGGCAATTTTACGTGTAAATGAATCATTTTCTTGAATTTACGACTCTATTCTGATCTGAATCGAATTCTGTTATCTAAATTGGCATCTTAATATTATTTTTATCTTGAAAAAAAAGTATATCTACTAAAATAAATAAATTATTTTCAAACTCTTTTAAACTAGTTTAACAAACAATTTTAATTTTCAAAGCCTTAACCATTGACCAGTTTAACTTGACTTGAATTATTTGCCAAAGTTTGACAGAGTACGCCATGATAAGCTAAGCGACATTCTTGAAAGAAAAGACATAGATAATAAAGATCTGTGAATAATTCTCAATATATATTGGAATCAGGAAAATATAAAAATAGGAAATAAGACATCACAGGCAATAGAAATACGTAGAGGAGTATGACAGGGATGCATCTTGTCACCGCTGCTATTTAATGTTTATAGTGAAAGCATCTGCCAGAAACCCCTTTTGCAAGCAAACGAAGGAATCGTAATCAGTGAAGAGGTTGTAAATAATATTGAATACGCGGATGACACTGTATTAGGTGCAAGAACAGTAGAAGAATTACAATGATTTCTTAAAAACTTAAATATTGCTTGCAACAATTATGGCATAAATATCAATATAAAAAAACCAAGTATATGGTCTTCAGTAAAAACATGACACAATCAGCATATATTAGTATAAACAGCATTCAAATTGAAAAAGTATCAAGTTACAAATACTTGGGAACTTAATAAGAAGGAAAGGAAAAGGCCCAGAAATTTTTGTCAACGATAAAACGAAGAAAAGAATATTTGGGTCACCTAATGAAAGGACATAAATACGCATTACTTCAAAATATAATTCAAGGAAAAATAAAAGGAAAACGGAATCTAGACCGTAAAAGATTTGGTTGCGGAATTTGAGAGAGTTTTTTGGCTGCACCATTAATGAACTCTTTAGGTCAGCTCTAAACAAGGCTAGGATAGCCTAGATGATTTTCAATCTCCGATAGGAGTGACACATGAAGAAGAAGAATTATTTGTCAGAAGGATTGACTTGAGTTTGACTGGAAATTTAGTCAAACTCAAGTCAATTTCAAACATTCAAGTCAAATTTGTGCAACTCTAACCAGCCGAGACCCCAAAATATCAAAACGAGATTCAAAAATGTTTGATCCATTACATGTATAGTTAAATCAATCCCTTGATACACTGTATAATATGTATTCATAAATGTAGTTCAGATATATTTGTAAAGTGTACAAAGATATCTAATGTGTAATGTGGAGAAGACAGAAAATATATTACTTTGCATAATTATCTAGTAGTTTTGTTCAATCCAACTACCTATTAAATTGAAACAATATTAAATTGTATTTATTACCCGTTCTGTAACAAAATAAAAATAATATAAGTACATACCTAGAGTTTCCAGTGCACCACACGTGTAATATGAATAAAGAATATTTTATCACTGCAAAACAAAACGTTAGAAATCGTTAGGCTTAC
The DNA here is from genome assembly GCA_918026665.1 of Diabrotica balteata. Classification (NCBI taxonomy): domain Eukaryota; kingdom Metazoa; phylum Arthropoda; class Insecta; order Coleoptera; family Chrysomelidae; genus Diabrotica; species Diabrotica balteata. Next base: position 81,212,744 of record OU898276.1, read on the forward strand.
AGATTTTTTCGCGCCAAATATACTCAATATATTATTTGGTTTACGTATCCACCGTCGTTTAGTCTCTAATTTATGTTTGGAGGAGTAAACCACTGTAATGTAGTTTTTGACGTATATTTTGAATAGCAGAAAGATTTATTTTGTTAATTTAATATACATTGGAGGAGGTATGTATAGTAATTTTAGAAGGAAGACCAATTGGTTTTAATTTGGTAATTGTATAAAAAATTATAATGTTTTCATTTTCGATACATTATAAGAATTATAAAAAAATTAATATACACGAATAATATTTTAAAGATATTCACTCCTTCTGGAAGACGACTTATAACCGCATTTTGAAAAGAGGAGCTATAGTCGGGTCGTGTAAATATATATATATATATATATATATATATATATATATATATATATATATATATATATATATATATATATATATATATAATGAACTAGAAGTATTTGCTGACAACAAGGAAGTAAATTTTCAATATTGGGTTTGCAGCAATAAAAATGATACGTGTACTCTTTTAAATTTTTATTCCGAGCTTTCGGACATGGTTATGTCCTTCATCAGGGAGCTACAAATATGATGAATAGTTTGTTACAAGTTTGTATAATTAATTAAAGATTCGCTACTTACAAACTTAATGAGGTTGGATCATCAATGATTTTCTACCATGTCGATAAAACTTATCACAGTCTGTCATATTATTATATAAAACTTATTCCTATATTTAAAATTTTTAAAAATTGCTATACAATCACAAACACTTACTTATTATACACACATTTCTGACATTTTTATTCTTAATTTTATTATATCGTCATTAGTTTTTTCACAAGACAATTCAGTGGTTTTTATTATTAGATACTAGTACCAAATTATAGGCCTATCATTAGATGTATTGTGGCTATATAAATTATTTTATATTTATTAATATGTTTCAACACAAAATTTATTAAATTAACCTAAAGAAATAAGGTCATAATTCTAAAAATATTACAATTGAATATGATATTGTTTTGTATGACCCCAGTATCTGTGTGTATACAAAAATTACTAAATTTAAAAACAATTAAAAAAAGAAGAAGAGAAAACTTTTATTTAATTTATTAAAAGTCAATTGATAAATTACTGTTTCTGTTACTGTTGCATTTATCTAGTAGTAATAAATAGGAGAACAATTCATTTAGATGACTAATATCCGTTCTATGATTCATTGCATTGTTATTTTGGCAAATGTATGCCATTTCAAGAAAAAGTCTTTTGGTGATGTTACTTTCCTGTTCTACTACTTTGATGTTATTGTAATCTATCCGATGCCCATTTTTAAATGTATGTTCACCCAATGCACTTCTTTCTGGATGTAATCTATTGTCAGACTTGTGCGATATAATGCGGTCTTTAAGGCATCTTGATGTTTGACCGTAGTATACTTGTTCACATGATCCGCACGGTATACAATAAACAACATCCGTTAACGACAAGAGTGGGGATTGGTCTTTAAGTTTAGAAAAAACTTTGTTAACTGTTAGTACCGTTTTATATGCAATTTTGATATTATTAAGTGATGAAAAAATTCTACTAAGTTTATGCCCAATGTCCTTAATGTATGGAAGGGATACATATTTTATTGTCGTTTGTTTTTGTAAAGGATCTACAGGTCCAATTCTATCGTGTGATAAAGACATATTTTCCTCGTTTCTTAAATGACTAGTTAAAGTTTGTGGAGTGTTAAACAAAATTTTCTTCAGTAGTATACTTGGGTATGAGTTTTCAATGAATAGGTTATACAGGATTTTTAGATTTTTGGTATGGAAAGCGGTATCACTGATTTTAAGGACACGATTTTTCATTTCTTTAACTAAATTAAGTTTCATTGAATATTTATGGTATGACCAATAATTGAGATATCTTCCTGAACTGAGAGGTTTTCTATACCAATCAACTAGCAAATGGGTACCTTTTCGTATTAACTTGGTATCTAAAAAAGGTCTAACTGGTAAGCTGGTTTTGTATGTTTTCAATAAAATTGATAGTGTGTAAAATTATTTAATAATTAAGCTAAGTATACTTTCGACATAATAAATGTCATCATCAGAGCTATCCTAAAATAATGTTAAGTTAAGTAAATTTTTTTATATAAAATACAATGATAGAAAAAACTTACGTCAATTAGGTAATAAATACTTCATAGAAGGACAATTGTGCACAAACGACATATTAAAATTCAAAGATCGGGCTCTGTAGGCCACAGATCTTGGGTCTAACCCTTATACATATGTATAATTCACATTTAAAAAGTTTTTATAAAAACATGGTTACCACATACAGTAACGACAACAGCTGTCTTTGACTTACATTTTTGAAGTAAATTGAAAATGAAATAGGAAGCTCGGATATACGGAAATAAATCCTAGAGCGACCTCTGTATTTAAATTATTAATTAAAAATTGAAAATGTCTAAAATGACGTTTGAATGTTATTGATTATTAATTTTAGCTATTGTAGAATTTTAAATTTAAATATTTTAAATTGATTAGTTAACGTGAAGATTTAAATATACATTTATCAAAATTATCAAAAAACAAAACTTTAAAGTTTGACCAAATAGAAGAAAGTAGATGAAAAACCAACCAAGGAAAAGTATCATTTGCTAAGTTAAGAGTTCAACAGCTATTATTGATTATCGATATTATTAATAAAATAAATAATGAAGAAGAAAATATCAAACATTCTCTATGTAGATGAAATCAGTGAAAGAAAGTATAAGAAAATCTCTCTTTTAAATCTCTTTTTTAAAAATAAGGGTCAAAGCTTGATCAAATGATGGTTAATTTTATACTAAGTGTATTATTAAAGAAACTTCTTAAAAATAGGATCAAACTTACAATTTAAGTTAATTTGAGTGTTGACACAATTCTGAGGATTCCTTTTCATTTCTCTACTGATTTCAAGATCTTCTAGTAAATTCATTTTTATATAATTATTATTGGGTATACTGTGTAGAATCTTACTATCTCTATGAGGACTAAAGCCATGATTTGAAACATGTATATGATTCCCAAAACTAGATTTATCAATCTTAGACAAATGTTCTTTGATGCGTATATCCAAAGGTCGCATTGTTCTACCCACATAGGTCACCGGGCATTCACCACAGGATAATTTATAAATACCACTTTTTGACGATTTGTTAATTTTGTCTTTAGTGTGGGAAAAAATAGATTTGATATTTTCTTTAACTTTGAAAGAAAGTTTTAGATTAGGGATGTTTTTTAAGATTCTGGCTATATTGTCTGAGGGATAACCTAAGTACGATATTGATCGATAAATAACTGTCGAGTTAGAAATATTATGGACAGTGTTGTATGCTAGTGATCTATTCCTTTTATTCCTTAATTTGTTGAGTATGTTATCAACCAAAGTAGGGGTGTAACCATTACTATAAGCAAGTTGTTTAATAATTTCTAATTCTGATTTAAAATTTGAATCTGACAGAGGTAAGCTAAGTAAACGATGGATATAGCAATAAAAGGAGGCCATTTTCTGTTGAAAAGGATGATTAGAAGATCTAGGGATGGTATGGTCAGTCTGAGTTGGTTTTCTGAAGACTGAAAAATTTAATTTATTATCTATTTTAGTTAATGTTAGGTCTAGAAAATTAATAGAATTGTTGGATTCTGTTTCTAAGGTGAATTTTATAGCTGGATGTAAGTTGTTAAGTGAAACTAGGATATTGTCTGCATCTGAGGAATTTCCATCAATGATAGCTAACACATCATCCACATATCTGAACCAATATAAAACTTTTTGAAACGGGTTTTGATTCAGAGAAAGATTGTCAAAGATATTAATCTCCAGGTTATTCAGAAATAGATCTGCTAGCAAAGGTGATAAGGGATTGCCCATTGCCAATCCTTGTGCCTGTTTATAAATAATATTGTTGAAAGAAAAGAAATCTTGTGAAAGACAAAATTTAAGTAAACCCAATATGTGAAAAATTGTATCTCTATTTATGTTGTTTTTAATAAGTAATTTCTCAACTATGGAAATGGTTTCATCTCTAGGTACATTTGTAAACAAATTACTTACATCAAAGGAAACTAGAAAAAAGGCTCTAGGTAAATTTAAAACTGACAATTTATTAACTAAGTCTGTAGAGTTTTTGACAGAAAAAGTGGGTTGAACAGATATTGAGGATTGTAATATAGAATTGATGAATTTGGACAATTTAACAACTGGTGTGTTATAAAAACTAACCACTGGTCTCATAGGGGTGTTAGGTTTATGAATTTTTGGTAAACCATATAGTCTTGGTATTTGTGGATTTGACAAAATGAAGGTTTTCTCTATCCTGTTATGTGATTGTAGGAAATCTTTATGTTTAGATAAAATTGCTTTAAGGTTAGTAGCTAGTTTATCTATAGTAGTATAGATAGTTTATTTTGTATACACACAGATACTGGGTTCATACAAAACAATATCATATTCAATTGTAATATTTTTAGAATTATGACCTTATTTCTTTAGGTTAATTTAATAAATTTTGTGTTGAAACATATTAATAAATATAAAATAATTTATATAGCCACAATACATCTAATGATAGGCCTATAATTTGGTACTAGTATCTAATAATAAAAACCACTGAATTGTCTTGTGAAAAAACTAATGACGATATAATAAAATTAAGAATAAAAATGTCAGAAATGTGTGTATAATAAGTAAGTGTTTGTGATTGTATAGCAATTTTTAAAAATTTTAAATATAGGAATAAGTTTTATATAATAATATGACAGACTGTGATAAGTTTTATCGACATGGTAGAAAATCATTGATGATCCAACCTCATTAAGTTTGTAAGTAGCGAATCTTTAATTAATTATACAAACTTGTAACAAACTATTCATCATATTTGTAGCTCCCTGATGAAGGACATAACCATGTCCGAAAGCTCGGAATAAAAATTTAAAAGAGTACACGTATCATTTTTATTGCTGCAAACCCAATATTGAAAATTTACTTATATATATATATATATATATATATATATATATATATATATATATATATATATATATATATATAAACAATTTCAAATTCGGGGTGGTTATTTAGTGATAAATTTTAATACAGGGAGGACAGATTTTTAGACGTTTTTCAAAACTACACACTAATAACTTTTTGTGCATGATAAACCTGATGATGAAAGTTGCATAACCCACCCACTATGAAACAATGTCAGGTACGTGATGGGTTAACATCAGATTTTTTAACATTTTAATAGATAGGTGTTAGAAGTTAGCTTTTATTTTATGAGTAGAGATCTATAGCAGTTAATCTATAGCTTGAAAACTCTGCTAGCTAGCTCTGAAGAATGAAGAATAAAATGTTCTGTTGGTGTACACTCATCTTTATGTTTAGATAAAATTGCTTTAAGGTAGATAAACTAGCTACTAACCTTAAAGCAATTTTATCTAAACATAAAGATTTCCTACAATCACATAACAGGATAGAGAAAACCTTCATTTTGTCAAATCCACAAATACCAAGACTATATGGTTTACCAAAAATTCATAAACCTAACACCCCTATGAGACCAGTGGTTAGTTTTTATAACACACCAGTTGTTAAATTGTCCAAATTCATCAATTCTATATTACAATCCTCAATATCTGTTCAACCCACTTTTTCTGTCAAAAACTCTACAGACTTAGTTAATAAATTGTCAGTTTTAAATTTACCTAGAGCCTTTTTTCTAGTTTCCTTTGATGTAAGTAATTTGTTTACAAATGTACCTAGAGATGAAACCATTTCCATAGTTGAGAAATTACTTATTAAAAACAACATAAATAGAGATACAATTTTTCACATATTGGGTTTACTTAAATTTTGTCTTTCACAAGATTTCTTTTCTTTCAACAATATTATTTATAAACAGGCACAAGGATTGGCAATGGGCAATCCCTTATCACCTTTGCTAGCAGATCTATTTCTGAATAACCTGGAGATTAATATCTTTGACAATCTTTCTCTGAATCAAAACCCGTTTCAAAAAGTTTTATATTGGTTCAGATATGTGGATGATGTGTTAGCTATCATTGATGGAAATTCCTCAGATGCAGACAATATCCTAGTTTCACTTAACAACTTACATCCAGCTATAAAATTCACCTTAGAAACAGAATCCAACAATTCTATTAATTTTCTAGACCTAACATTAACTAAAATAGATAATAAATTAAATTTTTCAGTCTTCAGAAAACCAACTCAGACTGACCATACCATCCCTAGATCTTCTAATCATCCTTTTCAACAGAAAATGGCCTCCTTTTATTGCTATATCCATCGTTTACTTAGCTTACCTCTGTCAGATTCAAATTTTAAATCAGAATTAGAAATTATTAAACAACTTGCTTATAGTAATGGTTACACCCCTACTTTGGTTGATAACATACTCAACAAATTAAGGAATAAAAGGAATAGATCACTAGCATACAACACTGTCCATAATATTTCTAACTCGACAGTTATTTATCGATCAATATCGTACTTAGGTTATCCCTCAGACAATATAGCCAGAATCTTAAAAAACATCCCTAATCTAAAACTTTCTTTCAAAGTTAAAGAAAATATCAAATCTATTTTTTCCCACACTAAAGACAAAATTAACAAATCGTCAAAAAGTGGTATTTATAAATTATCCTGTGGTGAATGCCCGGTGACCTATGTGGGTAGAACAATGCGACCTTTGGATATACGCATCAAAGAACATTTGTCTAAGATTGATAAATCTAGTTTTGGCAATCATATACATGTTTCAAATCATGGCTTTAGTCCTCATAGAGATAGTAAGATTCTACACAGTATACCCAATAATAATTATATAAAAATGAATTTACTAGAAGATCTTGAAATCAGTAGAGAAATGAAAAGGAATCCTCAGAATTGTGTCAACACTCAAATTAACTTAAATTGTAAGTTTGATCCTATTTTTAAGAAGTTTCTTTAATAATACACTTAGTATAAAATTAACCATCATTTGATCAAGCTTTGACCCTTATTTTTAAAAAAGAGATTTAAAAGAGAGATTTTCTTATACTTTCTTTCACTGATTTCATCTACATAGAGAATGTTTGATATTTTCTTCTTCATTATTTATTTTATTAATAATATCGATAATCAATAATAGCTGTTGAACTCTTAACTTAGCAAATGATACTTCTCCTTGGTTGGTTTTTCATCTACTTTCTTCTATTTGGTCAAACTTTAAAGTTTTGTTTTTTGATAATTTTGATAAATGTATATTTAAATCTTCACGTTAACTAATCAATTTAAAATATTTAAATTTAAAATTCTACAATAGCTAAAATTAATAATCAATAACATTCAGACGTCATTTTAGACATTTTCAATTTTTAATTAATAATTTAAATACAGAGGTCGCTCTAGGATTTATTTCCGTATATCCGAGCTTCCTATTTCATTTTCAATTTACTTCAAAAATGTAAGTCAAAGACAGCTGTTGTCGTTACTGTATGTGGTAACCATGTTTTTATAAAAACTTTTTAAATGTGAATTATACATATGTATAAGGGTTAGACCCAAGATCTGTGGCCTACAGAGCCCGATCTTTGAATTTTAATATGTCGTTTGTGCACAATTGTCCTTCTATGAAGTATTTATTACCTAATTGACGTAAGTTTTTTCTATCATTGTATTTTATATAAAAAAATTTACTTAACTTAACGTTATTTTAGGATAGCTCTGATGATGACATTTATTATGTCGAAAGTATACTTAGCTTAATTATTAAATAATTTTACACACTATCAATTTTATTGAAAACATACAAAACCAGCTTACCAGTTAGACCTATTTAGAAGTGTGTACAAGTCTTACAGTCTTTTTCAATTCAAATCTAAAAAAGGTACTGAACCTGTAGCATCTTCACGTTCTAATGTGAATTGAATGTAGGGGTTGTAACTATTGAAATACCAAAGTATATCATTTATCCCCGTGCTTGGTAATGCTAATATTATATCATCCACATATTTTTTTATCCTTGACTACCTTATAAATTTCATTTTATAAAAAAATATGTGGATGATATAATATTAGCATTACCAAGCACGGGGATAAATGATATACTTTGGTATTTCAATAGTTACAACCCCTACATTCAATTCACATTAGAACGTGAAGATGCTACAGGTTCAGTACCTTTTTTAGATACCAAGTTAATACGAAAAGGTACCCATTTGCTAGTTGATTGGTATAGAAAACCTCTCAGTTCAGGAAGATATCTCAATTATTGGTCATACCATAAATATTCAATGAAACTTAATTTAGTTAAAGAAATGAAAAATCGTGTCCTTAAAATCAGTGATACCGCTTTCCATACCAAAAATCTAAAAATCCTGTATAACCTATTCATTGAAAACTCATACCCAAGTATACTACTGAAGAAAATTTTGTTTAACACTCCACAAACTTTAACTAGTCATTTAAGAAACGAGGAAAATATGTCTTTATCACACGATAGAATTGGACCTGTAGATCCTTTACAAAAACAAACGACAATAAAATATGTATCCCTTCCATACATTAAGGACATTGGGCATAAACTTAGTAGAATTTTTTCATCACTTAATAATATCAAAATTGCATATAAAACGGTACTAACAGTTAACAAAGTTTTTTCTAAACTTAAAGACCAATCCCCACTCTTGTCGTTAACGGATGTTGTTTATTGTATACCGTGCGGATCATGTGAACAAGTATACTACGGTCAAACATCAAGATGCCTTAAAGACCGCATTATATCGCACAAGTCTGACAATAGATTACATCCAGAAAGAAGTGCATTGGGTGAACATACATTTAAAAATGGGCATCGGATAGATTACAATAACATCAAAGTAGTAGAACAGGAAAGTAACATCACCAAAAGACTTTTTCTTGAAATGGCATACATTTGCCAAAATAACAATGCAATGAATCATAGAACGGATATTGGTCATCTAAATGAATTGTTCTCCTATTTATTACTACTAGATAAATGCAACAATAACACAAACAGTAATTTATCAATTGACTTTTAATAAATTAAATAAAAGTTTTCTCTTCTTCTTTTTTTAATTGTTTTTAAATTTAGTAATTTTTGTATACACACAGATACTGGGTTCATACAAAACAATATCATATTCAATTGTAATATTTTTAGAATTATGACCTTATTTCTTTAGGTTAATTTAATAAATTTTGTGTTGAAACATATTAATAAATATAAAATAATTTATATAGCCACAATACATCTAATGATAGGCCTATAATTTGGTACTAGTATCTAATAATAAAAACCACTGAATTGTCTTGTGAAAAAACTAATGACGATATAATAAAATTAAGAATAAAAATGTCAGAAATGTGTGTATAATAAGTAAGTGTTTGTGATTGTATAGCAATTTTTAAAAATTTTAAATATAGGAATAAGTTTTATATAATAATATGACAGACTGTGATAAGTTTTATCGACATGGTAGAAAATCATTGATGATCCAACCTCATTAAGTTTGTAAGTAGCGAATCTTTAATTAATTATACAAACTTGTAACAAACTATTCATCATATTTGTAGCTCCCTGATGAAGGACATAACCATGTCCGAAAGCTCGGAATAAAAATTTAAAAGAGTACACGTATCATTTTTATTGCTGCAAACCCAATATTGAAAATTTACTTATATATATATATATATATATATATATATATATATATATATATAAACAATTTCAAATTCGGGGTGGTTATTTAGTGATAAATTTTAATACAGGGAGGACAGATTTTTAGACGTTTTTCAAAACTACACACTAATAACTTTTTGTGCATGATAAACCTGATGACGAAAGTTGCATAACCCACCCACTATGAAACAATGTCAGGTACGTGATGGGTTAACATCAGATTTTTTAACATTTTAATAGATAGGTGTTAGAAGTTAGCTTTTATTTTATGAGTAGAGATCTATAGCAGTTAATCTATAGCTTGAAAACTCTGCTAGCTAGCTCTGAAGAATGAAGAATAAAATGTTCTGTTGGTGTACACTCACGATTACTACTTATGCAGTAATAATAGCACAGCCACACAAAATAAAAAATAAATGTCTACTACGCACTACACTGGTGCATTCCGATATATTTTTGTGCCTATTTGTTTAATATGTACCAGTAGATCCTCCGTTAAAGAAAGTTACTTTAGTGGCAAAGAAAGATTTAGTGATTTGTAAATTCCGAGGTCGCTATTTAAAAACTCACAGAGAAAAACATCTTTTCTGCTCTCGAAAAATAAGAGAGCTTACTAAATTGTTAATAGAAATACAGACTTGTTTTTGCTTCTTCTACATATACAATGAACATTCAAACTTCTTTAAAACAATGCTGTGATATCGTGATATTGCTTACTCTGAAACGAGAATACTATATTTCTACGTTGACAACAGCCGAAGCAACGTCAAATTTTAAAACTTTTAAGCAGTTACTGAAGGATGCTTGGAAGTTTGAGATATCAACTGTTGATGCTGCAGATTTAAATATAAAAAAATGGAACAAGTTAACGATTGTACCTATAGCAACTGACCTAAAAAATTTTTATTGAAGAAAGCAGATAAATCTATTCAACATTTAAACAATAATAAAAATAGTAAACTAAGGTACAAGTTGTTAATGGAAACAATTTTCTGCCATTTGATTTTATTGAATCGTGAAAGAGTTGGAAAGAAATGGAGCGCATGCCACTTCACGTTTATTCTGAAACAAGTACTTATCAAACAAAAGAACAGGTTTCAGAAGCCATAACACCTACTGAAAAAATATTGCTAACTAAATTCAAAAGAGTTGTGATTCGTGACAAACGAGGAAGGTGTATTCCGGTGCTCTTTAGCATTGACCTATAACAACACATAGGTGTTTTGACAAAAATTTAAGAAAATATTTTGTTGGTAATTCAAATATATATTTGTTCCCGAAAATCGGTACAAATATTCTGATGACCGGTTATACGGTTAAGTAAAAACATGTCAAAATGAGTGGAGTAAAAAATCCTGGTGCCATTACATCGACGAGATTGTACAAACATTTAGCCATCCAAATCTTCAACATGTTGCCGAATGATATCGAACAACTAAAAAATTTTATGGTTCACATTAATGACGTACATAAACAGGTGTATAGATTGCCTAATGACGTATATCAAACGGCAAAAATTTTCAAGCTCTTAATGCTGATGAAAAAAGGAGAAGCAGGGGGATATAAAGCCAAGACTAAATGAAATCAACCTAAAAATGGAGGACAAGTTAATAGACCAAAAAGAAATTGCAAGAAAAACCCTTACAGATCACATAAGAAACAAGACATCACAAAAACTTAAGTCCAGCAATACCAATATTTTTGAAAATATAACATGACTTCAAATTAAAGTTTTTATACGAAACATTTAACCATTGGGTTAATTTGTGATGCAATTTTACATTGGGCTGACAATCACGAGATACATTAATGTCTGCTGCTAGTTTACTGTTTATTCTTACTTCTGTGCTTATAGCACAAAGTTATTTTTTGATTTCAGTGTATTTTATTCAATAGAATGTATTTTGTATTCGTTTACTATAGTTTTAAGTTTTGACACAAGTTCATTATTAAAACGAAAATGATTATTAATTTGTGTTATTTTAAATGTTTCACTTCATTCCTATATTCAACTTTGTATCTGTTTAGAGATAATATTCTTGGTAATCTAAGAGAGGGTGAGAAAAGATAAAATTTTCACGTTTATTGAAAAACAAGTTTTAAACAAAAATTGTAAACTATCTTCAAAGTTTCAGAGCTTAATGTTTTATTAATAATATTTTTAGTCTCATTTGAATAAATTTTAAAATAATCGTAATATACCGAAAAGTTTTTCAAATCTCTGGTCTTATTAAAAATTGTTTAAAGAAAAAATAATCACCACAGCTACAACTGTTTGTTACTTATGTTTTTTGAAGTATTCACCTACTTTGAAGTAATAATTAAAACTTTCAACTGCATTTTTCTCAAAAATTATCCTGTTTGATTTATATTTAACAGTAGTCTGGATACCTATATAAATAATATGTATTTTCGAATTGTGTTACAAAAAATGGAATTTGTTGTTTAAAAAACGTCGATGCAGTTATAAGCACCATTTTCTATCATCCAAAAAAGAAAATTAAATGTTTTTCCGTATTATATGATTTTTTCAAATCTTAAAAATTTCAAATTTAAAAAATATATATAATAAAAGTTATAAGATTAATTATGCCTTATATATTATAATAAAGACATTTTTTAATTTGAAAAATAGTTGAAAAATATGTTTTTGAAACAGCACGGTTACTTCAAAACTAATTAATAATAATAAAAAAAAATATGTTATTTATAAACAATTCAGTTCTGAATGTAGCTCATAACTTTTGCCCGAAACTTTTCTAGATAAACACGAACGTTTTCTCACTTTTTATTTTTGATACTCTACTGTTATTTCAAAAGTTGCAACAGTGAAATTTGTTAATAACTTTTATTAAAAAGGTTTTCCGTTGCAACATAATTTTATCATTTTTTGAGAAATATGAGTATTTTGGAATTTCTATAATAAAGTTATTAGTTTTGACACTAATAAAATAAGTGTATCTTTTATTAAAATATCCGTATATCATGCAATACTGAAATGTGCTTAGAAAATTATGAACATTCTGTATAGTGCCTTAGTATTTGCTGCTTATTTTGATTAACTTAATATTCAAACCTATCACTTTCTGATATTTTATTGTTTGATTTAGTAGAATATTTTTTTCTGAGTTTTTCTTTTTCTTTAATTCTTTCTTTAATATCTTTAATTCGTATTTTAAATTAGTAACATTCCTGTGAGTCAATAATTTTCAATAATAACACTATATCAGTTTTTCCTGATTTACAATTTCTTTTCGCTTTGTCATTATGGACACTGTAACTTGCTTCATATTCAAAATGATGCTACTCGTTATCTAGCAGACAACCTTGAGAATATAAGGTGGTATTTTCTACGCAGACAGTTTTCTATTTCAACAATTTAAATGGTGATAATTATTTGCAGTACTTGGCAAACGATTTACAAGAGTATTTGGAAGAAATGAATATTGCAATAAGGCAAAATATGTGGTTTCTACAAGATGGCGCTCCACCGCATTACAGTAATGAAGTCCGGGAATACCTTTGCAGGCAGTGTCCTGGTCGGTGGATTGGAAGGCGTCGTGACGCACCTATTTTTTGGCCACCCAGAAGTCCAGGTCTTAACCCCATGTACTTTTGCTTTTGGGGGTTTATGAAAGAGAATATATTCTGTTACAATAGAGGACGAACAATAATTGAGAATTAGAATAATTGAAGCTGCAAATCAATTTTGTCAGAAAAATATGATTTTTCAGCGCATTCGGTTTTCGTTATTAAAACGATACCGAATGTGTATTGAAGAAAATGCGGGTCATTTTGAACATTTATTGTAATATCACATTTATTCCATTTAATTAGTTGCACGTAATTTTTTAAAGGTTAATGAAAAAGGCAGTAACTCAATAAAAACTGTTTTTTGAAAAAAGTGATAAGATGCACAAAAAGTTTTAAAAATAATGTGTTAAACTAATGATGCCACAAAATTCATTTGATTTGAACGTACTCAAAAGTTTGGTTGGATTTAGGGCTGCACACCCCCCTTAAAATTTTTCTGTGTGCTTAGATTTTGTTGTTTCTTTTTTATGAAACATTTTTTCAGAACAAGAAAGTAACGTGTCCATTTTTATTACAAAATGTCAAGTAGTTTAGAAAATAATGAAAAAAAAAACAATTTTTATTTTGTAACTTCAAAGGGCTCTAACTTTTTTGTGTACACTTTTATACTAAGGTAAGTTGGATTCAATCAATTTATTTTTGTCCCCGGAATGCGTGATTTAATTTATGACAGACCTTTTTGAAACACCCGGTATAAATTTCTGCTGCACTTTCTGTTATTCTTTTTTGGTATAAATACCTTGTTGTGTCGTCCTGCAGATTTTCAACTTTTATCTATGTGGTTCTGATATTCTAATATTCTAATCTTACTTCTTAATCGTTTAGATTTAATTTAGCTACGTTCCAAGGGAACATATGCATTTACTTTATATTTTATAATTCTGCCCTTACTACTATTTTAAAAATTTAATTATATTTTTGGTGAACCATGGTATTATGTTATAATCCATATTATAACAATTTGTTCGTAAACTGCGATGAGTTGGAAGCTTCATGTACAACTTAGACCTATACCAGACTGGTTTAGGTATTAATAGGTCTAGGAAAATTTTGTAATATCACATATTTAACGTAATTACCTATTTAACGCCATCAACGACTTGTTCATGGGGATTATTTAATAAAAACAATATAAATAAAAGATCAATACTTACTATAGCTGAAGGTTCTCCTATATTGTTAGTAAACGTTAAGGTTTTGAACCAATGTTCGTAACAATTACGAGAGGTAGTATTGGTCCAGATATTCCATACAGGTCCGTTGTAAATGTGTTTAACAATACTAATATAAAATAATATAATAGCAATTAGTGCTGGACATAACCTGAAAAAACACAAGTTTTAAGAGACTCTAAATACAAATCAATAGAAAAAAAAAACACGACAAATCCAGAACAAATTATATGTTTAATCTGGATTTTTGGCAGTAATTTACATTTGTCGATTTTCAAAGCATTTTAATAAAATATAATATGATATCATAGATTTTAATATCTGGATATACATTAGAGTTAGTCCCTTTGTTAACTTGGATATTGGTGTATGAACTGGACGAGATTTTGAATTTATGTTAAATTTATTTAATGCCGCCTTGATTGAACTCTGCTTAAATTTGTTATAACTAATTTTAGTAGATAAGCAACAACTGATAAGTGAAGAAATAAGAAGACGCGACGAAAAGCAAACAGAGCTACATATCCAGAAGTAAGAAGAGAAGCAAAACAACTAAACGGAAATGAAAAAACACCTTCAAGAATCTATTCTACCATTACACTGAGAAAATTGGATAGTGTACACAAAAGCCAAAAGAAAATACCGAAGCGATAGAAATATTCTGGAATGACAATTCAGGCTAGACTACCATCAAGATGAAGATATAGATTTCATATAAGAGGTAGAACGTAACCACAGAAGATTATCAAAAAATCCAGCAGAAATAAAAATAACGATTCCGCTGCAAAAAAATAGGTAAATGTCTAAAATAAAAAAAAAAACATTGGGATCAGAAGTATTCAGAAACAGGGCATTAAAAAATCTCTACTCAGGAAAGCGATCGTATACATCAGCTAAACCATAAATGCGATCCTCAAACTAAGATTATTTTCTAAGAAATGGAAAGAAGCACAACTCATACTGCTTTGGAAAGCAAGAAAAAACGGAACATTCTCTGAAAACTACAGACCAATCAGCCTACTATCATTAATAGCAAGAGAGAATATATAATATTAGCTAGTTTTAAAGGAAAGTCTGAAACAATAAGTGCAATATCAAAAGCATAATTTGATTGCAGAACTAAAGACTTTAGCGAGCTGCAAGTGTTATGGTTTCCCGAATATATCGCAGAAGGATTTATCTGTAATATACTGCTACTGCATTTCTTGACTTCAGTAAGTCATTTGAAAAAGTAAAGCATGAAGGGTTCATTCACTAAATGAGCCAACTGGAACATAGCAAGGCAATGACATGTCGTCTCTCGTTATACCTAACTAATAAAAGTTGCAGGATGCAGATAGGACAATTTTTATCTAAAGTCAGAATGATTCAAGCTGGAGTACCGCTGGAGGGAGTACATCACGCTTTCTGTATACCATATACACCGCAAACATAATAACCACCCCGCAAACCACTCTTAGTATATAAGCGAATGACACAGCAATATCAGCAAGAAGTTTAGATTAAAACCATAGAGAAATAACAAATAATTGTTATTGTTAACTTATTGTTATTTCTCTATGATTAAAACCTAGCTAGAAGATGCCTACAACATGCGCTATATTAGTTGGAATATTGATGCATTCGATGCAATCGAAGTAAACCCAGAGAAGTCACAGGCAGTCATGTTTCAATAAAAATTTGGAACTTCAGACCGTCAAGTAATGATGTTTAACATAGATAGTCTGATTCAATCAGGAAAAACATACATATAGGAGTGTTATGGCATATACACCATATGTCAACAGCGCTGTCACTAAGAGCAAGATGATAAGGAGTACGCTGAGATCTCTTTTTGAAAGAAATATAATGATTAAGCCTGGAAACGAAGTTAAGAATGGTAAATAGCATCATCATGCCAGCCATAACATATCAGTAGCTTGGGTCTAAACATGTAAAAGTCAACAAAAAGAAGATTCAAATAGTCCAGGGAATATAATATGGATTATTAGGAAGCCGGTGAACATAATACACCCTACAAACGTATCCGAAAGGTTCATATATAGAGAAGCCAAAGAGGTAAGGATCTTAGATAAAATAAATGAAATAAAGTATGAAATCTTCAGCGAACTAAGAAACATCATTTAATCGACTTGTTTTAAGTTTTAAATTATCCAAAAGAGGACATGAATTTGTTGCACAGGTACCCCAGTTAAAGCTACCGTAATTCCTGAACATTGAGGTCGTGCATCGTAAGGCACCAGCTTGGTTGTCTGACCCTCCGGCTGGTGAGGTAAACAAACGTCGTTTGCCAAGTTAGCAGCTAATCGTCCGACACACAAATTCCCAATGCAGAGAGCCAGTGACCAAGGCCAAAAACCAAAGTCAGTTACACAATTGGAGAAGAGACAATTCTAGAGGTTTCACAAACAGAAGGAAAAACCAGGATGAAAGGCATACTCATAACTTGGATAGAGCATCCAAGATCAAAAACAATTAAAACGTTATATCTGCGATTAGTGGTGGAGTGAAGGTAGCTTCCAGACCGAGCAATCTCTCTGATCTTCGGACATCATTGTCATCATCATTATCAACCTATACATATCCACTGCTAGATATAAGGTCTTCCTCAGCTCTTTCCACCTGTCTTTGTCTTGTGCGGCTTGAGTCCAGTTACTGCTAACACGCTTTAAGTCGCCAATCCATCGGGTTGATGAGCGTTCTCTGCTCCTTATTGATATTGTTATGGTCTCCACTTGTCACTACGTTTTGTCAATAAAAAATGTGGTATTCAGGCGACGTGTCATACCCAATCCCATGTTAGCGATGAGATTTTTATAGCATCTGTTTTTTTGTTCTATGACGTATTTCTTCGTTTGGCATTCGGTCTCTCAGAGAGATACCCAACATCTGGCACTTCTTAGCCCTCTAAGACACACAAATCTTGTTTACTACCTTTTTTTGTGAGTTTTAATGTTTAACCTCTATAACTTAGTATGGGTAACACACACTGGTCCAAAAGTCCAAAAAATCCTTTTGAGGTTTAGCGTTTTGAGGAGTTACCAAACGCTGCTCAGACTAATCCTATACGACGTGAAAGCTCACATGTCTAGCTATCGCTGTTCAATTAAATTTCATGTCCTAAGTACTTATACAATGCAGTTTGCACAATATTCCTTCCATCAACAGCAATATTTCTTTTTAGCACTAGGTTAGTCGTTATTTACGTCTTGTTTATGTTAATTTTCAGTCCGACCCCCAAGGAAGTGTGATCATCATCTTCTGAAATCATCCATACAATCAGCTATAAGGAAGATGTCGTCTGCCAATCACAAATGAGTAAGCTTTCGTCTATTTATGTTGATACCATACTTGTTCAGATATGCCTTCTTACAAGGAGGTTCTAAAAGCGTCGTGAATAGCTTTGTAGAGACGGTGTTTCCTTGCCGTACTCTTCGATGTATATAGAATTTATCTCTTTCTTTTTTAGACAGTCTTACACTACCTGTGGCATTTTGGTAGATATATTTGCTTATGTTAATGTAGCTATGGTCTATTCGACATTCTGTTAATGCTTTTATCAGTGCAATATCAGTGCCAATGATTTGTTTTATTCTGGAGGCTTCTTTATCAGGTTCTTTATCACTAGTAAGTAGTCGTTAGTGCTGTATTCTAATCTAAATCCAGCTTGTTCTCTAGGCTGATAGAAATTATATATATTTGTGATAGCAAACTGATAGGACGATAGTTTTTTAGATCTGTTATGTCTTTTTTCTTATGTAATAAAACATTGACTGCACTGTTCCATTGAAAAGATGCAATCGGTGAAAAGTTTTGCCAAAGCCTGGATAATATTATTTCCACCTAGTTTAATCGCCTCGATCACTATTCCATCATCGATAGGGGATTTGTTATTTTTCATTTTTTAAAAGTGTCGTTTTGACTTCATATGGTGTTCTTGTATTAATTTCTAATAGTAGATTTGTGATTTTGGGTATCAAAATTTTAGGGGCCCATCTTGTCTCTCGTTATTTCGGTTATATCCCTAGTATTGTATCTTATTTTGTACATATTTTTGTTGCCTACGTTGTACGTATTTTGACTCAAAACATTTAAACTTTTGTTTTCTTGTTTTATTTTAGTTATTTTAATTATTTTAGTCTTTTGAGATAAGAACATCTTAAACCGGAAATCTCATGTCCCCTATAGATTGGATTTACTTTGTTGTATGTGTCTGTATTTATTTCAAGAAATGCGTGGAAAACAGCTTGTCTTATGTAGTTAAATTGGTCCTTCACGCCGATTTTTGTCAAAATATTGTTCATATATATTTTTTAAATAGACATTCTTTGGAAATCTTGTAATGGATACTATATGATCTAATACTTATATTATTATGTGAAAAACTATAAAACTTTCTATTAATTGATTAAAAACCTAACGTATAAAAAGAACTATTAAAATATCAGTTAATTTAATTTGAGAGAAAATCGAAATTATTCACCTAGTAATGCAGGCTATACTTTTTTATATTTGATTTAGACTCGTTTCATATTCAATAAAATAAAAGAAATGACTGAAACTTTTGTTGCGTGAATACTACTTATATGCGAACTTAGCATACTTACCTCCAAAGTCTATGAAAATAAAGAGAAAGAATTGGAAGGGCTTTGTTCTCCTTTAAATAATAAAACTTAAGTATTCCCAGAGACATTAGCATTCCACTCATCGTCAAAAAACTGTCGACAGCAAATGGGCCAGAAATAACGAAACTGGTATAAATCTCTCGTCTCCACTGCAAAAATAAATCTTATTATTTTTATGTAATGATATCCTTCTGACATCTCAGTTATTTTTATATGTTTAAAAATAAGCCTCATATTGTAAAATAAATTCTTTATTCGACTTCCAAATCAAAAGCCGTTGATATGAAAATTTATAAAAATATGAAATCACTTGTTTTAAATCTTTATAATAAGTAAATTTGGATTAACAATGAAACAAGCTTTTATTTAATTTAAACCCCAATCATTCCTTTAATCTCCATATTGTACGATATGAAGACATGGACATTAAAAATATCCTACATTACTAAGTTGAAAGCTTTTAAAATCTGGACCCTGCGAAGAATGTTCCACATACCATATACAGATAGGGTTAGAAACGAGGAAGTCTTAAGAAGGTTAAATACTAAAGAAGAATACACTATAGGAGCACGACATTATAAGAAGAAGAATAAGTAAATACAGAAATATGATAGCGTTGTAAGTAAGTGTATTGTTAAAAAATTAAAACAACTAATAATCTAGGATTAATCCTAATAATAACGTGCAGGTATAAGTCTGTGGTGGGAAGCTCTGAACTAAATAGTAGCTCTACATTATGCCAAGTATAGCAGGCTGGATGAAATCAAATATATTGATTGAAAATAATACACAAACGTACACACAACTATACCAACACAAAATATATAGACATGAACACCTCCACCAAGCTCAATCAGCAAATTACCTGACAGCTACACCACAGCAAGTTCATCATATGATGGCATTAGTTCTGCGACTCCTGCGCTTCACAATCTTAAGATGTAATACCCATAGTGGCTATGGGATGGATGTCACAAGAAAGTACAGTATGGGCACACTAAGTGGCAGAACTCTTGCGATTAAAATGGACACGGAAACAGAATGAAAAAAAGATGCCTCAGAAGAGAACTCAGAAATAAGTAACTCTTTTGAGTCTACAATTAAAAATAGAAATTGAACAAGTAGAGAGAAAATACCAGTTGCAGATTGCGTCTCTGCCTCAAAAATGTCGCAATGACCTTAACCAGCTGATTGCAAACAATTTAGAAGGTAATTTTGAGTATAGCGAATAACAAAAATCCATCAAGGGTCGTTGGAACTAAATCAAAACGAATATAATTTCACTTCTTTGTGAAATGATCTACTGTCCTCGATGGTTCAGCCCTGGCACTACTGGCTAGAAAATCATAAAATTTTATCTTATCTTGCTTGGCCAATCCTGAAGTATATTTTCTTCGTTACTTCCTGCTTTTAATGTCATTATGACTGCCAAATATTTGAAGGTTTTAAGTAATTTTATAGTTTCCATTTCAATTTGTAGGGTTTTTGGTTTTTTTCCTGCAACTAAGTACTCGAATTTTGTATATTCATTGCAAGCTTTCATTTGTTTTACTCATTTTCCAGTTTTCTTAGCGTATAGTCTATTCACTCTAGTCTGCAGCTAAAATAGTTTGATCGTCAGTGAATTATATCCTGCATAATCTCTTGTCTTTGATTAATGCTGTCCATTTTGCTTTGCATTTCCTGATCCACACTGAAGGCGTCTGATTCAGATATATTTTGAAGAGTGTATGTCGTATGTGCTATGTAGTAGCCTTCCTTTAGACCCACACTAATAGGAATTTCTCTAGGTAATCTGTTTCGAGTGTTCATTAACAGCGGTTTTACTGCTTTTATATTTTTTGTTTATTCCTTGTGTTTCCATTGCTGCACAAAGCATTGAAAGTGGGACAGTGTCGTATAAATCGTTTATTATTATTATATGTATATTTACATTTAAAAAACTTTGTACTTACCACATTATACATAGGAATAGCATTTGTAATTCCAGTTAGAGTATTAGTTGCTACTCGGTGTCCATGAATAACTGATAACATACAAAATACTTTAATTCCACACATACAATCTACCTGAATGTCGTCTTGGGACGATTCTTTTAATTTTAACAACTTCTTGGCATTTGAGTAGAAAGAAAATGACACCAGGAAACTATTAGATTCATGTTCTAAAACAAGTGATAAAAATTAAATTTAGGAACAGTAAACAAAAGTACATAATAGTAATTTACGTAACAAGTTCCGAAAGTGATATTTTACGAGACGAGTAGGAAGTTTCCAGGGCGAGCCGTAGGCGAGTTCTGGAATCCTGCGAGTCTCGTAAAATTACTTTTGAATCGTGTTACGTACAATATTTTTTCTGCAGCCGTTTTGAGGTTTCTGCAACCTTTATTAAACACTTAAAAGTTACTCTCATGAATTCAACATTAAAAAAATCTACTTATGAATATTAATAACACAATTATAACAATTATTTACATTGATATTGTTAGGAATATTAACAGAACTAACAGTATTGAACAGTAAGAACGCAGAGAAAAAGTGCAATACAAATTCTAGGAGAGATAAGGAGGAAAAGCTCAGTCAAGAAACAAAAAGACTTACGACAATATAACACAAAAAAGATTACAACGGTTGTCGAGAAAAATAAAAGTTTAAAGCTGCTGAAGAGATGTCAAGCTCTAGGTAAGAAGAACATTGTTAAGCTCGCAGATCGAAATGGAAAAGTGGTAACAGATAAAGATAAGATAATTAAGGTAGTTGAAGAATTTTCCACAGAATTATATAGAGAAAGGGGGAAGAAAGACGGCACCAAGTTGAGAAAAGTCCAGAATGTTGGTTCAGAGGATATCCCAGAAATAACAATCGAAGAAGTCTTAAAGTCATTAAATAGAATGAAAAACAATAAAGCAGCTGGTGATGATCAAATCGTTATTGAGGCAGTTAAAGCAGGAGGAAAGACAGTATTGAAAGCATTGACGCAATTATATAACTTATGCCTTTCAAACGAGGTTACACCATCTTAGTGGAATAAAGCTGTTATAGTAGTCATGCACAAAAAGGGAGATATAACAGAGCTAAAGAACTATAGACCTATTAGCTTGTTATCTCACGTTTATAAGTTGTTTATGAAGATAATAACTAATAGGTTGACATCAAAACTAGACTTCTATCAACCTTGCGAGCAAGTAGGATTTAGAGCTGGATACGGAACAAATGATCATTTGCAAACCAATAAGTCGTTGATTGAAAAAACCATTGAATATAATAGACCCCTGATACTTGTCTTTGTCGACTTTGAAAAAGCATTTGATACGGTCAATCAAAGTGAAATGCTCCAAGCTCTAACACAATGTAGAATAGATCACCGATATATATCTCTCATCAAATACATCTATCAACATGCTACAGCCTGTGTAAGACTTAATGAAGATACTGGGACTTTTCGTATTGAAAGAGGCGTTCGGCAAGGAGACAACATGTCTCCTAAATTATTTACAACTTTGCTAGAATACGCTTGTAAAACAATAGATTGAAACGAAAAGGGCATCAATGTAGATGGAAAATTTTTAAATAACCTTAAATTTGCAGATGATATCGTTCTTATTGCAGACAGCTTTGATCAGGCACAGATAATGCTCCAAGAACTCCATACTGCCACAAAAAGAGTTGGTCTTAAAATAAATTTTTCAAAAACACAATTTATGACAAATTTAGTCCACAACAAAAACATCTCAGTAGAAGACAAAGATATTGAGCCAGTTGACTCCTATAAATACTTAGGCCATGAGATCAGAATAAGTCGAGACAACCAAACAATCGAGCTGAAAAGAAGAGTAAACCTCGCTTGGGCTGCATTTGGAAGGATGAAGGATATTTTTAGGTCTAAGATTCCAATGTGTCTAAAAAGAAAAGTATTTAATCAATGTATTTTGCCAGTGATGACCTACGGCGCAGAAACCCTAACGCTCACAAGAACAACAGTGAGTAAACTACAAGTTGCTGAAAGAGCAACGGAGAGAATTATGTTAGGGATTTCTCTACGTGATAGAATACCCAATGCTACCATACGCAAAAGATCAGGAGTAGCAGATGTTATTGAAAGGATAACAACACTAAAGTGGAACTGGGCAGGTCATGTAGCAAGAACAGTTGATGACCGGTGGACAAAAAGAATTTTGGAATGGAGACCCCGAATACAAGCTTTCAGAAATAGAGGTCGACCCCCAACGAGATGGACAGATGACATAAAAAGAGTGACTACAAATTGGATTCAGATGGCGCAAAATCGGACTAAGTGGAAAAGCATGCGAGAGGCCTATGTTCAGCAGTGGACGTTAGAGGCTAGTTGATGATGATGATAACAGTATTGAAATTAGTGTTACACGTGTCAGTACTTTTAACATTTTTTGAGATATTGACTTGAACTGAGCGAAACAAGCGTAGTCATAATACTATTATATTATTTATCTATGGTCATAATAAAATACACAGGTGATGTTATTGTCAAAGCCGTTACCTAGCTACCCAAAATCGTCCCAAAAGTAAAAAAAAATAGTCCCGAAAGTAGCTATTTTCGGTATGAGTTGTGTAAAATGGTAATTTCGATTGAATAAATCATACCGAATGTTTTATTTTTAGGACAGCTGCAGAAAAAATATATTATTTTTAGAATTCAGAAATAGCAAAATAGGTTAATTAACAATCGAAAAGAAAAGAAAGGGACGGGTAGGAAATTTCGTATAAGAATACCTTTTTCCCATCGAGTAAAATGATAAAAGAGGAAATCTAATCGTTATGAAGAGGAGACCA
The DNA here is from genome assembly GCA_918026665.1 of Diabrotica balteata. Classification (NCBI taxonomy): domain Eukaryota; kingdom Metazoa; phylum Arthropoda; class Insecta; order Coleoptera; family Chrysomelidae; genus Diabrotica; species Diabrotica balteata. The sequence goes on from OU898276.1 coordinate 81,236,695, forward strand.
AAATTCATAAAAGTGGCCTCTTAACAAAGTGGACATATCCGGAAATGCAAAGGCGCCAAATTTAAATTTTTCGACACTTATTAACAATAGCTATAAAATATTTTGCAGAATGTGTCTTAGACGAGAAAGTTTTAATTAAAGATTAACGATAATAGTCTAAAATGTGACACAACTGTTAAAAAACTTCAATATAAATAAGATTTCATGTGACAGTTGGAAGACAGTTGGTAGACAGTTGGGAAAAACAATAACATAACCCAACTAAATTTGATTTCTTAAACAAGGAAAGAAAATCTCATTCCTTGTTTAATGTGGCATCTCAAAATGGCACTTCCTGTCTAACAATATGTTTGCCCCCACTATCTTTACATTCCCTCTTCTGTCTTTTTGCTCGATTCTTGTCTCAAAATAAGTTGCCTTTCTGGACAGTTATGGACGAAAATAATTAGATTTTCTTTTTATAAGAAAAACACGACTTTGTACTGGTACCATTTGTAGTAGACTTTTAAAAAACGATAATAATCCTAATTAAGAATTTCTGTAAGAAATTGTTCAGATTAAAAAATTCTCGACAAGGCAATAAACAAAGAGTTTATATAATTTCTTTAAAGTACATATTACAGATATGAAAATAAACTATCTTCTGGATAGTACTCTGGAAAATACATAAGTACATATTACAAATATTTGATTGCGTTTATAAAAATAAGTTATATGTATCTAAACTGGAGATTCAATTAATATTACAGTACTTAAACCTTCTATTTATATACTTAGAATATACTATCACACATTTTTCAGTATATGGTAAGAATGCACTTTTTAGAATATGCCAAAGAAGTGGCATAAACCTTCTATTTATATACAGAATGTTCTGAGGTTACTACTACGTAAATGAATGTGCTCATTATATTCGGTCCGAAATTATTCTTTGAAGTACAGAGGAACCTCGATTATCCGTATCTCTATTAACCGACACCACTGTTAACCGTCAAGGTCCATACATAAGTTATATTGACTACATAAGTAAAAATTTAGTCATCAATTCATTTTGCTTTAGCATTGCGATAAGCCAAACGAAATTCGTTGAAAAGTACACGTGCAGTTATGCCACCACCGCATTTTTTATCTAAATAATTTTTGTTCTTATTCAGGGTTCTGGATCTCAATTTAAATGGATAATAACAAATGATACCGTGCTTTTAGAGTTCTATTTTTAGAATCGCAAGCCGAAAATAAAAACGCACAGCACAATAATTTCTTCTTCTTCTTCTTCAGTCTTTGGTAATCCAACTTTGGACATAGGCCTCCACGAAATCAATCCAGTGTCTTCTATTTTACGCCACTTGCTTCCAGTTGTGTCCTCCGATCTTCTTAATATCACCCGCCCATCTCATTTGTGGTATTCCTCTGCTTCTCTTTCCTAACTATGGTCTCCATTGATCTATTTCGTGGTTCCATCTCTTATCCTTCAGTCGGGCATTGTATCCTACCAAGCTCCATCTTAATTTGGTAGCATGTTCTCATGCGTCTTTTACTTTGGTTTTTTAATCTATTTGTTAGTTTTTGTGTCTATAAGTCTCACCCTGAGCATTGATCTTTCCATCGCTCTTTGTGCTTTTACTATTTTATCCATATTAGACTTGGTGAGTGTCCACGTCTGTGAACCACGTCATGTGAATATAGGGAGGATACACTGATCGTAACTGGTTTTCAAATATTCTATTTAGTGCTAATGTTCTATTTTAGTGCTTTTTAAGATCCACCTCAGTTTTTCAAATCCTGCCCACGCTAAACTTATTCTTCTGGTAATTTCGGCAGTTTGATTTTATTTGTTAACTTTCATTATCTGTCCCAGGTAGATGTATTCGATTACTGTTTCTAAATTTATGCCATTTAACGGTATTTCTCTAATGTTCGATGTATTCGTCATTATTTTTGTTTTTTCCAAGTTCATCTTAAGACCTACTTTTTCCAAAGCTTGAAACAATTGGGTCATCATGGTCTGTAGTTCTTCGAAACTTGTAGCGAATATTACAATGTCATCAGCGTATCTTAGTTTTCTTCCATTAACGTTTATTCCTTTATCTGCCCAGGTAATGTCTTTGAACAATTCTTCCAGTCTAAGTGTGAATAGCTTTGGTGAGATAACATCTCCCTGGCAAACTCCTCTGTTGGTTGGTATAGCTTTGGCTTTCGTATCTATATTTTCATTGTAGCTTTCTTGTAAATATTATATATGAGCATTCTGTATCGGAAGTCTATCCTGCAGTTGTTCATAGCTCTGTCTATTGCCCAAAGTTTCTATGGAGTCCAATGCTTTTTCGTAATCAACGAAGATAATGTATACGTTCAAGTGATATTTAATGGCTTTCTCTATTAGAGTTCTGACTGTAAGAAGATGATTCGCTGTATTGTAACCCTTTCGGAATCCTGCCTGCTCAGCCCGTCGATAGCTATCGAGCTTCGACGGGTACGTGTTAGTTATTACCCTCATAAACAGTTTGTACATTTGGAACAGCAGAGATATTGGCCTACAATTCTTCAGATCTCCCCGTCTTCCTTTTTTGAAGAGAAGTATTGTCAAACTTTCATTCCAGTCATCTGAGACTTCTCCTCTGTGAAGACATACGTTGAAAAAATTTTCAATTCTTCGAGAATAATTTCATTCCCCTCCTTCAACATTTTTACAAGCATTCCATCTGGTCCCGGAGCCTTATTGTTCTTTAGTTGTGCCATAGCTTGTTTTATTTCGAAGGATTTTATGTTAGGTAGTAGTCTGAGTTAACATTTGTTATCTTTTTCTTAAGATCTTCCTTTGCAGTGTTATCACAGTAAAATGTTTTAGTACCTTTTAGGATTTCGTTCTTTGCTCTTATTTCTTTTCCATCTTTATCCTTCAAAGAGATTATTATAGGCTTTCCTAAGTTTGCTTTTAAGCATTTCAGGTCTCGGTTCTTTTCTATTATTTTTTTCACCTTGTTTTCATTATAGATCCTTAAATCATCCTTTAGTCCCTTCTTTATTTGTTTATTCAATTATTTGAAACTATTGGTCTTTCGCTTTCCTTCGCTTAGAAATGTGCGTCTCTTTTCCATCAACCGTTTTGTTCCTTAACTTATTCGGTCTTCTTTATTTTTCGTTTTCTTTGCAACAGTCAGTTCTGCTTTCAAGAACTTTCGTTGCATTCTTTATTAACTGTGTTTATGCCGAAATATTCTTGTTGATAACGTTATGCAAATTCTTTTCTTAAGACTTTTCTTTACTCACCTCCCTTCTGTCGTAATTTAAATTGATCTATCTGATTACAATAATTATGTGGCATGTTTCTATTGGTTTTCGTCTGTTTAATAAAAATCCTTGCTATTAAAAGGCGATGATCGCTGCCAGTTGTGAATCGATTGAGAGCAGTTATATCTTTAAAAATGTCTTTGTTTTCACATAAGAAGTAATCGATCTCGTTTTTCGTCTTTTTATCTAAGAAGTTTTATAATTGTTCTCCTCTTTCATTTTGTGTGCCGTAACCATGCATCCCTATTTTGGTTTCAGTACAACAGAATAATTAATACAGTCAATATCTGTATGTCACCGTAGTTCAGTTTGATTCAAATTCGACCATTGATTGTGTCACTTAGTCGTTTGATCAATTAAGTTTTGAAAAATGGAGCCTTCCATATCTGGAGCATCAAACAAAAAACCTGTTGTTTCGTCAATTGAAAAAAAAATAGAAATTATTGCAGAACTAAAGAAAGGTATTTCTGCTATCGCATTGAGCAAAAGTATAATGTTTCGAGAACAACAATCAATAATTTAGAGAAAAATGCTGAAGGAATTGAGAGGTATGCTTTGCAAATGGAATCGTTAGATGACCGGATGAAACGTCGTAAGACAATGAAGAAAGCCACAAATGAATCACTCGACACGGTGATCCCGTGAAATTAAATGGTGATCCTTCATTTAAAGGAAGTAGCGGTTGGTTGGAAAAGTTCAAAAATCGCCACGGTATACAAGAACTGAAAATCGAAGGTGAAAAATTGAGCGCCACAAGTATTAAAGTCATTATTTGAAGACAAATATAAAAGAAAGTTTCAAGCTATGATCGATAAATATGGTTTGACAAGCGATCAAGTGTTCAATGCTGATGAAACTGATTTAAACTACAAAGCATTGCCAACGAAAATACTCGCTGCACTGTCTGAAAGATATGCACCTGGATTTAAGACACAAAAGCAACGAATCATAGCAATGATGTGTTCAAATGCAAGTGGTGACCATTGCCTACGTTTATCATTGATTGGTACAGCAAAAAAAAAACCGGGTTGTTTCAAGGGCATAAATAAGGGTTGTTAACTACTACGTACAACATAATGCATAATCTCCTAGGAAATATTCGCTGACTGATTCAAAAAGGTATGTACTGCAAACTAAAATTTCTTTATCTATTTTTCTAACGTCTTGTTCTTTAGGTTTTTATACCGGACGTTCGACAATACTTGTCGAATGTCGTTTTTGCAAGCAAAAAATTTGCCACTAAAGGAGATCCTCAATTTGGACAATACACCTGTCCATTTTGAAGCCGGTATGCTGCCAAATGACGATTTAAATATCACGTGCTCTTTTCTGCCTGCGAATACAACATCATTGATACAGCCAATGGATCAATCGGTTATTAAAACACTCAAAAGAAGATACAGAAAAAAAAATTATTCAAAACCTAGTTATGGAGGAGGAATATTATTTGCCAGAATACTCGAAAGCATACAATTTAAAATACGTAGTTCACAATGCTTTGGATTCTTGGGCTCATGTTTCGAAAGTAACGCTGAAAAGAGCGTAGAATAAATTATGGCCTGAATCAACTCAAGATGAAAATGCCCCCGTGACAGCCAAGCGTGATGCGGTAACAAATGAAGTTATGACTGAATCAACTGTCTTGTTTTCGTTGCCTAAAGATGAAATAAACGAATGGTTAATTTGTGATGAGAACACAAACGCCTATCGATTGCTGACAGATGATGAAATCGTTGAAATGGCAACAGAGGCGGACGAAACTGATTCAGAAGCTGACACAAACTTTGACGGTGGCGATGTTGACGATGTTATTGCAACTTAAAAATATTTGCCTAAAGAAGCTAGAGAAGCTGCATTGCACATACAACAATTCATCGCGTGGTATTCTCGGCAAAAAGAAGCAAATAAGGTGGATTTGGTGATTTTACGTTGATTAAGAAATTCAGCCGTTTCAAAATCCGAAGTAACAATAAAACAAACAAAGATTTTAAATCAAATTGATTCGACTGTACTAACATAAATCTCTCTTATATTGTCAAAATATACAAATAAAAGTTGAGAGTTATACTATGAAATCTTTTTTTTTTTGTAATGTTTCATTAACCGTCTTTTCGATTATCCGTCATACCCTTGGTCCTGACGGATAATCAAGGTTCCACTATGCAAATAATATGAATTCTAGAACTTTTTTATGGTACATGCTATGCTTGTGCTACCCATATACTAAAAAATATAATACCCTGACGATTGTTGGTAGTACCTATATGTTTGGAACATGGTGCGAACATCATTTTTATGTGAGAATAAGCTCAGTTTGTTGTGCCCTAATATAATTGTCCAATAAATAATAACCTGACTAACGTTTAAGGCTTTAGACAATTAAAGAAATGTCTAAGAAATTCTAATAACGATGTTGCGAATGTTAGTTATGGTAATTGTTAAACGTTGCTAGGGGAACTGTAGTTAAATGAGAAGGAACGCCACTGAATCTAAATAATCGTTGTGATAAACAAATTACTCACCTTGCCTAAATCGATCAATGTATACATCATACCAGGTACAGAATGCAAGAAGAGCAATGTAGATTATGAAAAAAGCCCTGGAAAAAAACTTAAGTTATAAATGTGTTCATACATTTACTAAAAATCGGTTATTTACTATATAATATAAAGCCATAGAAAAAATTGTAATTAAATACAATATCCCAAGATAGTGAATAGATGCGAGTTCTGGATGTGCATTGGCAAAATTCGAATAAGTAGGGAAATATTTCAGGTATTTTTAAGCTCGCGCTTGACCGGACCTGCCCGCATGAAACGGGGAAAGACGAGTGAAAATTTAATATCATTGTGCATTCGATTCATCAGCGCGCTCTTTAAGGCCGTTTTATCGGTGCACCAAAATTTTTTCTCTGTTATTTACCGACAAAATGTCTCGAAATTTGGACATGTTATTCAAAACTATGTTGCCTTTAAAATGATAGTTTTACTTTTTTTTATTTTTTTGAATTTTCTGTTGAAAAATTTGATTATACTGTTTAACATTCTATTATAACCAAACTTTTCACGCCCATCAGTTGAAAGAGTTTTTTTTCTGTAATCGTTGATTCTTTTTTCACCTTTCTGTGTCCAGTAATAATCGAGAAAAGCGTATTTAAACTTTGAAGAAAATTGCTAAAAATTACTGAAATCTAATAGTGAAACGTGTTCCTCATCATTATCGCTTAGCTTGATCGTTATTGCATTAGTGACGTCAAATCTCATGAACGTACGGTAGGGTCAGTTAGTTCGCTTGAATCAGAATCCATTTTAGTTCTTTCATTCTTGTATTTTCTTTATCAACTTGCTTAGTTTTTACAGTTTACAGTATTCTTATTTATTTTGAAAACATTAAAATTATTTAGTTTACGGGTATGTTTAAGTAATATATTATTAGTTTAGTGGTATAAGTTAAAAGTTCTTTAGTTTACGCGTATTTTTAAGTATTACATTGGGTTAGTGATATAAGTTATAAGAGACAAGATAAAAAATGAGTCCCAGTAAACGTCCTAGGTCAAGGAAAAGTTCACAAACACCCGTTGTTTGTTTTATTTTAAAAATAATATAATAGTTTATCTTCAGTAAGTTCGTATCTTTTTCCTAGAATAATTTTGTTTCTTTCTCATATTTTTAGGAACTTAAAAATCAAAAAAGCTACTATAAACAAAAGTTCTTCATCAAATAGTTCATTCCATCAAGAATTAGCAGAAACATCTACTTTATTTAGTTGTAGTGTCGATTCGTAAGTAACCATTTTTACTTTTTTTTATTTACTTACCGTAAAGTAAGTAAATAGAGGGTTCATGACTTTACATAATATTTGTTTATGGTCAAAGTATTACCAATGTTTTACTCTTAAATAATAATAATAACAAATAATATCATTTGCAGAAAGTACTTTAAATTTTATCGTTATTTCTAGTAATAGCTGTCATTCTCAGTCAGTTAAGATTGCCTCTCCGCAAAAACCATCTTTTTCGGTAGAAGGCAGAAGAATAGTGGACATAAACTTTTTCATTAAATCTATTCAAGGTTTGAATAATCATTCCCCATTTTCATGCAACTTTTCTAATATGGAGATTATCAAAGAAAAAATGGACGGATTGATAAGTACATTGACTTTTAAATGTCAAATGTGCAATATTGAAAAGGAGATAGCAACATAGGATTCTGGTAACAATTCACTGAACTTGAATGGTTCTGGTTATTCACAGCAGCAGCACGCTGCATTAAATATACCTGTGATGTCCTACAGGCAGTATGCAAAACATACGGAGACAGTTGCAGATATCATCGGCCAAATACTTTGTGATTCCATAGAAGAGGCTGGACGGGAGGAATTAGCTTTAGCCAAAGAAATTGGTGAAGTAGATTCCGACGGAAATGGGTTAATAACCGTTATAGCTGATGGTGCTTGGTGAAAAAGATCGTATAAAGTAAACTACGATGCTTCTTCAGGTGTAGTACCTGACGTTGTAAAATGTATTAAATTAGTACGCCTTTGATGGATAGGACATGTAATTAGGCGAGATAAAGACGCAACGATCAGAAAAATTTTCGACTGAAGAGGACCAGTGGGAAGACGAGCCAGAGGAAGAGGAAGACCAAAACTTAGGTATCAAGATAACATAGAGGATGATCTAAAATCCATCGGAGTTAAAACATGGAGAAAGTTGCCAGAGGAAGGGGCGAATGGAAGATTGTTCTGAAGAAGGCTTTGGCTCATGACGAGCTGTAATGCCACTGATGATGATGAAATAACTATCCACGATTTGTGTTTTATTCATAAATTGGATACTTTTCTTATGTAACTACAATCTATAAATATATTAAAATAATGTATATTTTATTCAGAGAACTTTTTTCTCACAGTGGGTCGCCTCGAAATACTTGCCAGATAAATACATTTACTATTATGATGGTTTCACAGGTACCAATTTTTTATAGATAAATAAAAATAAATAACTTCTTGAAATAATTTTCAAGCTATAACTGCGAAATTGTTTATTTGTTTGTGACATTAAATTGTAATTTTTTTGATAATAATATTCTTTTTATATTTTAAATTTATTATAAATTAAATTATAAATATAATTATAAATATATAATTATAAACACCATGGTGTTTTTTGCAGTCACGTTTCACAAATTTTTATTCAATACTATGTTTAGCTAAGACATATTATAAATTAAAAATGTGATTAATTCTTTTTAAAACATTATCTACGATAATCAATCAAAAAAAAGTGTTCCGGCAAAACTAATTTGAATGGAGAATAATGTATTTAATGTCAATAAACAACCCGTGGGCCGGCGCCACTGAATAAACATCTAAACTGCAGATTTCAAATTAGGAAGTCACGTAGGGTCTGACATAAACAATGTAAAAAAGTAAGTGATACGCCCACTTCAAATCGCAGTATGCTTAACTGCGAAAACAGCCTTAGAAACGGAACACCTTGAAATTCACCGAAAACTCGCCAGTTGTCAGCTGCGTGTACATAAAAAATTTTCGCGTATGTAGTTTCCTCAATAGAGTAAAGGCTGATTTATAAACTTTACGTTGGCGTTGGCGCTGGCGTTCGCCGTTGACCTTGGCGCTGGCTATCATACACTGCATTTATAAACTTTCGGTTGTCGTTGGCGTTAAAGATCACATCTTAATTTCTTATCTTACATTTTTAATTTGGCATTATTTTTGCTTGAAAATTAATACAATGGAAAATGAAAATTCTCGGCATTTGTTAGGTGCAGGGGCACTAATGCTTTGTGTTCGAGCAGCACTGAGCTTTCGAAATAAAAGACAACGTCGATACAAACGGAGGCCCATTAACCAGAAAAGAAAGACAAGAGGTAATTTTAATTATTATAAAAATATGAATAACTGGGATACCCAGCAGTTTTTTAAATATACCAGGATACAGGTTCCAGGATTTGAAAAATTACTGCAAATGGTAAAACCAAAACTATCGCTTTGATGGAATTTCTGTTGAAGAGAGGCTTGTTATTATCTAAACTTCTCCACTTTGTAGCACGTTGTAGCATTTTCAATTTCATTGATTCTTTGAAGTATATTGAAATCCCCTCGTACATGATATATATTGAAATCTCCTTATATATGCTTAAAAAATAAAACAAAGAATTTTTTCCGTGTTTGTTAGTTCGTATCTTTCAAGTTAAAATACGCAAAAGTGTTTTCAATAATTGTTTTTGCATTGCTAGATGTTAAAATAAACCATTTTAGAGTTTTTTATTATTTTAACTTTTTCGGCAATTTCTTTTAATGTTTTATTCAAAGTCGCATTATAATTTTTATACTTACGTTGTAGAAGTGAAATCTTTTACGTTTTAATTTTGTTGTGTTTTGTTATGTCAGCTTTTGTTTTGTTTTCAATTTATATGAACGAGTTCATAAATTCGTCATTCTTACTTGGGTCGAGGTAGGCTCAGGTCACCGACTCAGTATGGATCCAAATTCACCTTCGAATTCGTAGTTTCCGTTTTTGGCCCCGATTAATGACCCCTTTATTTCATTTTTTGTAGTTGCCCCATTCCAACTCCCTTATCTTTTACTTATCCACGACCCCAGCTCTCCTACGAAACCCTAAGTGTCGTTCGCACAAGTAGCGATTATTTTATTTGCCTTATCTCCACCCCTTTAGTTTCAGTCCCCAATTTTCTGCCCCTTGTTGGTACTCCGTGTGGTAGGCAAAATACTTTCATTACAATGTGGAAACACAAATATAAACAAATAATTTAGTTTAATTTGTTTGACAAACCTTGTCACTTTTTCGGTATAGTTATTGGCTGCGATGACAAAGATACAGTTTTTTTTTATGTTCTGAGATCGTGACTACAACCACAGAAGAGTTTGTGTATTCTGTGCTATAATGGCCAACGGCAAAAGATAAAGTTGGTTCATCTTGAACGAAACCGAACGCCGACGCCAACGGCGAACGATGTTTATAAATAGACATTAGAGTTTCCCATTTGACCATGTTTTTAGTTCGTGGATAAGTCACCTTAAGATAACAGGAATATAGCGGAGATGCGCTGTCCTGAGTTTTTGCATTCGGTTAGGAAACCATGTTGGGGTTCTATCACCCAGGGCCTCCACATGAAGAGCATTTGGCTGATTGTTGTGCCTCTATAGCGCATCAGAGTGCTATAGGGGGGAAAGGGATGGTCTAGAGCATTGTAGCACGGTGGGGTGACTCCTGTTTATATACGAGTTAACACACCTTGCTACAATGAATTGTTATACCCGATCGTAATTCTTAGGGGTGAACATTTCTCATAGGCTGGGTTTAATTAAATTGCTTGCTTGCTTGCATTTGAACATGTTGTAACGCTAACGTCAGCGCCAGCGCTAACGCCAACGTAAAGTTTATAAATCAGCCTTGCGTTATATTTTGTTTTGTAAGCTTCATTTTTACAATATATAGGAGTTCTTGATATTTATTTTAAAGTATTGATAAAATTTGTCTTGATCATCAATTAAATCAGAAAATAAACTATTCTTGTTCCGCTTTTTTCAAATTTTATGAATCTATTTATTACGCTTCTTTTTTGCAAGTTTATTTTGTTGTTCCTTTTCTTCGCGCAACAAACTATCCATATTAATAATTTTTGGTTCCATCATCCATGTACAATGTAAATCCACTAACTGAGCTGAAATGATTTTGCCAATAAATGCCCTATATACCATTCAATTCTGGGCTGAAGCGGTGCATTCCGTTGTCAGTCGATTCCACTTTCCAAGATTCCATCAAATGCGCCTGTATCCCCTCGGAATTGACAGAGCAGTTAGTTATATATTATAATTTCCAGTAACTTATATGCAGTGTTGTAACGCTAGTATTAAAATAGAAATAATGTGCAAAAACGAAAGTTTTAAATCATCAACTACATGAAGTAATTTATAAAATTTTAAAATTGGCAAAAAATGAAGTCCGCAATTGCTGGTAAAAGTTGTCAAGTTGATGTTGGGAAAAAATGTTTTGTCCTCCGGCAAAAAAACGAGAACTTAAATAATTAAAATAGATGCATTTGATTAGAGAACAGTGGATCGCTTAAATAATTTAACTTCCCGAATTTTAAAATAATTAACTACAGACAATCCTTTGGTATTACATTACTTAGGATTGAAATAAATGAAACTGTAAGAAAGAGTAACAGTAAACTATACGATGATCGGCAATTTTATAGATGCTATATAATTAGAATTATACAAACTTTTACAACGGTTGGCAGAAAGGAAAATACCATCAAAGGTATGGAATTGAACACAAGCATAAACCACTTTATTCTGAGTTAGCATCATTTAATAGTATAGTCATAAATCAAATTTTAGAGGAACATCCAAATTACGTCACTATATACACTGATGGATCAAAAAACACCGATGGTACAGGTTGCGCTTTCGTAATACCTAAACGTATACAAAAAAAATACAAGTTAAACAAAAACACATCTATTTTCACAGCTGAGGCAATAGCAATTCTAAAAGCACTAGAATATGTTTATCAGGAAGAGGATCAGAATGCTATAATCTTTTCCGATTCACTTTCCGTTCTTAAAATTTTAAAATCAAACTCAAACACAACTAATGATATTATTTTTAGCATCCAAGCAATACTTAAACAACTACAAGATCAGAATAAATATATAAAATTCTTCTGGGTCAAAGCACACGCAGGAATAACAAACAATGAAATTGCAGATCAAATTGACAAAGAAGGCATAGTAATGGGGGAACAAATAAATTACGAATTAACTACAGACGAACAAATAATCATAGCAAAACAGAGAATGATGAAGAAATGGTCCTATTTATGGCAAGAGTACAGCTTCACAAATCCAACACGTTACACCAGACTTGAAACCAAATTAAGGAGAAAACCTTGGTACAATGAGTACAATTACAGTAGAAAAAGTATAACTACTATCAGCAGAATGAAGTTTGGTCACGCATGTTATCCAGCACATTTATTTAAAATAAAAATACTTGAGAGTGATCTTTGCGAAGCCTGTAATAAAATCGGTGATCTTGACCACATCTTTTTTGAATGTTTAAATGTTTGAATGTTTGAATGTTTAAAATATAGAGCTCAATCTAATGAGCTTTTTAGTAAACTTTTAAAATTAAACATTGAAAGCCCATTTAATATACTGCATCTTCTTGCTTTAGAAAAAAAAGAAATTTACGATTGTCTGCTGTCTTTCGTCAGAACAACGAATATACAAATATAATCACCTTTGTTAATTCCTTTTGTCTTTCCTTAATGTATGCATACCTATCTGTCCGAGGCCTACCTTTTATCGTTTATAAAAATACCCTGATCGGCCCCTGGGCGAGAAGAGTGTAATCCCTGTGAAATCCCTGTATCTGTTTTTAAAAATTTGTTTCTGGCTGTGTGGGTATTTACCCTGAAGCCAATAAAAAAACCCAAGCATAAAGAGATAGGCCTAGAAAGAAGAGGAAGATATTAAATATTCTCCAAGAAATGTAAAAAAACAGAACTAGATGAAAAAAACTGAAATCTTGAAATGTCTGTTTTTCAATATGCCTCCAGTAAGTTGTCGTTCCATCGTTTTCGTGGTCTTCCTACTGATTGTCTTCCTATTGGGGAACCGTCTCTTGCCGTCTTTACTACTCTATTTGTTGTCATTCGGCTTATACGGTCGTTCCATTCTACTCTTCTATTTCTTATCCAGTTCTTGATGTTCTCTACCTTGCACTTACGTCGTATACTACGTCGTATTCTACTTTTACTTTTATTGTGTAGTTTTGGTAGATATTTTCGATCGTTTTGATTATTCCTAGAGGTATGTCTCTTGCGCACAATAAGTGGATAACGTTCTTTAATTTGACCCGGTGAAATGCCTTCTAAGGTCCACGAAACATAGATATGCCAGTTTTTTGTATTCTAATGAATTCTCGTACACTTGCATCATTACAATTATAGCGTCGCTGCATGATCTTCCTGACCTAAAATCTTGTTTTTCTGCTAGTGTTATAATTACATTCAGCTTACTTGTTATTACTTTGGTTATTAATAATTTTAGTGTTGTCTTTAATAAATTAATTCCTCTGTAATTTTTTGGGTCCGACTTGTCCCACTTTTTGAAGAGAGGTATTAGGATGTTTGATTTCCATTTGAGGAAGTCTGTTTTATTCTATTATTTTTTGGATTAGTTTTAATAGTTGTTGGGTCAGATCTGGTCCTCCGTTCTTTAGGAGTTCATTAGGTATTCTATCCTCTGCTTGTGATTTTCTATTTTTTAATTTCGAAGTAAATAGGAATCGAAACTGGTCTACCCATGTTTCCTTCTGAATGTGTTTGTTGTGTTCTGAATGCCTGTTGTGTTTGTTGTGTTCTGCATTGAAAAAAGGTTTCTTATTTTCTTCACATTTTGTTTATACTTCCTTTCTAAACCTTGGTGTTTTCTTTTTTGATATGTTAGTGTTCGTTCCTTACCTCTCTACAAAAATGATTCTGTTGCTGCATTTATTATGTTATTTTTGAGTTTTTCACAGCTTTCCTTGATGTTATCGTTTTCTGATATTTCATTCACAGCGAGCTTCTCTGATAATCTTTTTCTGTATAAGCATTCCGTGAATTCCGTATTTAGTCCTTTGACTTTGATTTTTGTTTGTGTTGGCGCCGCTTTCTTGTGTATGAAGTATTTCAGGATTATTCTTATTTTACATAATACTAGGTCTTGGTCGAACAGAATAATACGAACAGAGATGAAATATTAAGAATGGTCAAAGAGTTCTACACAGAGTTATATAGATCAAGAAAAAAAGATAACAATACGGAACCTCCAATTACACTAAAAACTGGGGTATTAAACCAAGGATCAGATTTAATGCTCAATATAACAAAATCAGAAATCAAAGAAGCCCTGAAGAAAATGAAAAATAATCGAACCCCGGGTGACGATGGAATAGTATCAGAAGCACTAAAAATTGGAGGGGATGTATTACTTGAAAAAATTAAACAACTTTTCAATATCTGCCTTCACAGCGCCAATATTCCAACAGACTGGAACAACGCTACTATGATTCTATTACACAAAGCAGGAGACAAAGCAAATTTAGAGAATTACAGACCGATTAGCCTCCTCAGCCATATATATATATATATATATATATATATATATATATATATATATATATATATATATATATATATATATATATATATAAGTTGTTTACGCGAATACTAGTTAACAGAATGGAAAGAAAATTAGAGACTTATCAACCAAGGGAACAGGCAGGATTCCGAAAAAGTTACGGAACAAATGACCATCTACAAAGTATAAAAACCCTAATAGAGAAAGCAGTGGAATACAATAAACCTCTAGTTCTAATATTTATCGATTTTCACAAAGCCTTTGACACAGTTGAGCTAAGCAAAATATTACAGGCGCTTAAAGAATGCAGGCTAGATTATAGATATACTAAATTATTATACAAAATATACCTGCAGGCAACAACCACTGTCAAATTACATACTAACAGTAATCGCATAAAAATAGAATGGGGGGTTAGACAAGGAGACCCAATGTCACCTAAACTTTTTAATACGGTGCTAGAACATGCTTTTAAGAATTTGGATTGGATGACAAAAGGAATAAAAATAGATAGAGAATATCTAAACAACTTACTTTTCGCCGATGATATACTTATAATAGCTGAAGATCTAGGTATGGCAAGAGAGATGGTACAGGAACTCGTTGTGGCTACAGAAAATGTAGGTTTAAATATAAATATCTCGAAAAAAAAATCATGACCAATTTGGTGCCCAACCAGAACATCAGTATTGGTGGGAAAGAAGTAGAACTCGTAGATAGATATAAATACCTGGGACATGAAATTATGATTAGCAGAGATAACCAGACTCATGAGTCGGCCTTGAGTGGGCAGCATTTGGAAAACTGAGAGAAATTTTTAAAAGTGAGCTGCCCACATGCTTAAAGAGAAGGGTATTTGATCAGTGCGTCCTCCCAGTCTTGACGTACGGAGCAGAAACACTTACCTTAACAAAAGCAGCAGCTACCAAACTGAGAGTCACGCAGAGAAGAATGGAGCGGTCCATGTTAGGAATAACTCTCCGAGACAGAATAACAAACAAAGACATCAGGAGAAGAACCGGAGTGACTGACATCATCGAGAAGATAGCCAGACTAAAATGGGGATGGGCAGGACACATAGCCAGAATGACAGATGGGCGATGGACAAAGAGGTTATTGGAATGGAGGCCAAGGGAAGACAAGAGAAGCGTAGGTCGACCACCTACAAAATGGACTTTTAAGAAGACTTAATAAAAACTGGATAAGAGCGGCGCAAGATAGACGGGGTTGGAAACATGAGAAAGAGACCTGTGTTCAGCAGTGGACTCTTGAGGCTGGATGATGAGGTCTTGGTCGCTACCTACATCTGCTGAATTGAGGCATCTTACGTCGATTATTTTCAATGGATGTATATCTCTGTTCGTTATAACATACTCTATCGTAGATCTTTGTTCACGGGTGATATTAAATGTATATTTGTGGTCAAAAAAGTGTTGTTTATTCTAAGTTCGTTATTCGTGCAGAAGTTTATCATCAGTTCTCCATTTTCGTTTTTACCACCCTCGTTATGTTTTTGCTTAATTTTCTGGGCCGTATACTCCGATGATGTTCAGGAAATGAATCCTATCCATTCTAATATTTGCTGTTAGTCTCTTCTTATCTTCGCTGTATAGATGTAAGTGGAATATATAAACTGTAGACTACCGAACTAAAACAGTGAAATCAATATGACAGAACCGAGACCTAATAATGACATACAATCTAGAAACTACAAAAAACAGCAACACTAAAAGACTACGAGAAACTACCGAAATTAAGAACTTTGTATAATATCTAGAAAGAGACCCCTAAACAGAATAAATAGCAAAAGCAGAAGCCTCATTTACGCCATTAATAATTGGGTAATAAAAATATATATTATGTACCACCGCCAGTAAATGACCGTTTTGGAGTGTAATTTTCCTCGTCACGACATTTCTACTTCACATTTGGACTTGAGCCTAGGGTTGCTTTTACTTGGGAAGTGAAAACAGCCCCTTCTAAGGGGTGAAAAAAGATACGTTCAAAATAAGTCCGCAGATATATACATTGACTAAATCTTAGCAACTTTTGTTCCATACAGTTTTTTCACTAAGTCAATACTTTTTGTATGATTTGCGAGTGAAAATAATAATTTTTCAAACAAACATTTGTTTTTCACTAATAACTCAAAAAGTAAGTATTTTATCAAAAAACATAGTTTTAGCAAAAACGTAACTTATAAAAGAATAAAAAAATATATATACTTTTGTAGTCTATAAACCTAGTAGAAGCAAATTTATAGCTCATGAAAAGTAGGTTCTTATTTATCAAATTCAAAATCGAATGTTTCAATGTAAAATAAGCAAAAAATTAAGAACTTTTGGGGAAAAACTCATCAAAACTCTTTTAAAGTGTTTAAAAAAAGCTTTGTTATTTTTTTTTTAGTTTCTGTCATCACAATTAAGCAATTACTCTGAAAAAATTTGTTTGGTTAAAAAAACGTGAAAACCTAATAAGCACTCCAAATTAAATTAATCGTTGCCGCTTTACAATTTACTTTATTTACATATTGTTTACATGATCTGTAAGTTTGACTGGTTTAAATATTATTTTTGAAACAATTTTGTTTTAAAATAAAAAGATTTTTTTGAAATTTTGAAAAAATGCCTTTTTTTCAAAAATGCCTTTTTTCAAAATAACTTAAAAGTATTAGGGACACGAAAAATCTCAAAGAGTAAAAAAATATAGGTTTTGCTTTTCTGAAAATTTTGGTTTTTTGTTTTTCTATAAGACAAAAATTGGCTAAGAAAATGTCTGTTCAAAGTTTACATACACTCTTGATTGGTGACTCGTTCAAGCCCTTTCAACTACAATCCATTCAAAAATAAGGGTTTAAAAAAATGAATTTAAATGATCTTATTACCTACTATTAAAAAAGCGTACAAAACGGTTTTTTTATTACTTTAAGCTCATCCAGTTATAAGCAAAAAATCAATCGAATATTTCAGATATCAGAACGCGTATACTGGAACATTGTAAAATACACATAAAGTTCTATTAAGGCACATAAATACTTTCACCCATCCTTGCAAACTAATAAAGGTTTTTTAAGTTGAAATAAAATAAATTTATAATATTTTGATTAAAAAAAAATATTGTATTTATAGTTTAAAAATACAAATAAAAATATTACAATTATACTCCAGTCGTCAGAGACGAAAATGCCACTGAACCTGTAAAAATCATACGAACAAGATGAATTTTGCACCGAATATTAATTTTGGGACCCCAAAAAAGATGCAAAAAAGTTACCTATCTCCGAAGTAGAGGAATATACAGCTTGGGAACAGTGAGAAAAAACAGAGTAACAAATTGCAAATTATCGACCGACGCAGATTTGCAACAGAATAAAGTTGTCCGTGGCTATTCAGAAGAATTTGTTGGTAACGCATATGGTATAGATATTACCTCTGTATTATGGAACGATACAAAATATGTGCAACTTTTGTCGACTTATGTTGGCGTGAAACCATTTGCATCCAAAAATGATAGCGTACAGTCCCAAAAAATTAGACGGCGATACAGAAAAAAAGAGTTCACGATGAAATCGATTGCCCACAGATTATCAAAGAATATAATCGGCATATGGGAGGTGTTGATTTGATGAATAGACTATTAGGTCGGTATCGCATTCATATGAAGACCAGAAAATGGAATAATCGTATTTTTTTACCACCTTATAGATGTAGAGGTGATCAACGCTTACCTACTGTATCACAGGATTCATCCCCAAAAAGAAAAAATTGAATTGACAGTGTTCAGAACACAAGTAACTGAATCGCTCTGCTTGTATGGCATGGCTCTACTCAAACGACCTTTTAGCTGACCACCCAGTTGTTTACCTAAAACTACTGCAAGAGCACCGAAGAGAGCACATCGTTCGATAGAGGACATCCGTTACAATCAAATAGGACACTGGATTCCCATGCCATTACATTTTCTTTTCCATAGCTTGAGTGCTTGTTCCAGATAAATTTTGAAAAGGGTAGATGAAATACAGCAACCCTGCTTTAGTCCTTTCGTGACCTTAAATCCTTCAGATATCCTTAATCCAGTTTTAATTTTTGCAGTCGTTCCATTATACAGACTTTGGACTGCTTTGATAAGACCATGCTTAATGTTGGTTTGCTGTAGGGCTGGCCATAGTTTACTTAGGGGTACACTGTCATATGCTTTTTGCAAGTCTACGTACACCAGGTAAACTTATTTATTAAAGGCTGTTTTTTTTTTCAATATCTTGCGTAATAGAGTACAGGTGGTCTACTGTGGATCGCCCAGCTCTAAAACCAGCTTGACCCTCTGCTTCGTAATCTCTATATTCATTTTCTATTTTGTTCTTAATAAGTTTCCCATACATCCTACTTATTGTGCTGTTTACCGCAATTCCTCTGTAATTTTCACACTGATCCTTGCTGCCCTTTTTGTTGATAGTTGACATGATAGATAATTTCCATTCTTTTGGTAATTCGGCCCCATTCAAGCAGTCTTGAAACAGTTTTCTTAACTGTTCCTGGAGTTTGTCTGTACCGATTTCAGGGATTTAGTTATTTCTTCCATCTCTGATTTACTGATTTGTAATAGTGATGAATTTATACGTATACCTATCGTGTTGTCTTCCATGTTAGCAAATTGTGGTCTTTGTTCTGTTAGTACTTTTTTGAAATATTCCTCCCATTTTTCTGTTGTTATTGGTGATATAACGTCTTTTTTCTTATTATTTCTCATACTTTTAATCAATCTCCAACTCTCTGTGCTTCTTCTACCTCCTATGTAGGTGTTGATCTTTTGGCAGTTCTGTTCCCATGATTTGTTCTTTTTTTTAGTTATCTTTTTTCTTACTTTGGCTTGTGCTTCTTTGTAAATTGTTTTATCATTTTCTGTTTTTGTTGTTAAAAATGTTTGGTATTTCCGACGTTTATCTTTAATTTTCGTCTCTATTTCTTTATCCCACCAGTACGGTTTGAACATGTAAACAATAACATGTCTAAAAAAATATCCTGCGCCCTAATATTCAAACAATTCTACCTACCTCATTTTTAAAGATAAATACATGAAATTTATACCATTGCAAAGGGGAAAACATGGCGGACCTAGTCATTCTGCCTAAAAAGGGCACGTAGGCTTATGTACCCTTTTTAGGCAGAATGACTATTGACTCCTCACATCCACGGCCTCAATTAATGGATTTTTTCTAGGGGTAGTTTTCACCCCTAAAAAATAAAAAAAGTAACCAACGGGACAGGTCAAAATTTGAAATAAAGGGTAAGTATAGCCCCAATCCAAATTTCTATGCAAATCAGTGGAGACAAGGTATGCTATGACATTGTTTTAATTATAACTATTCTATGAGATTTAGCGGTTAAACTATGATGAAATATTAAATTATGTTGTTTATTAATAATTGACATTCACTCACTTCATTCAAAGATAATTTGAATCAATTGCCCGCATTAATTTACAATTATACAATTTTTTTCTAATAGGAGTAGTTTTCACCCCTAAAAAAATAAAAAGCTGGCCATGGTATTCGTTCAAAAGTAAAGTAGAGAGTAAGTAGACCCTAAATCCAGATTTTCATGCAATTTTGTTCCATGTATTTCACGTTCATTTAGTGGCCCAATGGAATCAACGTATATACAGAATAAAAGGAGGACAAGTGGTAATAGTCGCTTCGAATTAAATCACCAATACGCAATAGGAGAAAGAGGAAGAAAAATAAATGAATGTAGGTTTAAAACAAATAAAAACTTACTGAATATAGGTGTCAATAGGAAACGGGGAAGGACTTCTGTCTAAACTAGTGCAGAGCCCATCCAGAAATTCCAAACTGACTGGTGGTTTAAACACTGTTTCTGCATGATCCCATATGATTTGAAGTGTTTCTTCCCTGCAACTCGATGGAACGCATATTCCGAAAGGTAGTCTCATTGTTTGGTTGAGAACATTTTTCTGAAAATTTGTTTTCAAATTGAAGAAGTCAAGAACCTGAAATTTAAGAAAATATAGAAATATAAAATTTTGGTTACTGTTTTGGTTACCTGTATTACTGTCCATGGAGAAAAAATCCTTAAAATAACTACTAGTCGACAGTTCCAGCTTGGCCTTTGAAAGCGCAGTAGCATTATACATTCGTGGTTTTCACATCGCATAAGTACAGTCCGTAAGAAAAATTTGAGACTTCTGATCTTGAGTTGTGTTTTTTAGAGTTCTTAAGTTTAAAATGTGGTCGTAATTAAAAAAAAAACAAAATATTAAGTGGTCATCTGGTAGGATAATTATTAGCAACATATCTGATCTTACGCAACAGAAGCAGTAACTGCTTAAAATTAACCTTTTGTCTTGTAAAGGTAAGTTTTCAGTTTAATTTTTTAATTAATTAATGGTTTATTAACTCAATAAAAATTTGATTTATTAATTATTATTTATTTACCATATTCGCATACAAGTTTTCATGGTATTTTCTAAATTTATGAACGTATTACGAGGTAGCGACAGACGCAACTGCAGTAGGAATATTCAAAAAACTATAAAGATATGAAACAAGTTGAAACGGAACATTCAACCTCAAATGAAAAGAGAATCAGCCAGAAAAGTTAAAACTTGTGTTGATAGCTAAAAGAGCAGCTAAAAATTTATAAAAATTCATATCAACTTGGTTAGTTTAAGACGAATTTAAAGAAAAAGTCTCGAAAAAAATTAGAATTAAAAATTTTAAAAAATTAAAAATTAGAAAAAAGATACTTTCAAAAAATATAGACTTCGACCCAACGCCTCTAAAAACCAAAGTAACCTGCTTCCACCTAAACAACTATTTGGCTTTTAAGAAGACTTAACGTTTACTTTGATTATACATGACTCAACCACAATAAACACCCAAAATACTTAGGCGTAACTTTGTGTAGAACGCTTTAGAGAACATTTAAGCACAGTAGAGAAGCCAAAAACCAGAAATAAAATCATTCAGAAGCTCTGCGCCACAACATGTGGAGCATTGAATCTAGACTCAGTTGTTTAGGCTTCATCATCATCATCAACGAGCTTTAACTTCACTGCAGGTTAGGCATTTCCTGTTTGTATCCAAAGTGCATGGTCTTGAGCAGTATGAATCCAATTTTTCGTCATATTTCGCAGATCATCTTGCAATCCTGTAGATGGTCTACCTATGTTTCGTTTATCTGTTCTTGATCTTCATTGCGTTAATTCTCGTATCCATCTTCCATCCTTGACCCTTGCTACGTAGCCAGTTTATCTCTAGCTCAATTTAGAAGCTCTCTCCACATCTGTAACTCTGGTTCTGTTTGGTAGGTCTTTGTTTGTGATCTTGTCTTTTATTGTTACTCCCATTCATAATTGAACGGTTTATCCTTCTTTGTGCTATTCTTAGTTTTTACCATTGTTTTTGTTAGGAATAGTTTTTTGGCACCGTTGGTCATTACTGACAGTACAAACTGATCGAAGACTTCTCGCTGTAGATTAATCGATACGTTGCCGTTTTTAAATACATTTTAGGCTTAGCTGTTGTTTATTCTATAGCTGTATATTGCGCACCAATATGAATCAACAGTGCTTACGTTCAAAAGATTGATGTCTAGCTAAATAAAACCGTCAGAGGGATTGCTACAGTAATCAAATCCACACTACCAACCCATTGGCTACCAGTGATAAGCGACATTCCGCCACCATACCTTCACCGACTCAATCTATTGACCAAAGTATATAAAAAGATGTGTAACTACAGGGCGCTTCCGATACATAATTATATAAAATATGTATTCAAAAGTCGGCTGCGGTCCAAAAGATATCCCATACAAACCGCACAAATGGCTGCAGTCATCGGGTGATTGGACCCATGAAAGGTCGGAAGCTCAACAATATAATTATACCGTACATTACATAGAGACCTCCTGAAATTAACCTACAACGTTTATGATGTAGAAGTGGGGTAAGCTACCCTCCCCGTTATGCAGCTGCGACAAGGTCCAATCCGTCAAGCTCGTAACGGAAAAGTGTTAAAAAAATTTCCTGTTTGCGACGTCCGAGTCGATTGACTACATAAACAATATCGATGTTAGCCTATAAATTAGATATGATTAAGTTTTTTGTTACATTGTTTTTGTTTAAATTCAATAACACCCATTGACAAAGATCTAAGATAAATTATGTTATAACCAACAGAGATATACATCTATCAAAAATAATCGACGCAAGAGGCCTCAACTCAGCAGTTGTAGGTAGCGACCATAGCCTAGTATTATGTAAAATACGAATCATCATGAAATACTTCACACCCAAGAGAGCTGCGCCAACGCAAACAAAAATCAGAGTCGCCGGACTAAATACGAAATCAACGGAATACTTATACAGAAAAAGACTATCAGAGAAGATTGCTGTGAATGAAATACTAGAAAGCGATAACATCGAGGAAATCTGGGAAAACTCAAAAATAACCTAATTAACGCCTAACAGACTCACAGAAATCTAACAGAATTACTTTGAAACAGGAAAGTAACGAATATTACATCGTTATTTAGAGCTGCTGTCAATAAAGTCACGATAGCGAATATGGTAGCCAACATGATATCCAACGATCGATAACGGTCATGGAACTAGAAGAAGAAGAACGAATATTAACATATCAAACAAGGAAACCTATGGTTTAGAGAGTATAAGAAGACAAAATGAGAAGAAACGAAGAAAGCTTTTTTACCAAACAGAACACAACAAACACAACAGGCATACAGCCACTATAAACAAATCAGAAATGAAACGAATACTTTAGTTAGACAAATAAAAATTGAACACTGGCAGAGCTTCTCAAAACAAATAGAACCCGACTTCTATCTATCTATCTATCTAATTAGCCTTCTTCGGTCCATCTTTGGACATAAGCCTCCCCAATTATTTTCCATTCTTCTCTGTCTGATCAGTTGGGGCCTTCCTCTGCTTCGTTTATATTCCCACGCTCTCCGACTTATAGGAATTTTGTTCCATCGGTCTTCTTTTTGTCTTATATTGTGTCCGGCAAATCTTTATTTCAATTTTGCAACTTCTTGTTTAACATCTCTCACTTTTGTTTTCTCCCTTATCCACTCGTTTCTCTTTTTAGAATACCACTTCTACTGAACACAAAAAGAAATATGTTCTCTATTGTTAAACCTGATTATGAATGAAATAATAAAAAAAGTTTGAACTAATAAAGGATACCTAATGGGAGAAAAACTACTTAAAATAATCTGCTATGCAGACGACGGGATACTACTCTCTCAAAGTGAAGATGATTTACAATGTATGCTGCACCAATTTAGTATAACCTCCAGAAAATTTAACATTTTAATTTCATTATGTTATCAAACATGTTAAATTAGCATTAAAGCATTAAAAATTGCAAGGTTTGTGTTTCTAGCCTGAATTTCATAAATCCAAATCAGTTTAAGGATTATCTTGTAAAGCTGCAGTTTATTATTCAATATATACTCTAGTTCAGCCAGTACATTTTACTTAACTTAATACCAATATGTTTTGTTTAATGAAGATGTGCTTCTACCACGTTCGTCGTCTATCTATAATTCAAAGACGCAATGGAGGTAGTTAATAAAACAGAAATAAAATAGGAATGAAAAACTTTAAAAAGGCTTGAATGATATCCAAGAAACCTGAAGATAGATAGAAATTTTGTTCCAGTGCGTATATGTATCTAGATTATTTTTACTATTTAGTGCACCTATTAAACTGTTTCGCTTTGAGAATTATCAGCTATTATTCTAACCATTAACAAGGATGCATTCTGTTCCCGGTGTTATTTAACATATTCTCTGAACATATCTTCGAGCAAGCACTGGGAGAGCTACAGAAAAGCCTATTAGTCAAAGAAATGCGTCTTAACTACATTAGATATGTCAACTACGCAGTAGTTTTTGGGAATAGCTTAGATAGTTTGCAAAAAAATAATGTCGCTCACATCAGATATAAGTAGAGAACATGGACTGGATCTCAATATGAAACAATAAACTACATAGTAGTCAGTAAGTGTAAAACATTAAATACATGGCTTTTGGTTAACCAACAGCCGATGGAACCTCTCTAATGAAATAAAACAACGTATAGGGAAAGCAAGATTCGCGTTAGTAACGATAAAATCTCTTAAATTAATTACTATTTAAATGAGAATAAGCCACAATTAAAGGTAAAAATACTTTTATTCACGTTTCAATTTCCACTTCGGAAATTGTTCTCAAAATTCCGAAGTGGAAATTGAACCGTCAATAAACGTATTTTTACCTTTAATTGTGGCTTCTTCTTCTTAGTCGTTAACCTGATGCAGGTATCGTGATATCATGAAGCTATTAGCTAAATTTCCCAATGTTCCTCCACGTTTTTCTATCTTCTGCCATTCTAGCACATTCTGAAAATGGAGCGCCAATGATAGCAACAATATGGTCCGTATATCGTGTGGGAGATCTACCTCTATTTCTTTTGCCTTCTACTTTTCCCTGGATTGTAAGTTTTTTAAGACCATTTCTTCGAAAATGTCCAAAATAGCTTATTATTTGTTCTGATATTTGTGTTCTTAGTCTTTTCTTTTCTTCTCTTTTCTCTTCTCTTTTCTTCTCTTTTCTTTTTGTGGCTTATTCCCATTTAAATAGTAGTTACTTTGTAATGCCACAAGAAAAGAACAATAATAAAATCTCTCTTCAGAAGTCACAATTTACCACTTTGTTATCGTACTGAGTAGAGGCTTGGATACTTTCTGAAGCTTTTTTAAGAAAGCTCCAGATCTTCGATATGTGGTTTTACAGACGCATCTTAACAATTTCATAGATAGATCGTGTGACTAATCTAGAGGTACTGTGTACAATGAGGGGATGCAAGAATATTAATACAACCAAAGAGCGTAAATTAGAATATCTTGGCCATGTTATGAGACGTGAACAGAAATATGGCTTTTTGCAACTCACGTGATTTAGTACGTCAACAATCATATTATTTCGAATAGCTGCAAGCAAAGTATAAGAACCATGCTGATCGCCAAGAAGAATTTAATAACATTGCTTATCATTATAGTTATCTTAAGTTTATTTACTATATATAGATCGGTTTAAAACGTTCTCCTACATCTTCCGATACGCAGTTGCCACTCCTCTCGATTCATCTATAAGTCTTCTTCTATGTCTCTGTCTTTCATTTCTCTTTTGATGCCTTCTCTCCAACTAAGGCGAGATATTTCTCTTTTTTTCTACCGTGAGAGGTCCACATTGACTTTTTTTTTGGGAGACGTTCTTCAGACATTCTCTGTACATGACTGTACCATCTGAGTTGTTGAGTACCAATATCTTCTACTATTGTATGTTTTACTTTCATAATTTCTCTTAGCATCAAGCATTAAGCAGAGAAAGCTTTAGTATTTCGGACATGTAATGAGAAGTCTCAAGAAGAACCTCTTGGGTGAAGAACTTGCGAGATTGGTATGGTGTTGATACAAGCATGCTATTTAGGGTGGCAGTGAATAAAATTGAGATAGCTATGATATTAACCAACATTCTGAAAGAACATGGTACATGAAGAAGAAGAAGAATTTCTCTTATTCTGTTGTTCGTTACTTGTTCTAGTCTATATTTTCCAGCTGAGCTCTCCAGAAATCCATTTTCGTTGCCATATGTTTTCTCTTGTATCTTTCCTTTATTTGCATACTTCACTACTGTAGGTAATTATACATTTAATTATTGTATTATATATCTTGTGCTTGTTATTATTAGAGATTGATTGATCCCAAACGATACTATTGAGAAGGGAAATTTATTTTCTTGCTCGTTGTTTTTCTCCTCCACTGTGTAGTCTACGTTGCCTTCTTTTGTGATGGGTTGTTTTTCTCCTCAATTGTGTAGTCTACGTGGCCTTCTTTTGTGATAATCATACATAAATATTTATATGTGTTGCAATGTTTGATAACTTCTCCATCTTCCAATATGAGGTCCTGTTGATTCCTGCCGATACACATATGCTCGGTTTTTTTTTATATTGATTTCAAGTCCCCATTTTTTATACTCCTCGATTAATTTTCGACTTATATACTCAATATCTTCATAATCCTGTGGTATCAGTAGTTGATCATCTGTAAATGACAAAGTGTATATGCGGCGGTGTATATGGTTGTTAATCGGCATTCCATATTTCTACATTTGCGCTTCCGCAGTTTTAGAGCCTGTTCTAGATAAATTTTAAATAATGTCGGGGAGAGACAGTAGCCCTGCTTAAGGCCTTTATTCATTTGGAATCCACTTGACAGATTACTTTCAACCTTTACCTTTGAGTTAGCGTACAGTTCCTTCGTCGCATTTATTAAATTCATGCTTATGTTTGTTTTCTCTAACGCTTTCCAGAATATATAATGTGGTACGCTATCATAAGCCTTTCGTAGGTCTACATACAATAAATGTACTTCTTGATTAACGGCTATTTTCTTTTCAATAATCTGTGTAATGCAAAACAATGGTCAACAGTAGATCTACCTGCCCTAAATCCTGCCTGTTCCTCAGCCTCTAAGTCTTTATATTCGCTTTCTATTCTGTTTTTAATTACTTTTCCGTGTATTCTACTGACCGAGTTTGTCACGTCAATTCCTCTTTAATTGTCACATTCATCCCTTCTGCATTTTTTGAATATAGTGGATATGAATGATATCTTCCACTCCTCTGGGGTTGTCATTCCATTAATGCAGTTTTGGAACAGTTTGGCTAAACTTGTATATTTTGGTTGTGCCGTGCTTAATCAACTCTGCAGGGATGTTACCTGGATCAGGTGCTTTGTTATTTTTTAGAGATCTACGTACATCTTCTACTTCTTTCGTTGTTATTCGTATGGGCGAAGTTAAAATATTTTTATTTTGTGTTTCGTTGCTGTCTTTAAATGGTGGTCTATTTTTCCTGTGGAGTTTCTCAAAATATTGGTCCCAGTCATCCATTATTATTTTTATCATTCTCTCTTCTTATCTTGTCGTAAAGATTTTAAGACTCTCCAACTTTCTGTGCTTCTTCGTTCTCCTAGATGTGAATTTATCATGTTACACTTTTGTTGCCATGCTCCAGTTTTCTTCCGACATATCATTTTTCGTATTTAGTTTGAGACTCCTTGTAGATTATTTTATTCGTTATATTCTTTGTATTTAAGAATTTTTGATATTGGAAGTTTATTTACTGCCACACGAAATAGCATGCTCGTATTAATACCATACCAATCTCACAAGTTCTTCAACCATGAAGTCTTTCTTTGTCCTGAACTGCATTTGCCTACTATTTTCTCTTTTCTGCTAGCTCTTGCATAATATTTTGTAGCAATCTATATTTAGGATCTCTCATTACAGGTCCGAAGTAATCCAGCTTTCTATTTTTGATTTTAATAATCTCAGTATTCTTGCTGAGACGTTCTAGTATTGTGTGATGCTATTCTTCTATAGAATCACATTTCAAAATGTCACTTCTCAGAAGAATTAAAAGAACATAGGGGGTGAATATATAAATCAGTTACCTAGAAGGTATAATGTGCAGGACTCAGTAGTATACATGACTAAGGAATTTGTTAATAAGCAAATAAAATGGAATAAAAAATAACTGAGCGTGTGGACCTAAAGAAATTCTTGCAAAACTATTTAAAAAGTGGCCGTCATTCGATCACCTAGTGTACTAAGCCGCTGCATTCGACAACCAAAATTAGGCAACAAACGGCCTAATTGGCTTAAAACCTTTTTCATGAATTTCAAAATTCATTATAAATAATTGTGACACGAGCTATATATTCAAAGAACTATTCTTTCTCTGTCTCTGTTGAACAATAAGTTTTTCACTCTTTCTTCAACGGATCTTAAAGGCCAAGCTAGAATGATCGACCTGAAAAATACGTACTTACAAACATAAACTTTATATAAAATCTTTTATTTTTACTTACACTAGTATAAGAACCTATCTGTCATACTACTTACATTAGCCACTGTTATCTTTCCTTGTTTACTTTTAGGTTGTAACAAGACGGGGCAGTATTCACCGTGAATTGCAGTCTTATTAAAAATATTTACATTTATACATTGATCATATGCTCCCATCACAAAGATGTTTCCAGATAATATACCACTAGGAAACTTTGCCATGGCGTCTAACACTAAAAAACAAGTTTAATCAGCAAATTACAAAATTTCTATAATATATAATCGTCTAAAAACATAGTCGGTATTGGTCAAGTTTCAGTACAAAGAAAGTGTGTTACTATTTGAATGTATAAAAATGGATGTCTAGACTTCTAAGAACACATAAGTAAGTGAAATTTTTTATTAAAAACCTTTGTAAAAGGTATATATTTAAAACCCAAACGGGCTAATTAGACAAAACGTTTTCGGAATCTATATTCCATCATCAGTGTCCTAAAAAATATATAACCACTTAATTAAAAAGAACATAAGGTTGAAATTTTGATTAAGGTTAATGCAAAGTATGGTTAATACTTACTAGGAGTACATGAACGTAGCCACTAAATATATGGGTAAAAACCCGTTAACAAATAATTATTTACATTTGGTTTACAGTATTTCTTATAATATGTTAAGATGTTAAAGTTACCGTTGGATTAGGTAACATGGCGACATATGACTATTCAGTTTTCAGTTTTCTATCATATACTTTGTTTTGTTCGTGTTTATTATTAAACCCATTTTTGTAGCTGATTATTTTAATGATACATACGCCTCTCGTACAGCGTTTTCCGTTCTCCCAACAATATTGATATCATCAGCATAGGCCAGGATTTACACTGATTTATTATATATTGAAGAAGTGGTTGTAATTTGTGACATATGTATTACTTTTTCCAGAGCCAGATTGAACAGTATACAGGAGCGAGGGTTTCCCTGGCGCAGCCAGTAATTTGTTTTAAAAGGTTCAGAGACTTCGCCCTGAATTCGCACATAATACATTCAACTTTTCCAAAGTTAATTTTGATAAATTTACCAACTGATTTGGTATTCTTAGCTCTTTTTTCATTGCTTTGACCATTTCTCTTTCATTCACAAAGTCGTAGGCTGCTTTGTAGTCTAAAAATATGTGATGAGTATCAATGCCATATTCCAGTGTTTTTTTTTTAATTTGTTTCATGGTTGCAGTCTGATGTTTTGGTTGATGAGGTGGTTGATTTACCACCTCTGAAACCAGTCTGATATTTTCCTACTATCTGTTCTGCATATGGTGCTATACGATGCCATAGTATTGTGGAATATATTTTATATGCTGCATTTAGAAGCGTAATTCCTCTGTGGTTAAAGCATTCAAAGATATCTCCTTTTTTGTGTATGGTGCAAAGTATTCCATTATTCCAATCATTGGAGAATGACTTCTCTGTCCATATTTCTTTTATAAGCTTCTGTAATGCCATTATGGTATTATGACCACCTTCTTTATATAGTTCAGCTGGGAGATTATCGATTCCGGGTGATTTGTTTCTGGCTAGTTTTTCAACGGCATCTTTAACTTCATCTTCCAGATTTTCTTGATAGAGATATACTTTCTGTTAAATCTGAGAGCTCTTCTTTATATACCGCTTCACTGTAGACATTGAAGTGTAGTAGGAACAGCACGCAACCCTGGCAGATTCTTCTCTGTATTTTAATATCTCGGGTGTTCTGGTTGTCAACTCTTGCTTTGGCAGTTTGATTCCAATATAAATTAGATATAATTATCATATCACGACTATCAATATTTTTGTTTTTTAATATATCTACAAGCTTTTTATGTTGAACCATATTAAACTACGAAAGTGAAAATGCAAGTAAAGTAAATCGGTAAAACATGAGAGAGAAAATAATACTACCACAACAGTAATTGAAAAAGTTATAAAAAGAACAACAAAAGAGCATAGTTGATGAAAAAAAAAGAAGAATAATTACATCGATACTGCTAAAAATACATTCTTATTTTTAATCTTAAACTCATCGTATTATTTTTTTGTAGAATTAATTCTAAATAACCAAAGTAGGTAGTGTTTTTTGTTAACACAATAATTTAATATTTTTATATTTTGCTATTCGTTTGAGCTAAATTAAGTTGACAAAGATAAAACTAGCATATATTTTCATTACTTTGAATAAAAATAACATAAGTAATATATATGAACGTCAAATTTAGAATTATATTTGAAAATATTTAGTAACCACGTCATGCAGGAACTTTTCACCTAATCCATGATAATTTATGATTTCCTTATTTTTATCAAATCTTTCATTAAGTATATTTTAGAATATCTGTAGTGGTTATGAATGTTGATATCTTTACAAGATACCTACTACTTTTTTGACGCTGGCTCTCCTTGATTCTGGATTGCCAATACCTACTACATTCGCGAAGTATGCAGTAGTTTCTCCATTGTGTCAGTATATCTGTGGAAATTTCCCTTTTACTTTCTTTCCCACTCGTTTTTCCTGAACCGATAGTCGCCTAGCATTATGACACGCACTATGTTATCAAAAAATATTTTGTAAAAATAAAAGTATAAAAGCGCTATGGGTTGTTAACCTCCTCAAGATCTGATGGTAAGTTATCTTAGTCGTTTGATTTCAATATAGAAGAGTTTTTATATCACGACTGACCAAAAAAATAAACGTATCGGCAGGAATCAGGCAGGGGATAGCCTCAGTCCGAATCTCTTTAACATGATAAGATAATAGAAAGCATAAATAAAAGCAACATTGTCTACAAAATGGGAGAACGAGATTTGGGTATCCTCTGCTATGCGTATGTTGCAGTAATCATGATATAAAATAAAGTTGACCTTCAGCGCCTACTTTACAGATTTAATAAAACAGCACGCAATTTAAATGTGTAAATATCCCACGAATAGACCTAGTCAATGGCTATAGCCAAGAGCACCATCAGATGTAAACTGATGATTCGGAACACATAATAAAACAAGTCATGAATTTTAACTAATTTGGAATAGATGTATCGTATGATAGGTTTACTGCAGAAGAAGTGAAAAACAAGTCAGCAAGGCAGCCAGAATATTGGAATACTTGAGGCATATCGTATGGAAAAACAAATATATAAGCGTAGTAAGCAAAATTCGGATATATATATATATATATATATATATATATATATATATATATATATAACATGGTAAGGCCAGTACTAATACATGCAGCGGAAATAAAAGATAAAACATCGCTTACAAAAATATTGATGAGAACTAAAGACATGACAGTATTGAAAACCATAAGAGGAATTTGTCTTAGTTATAGTCTTAGAAACTGAAGTCCAGATTTTGGTGAAATGAACATAAGCACGACCCATAAATGGACCCAGAAAGTATCGTGAAATGGACAAAAGTACATAAACTTAATACAAAACGAACACTATGAAGACTCCGAAGATGTGGTATGACAGCTGGACATCATTATCGCAAAAGCTGGAATGATGGAATAGACAGGACCATGTCCTACAAGAAGAAGAAGAAGAATACTGTCTAGACGTTTACTTTTTAAAAAGTTTCAAGTGCTTTATGTTATCTATCAAATGTCTTCCCAAAGTCTACGAAGCACAAGTAATTTTATATTGTTAATGGCATATATTACTTCTTGTTCTAGTATTAGTGGTTCAGTAACTTTCGTTATTTCTGATGATAGTTTGTAAGTAGTGATTATAAAGAACGCCATGACTCAGTAGGAAAGATTATTCACCAGGAATTAGTCAACAAACTGGGACTTCTCCAAACCGATCATGTACCTTATTATCAATACGTCCCTGACAGAAGCTTGAAAACAACAACTACAAACTATACTGACCAGACCAACAAGTGGTATATAATAGATCGTATCTTATACTAGTTATTAAACTTGCTAGACAAACAACACTAATAGATGTGGCGATACCTAACAACAATAATCTACGGGTTAAATACAACGAAAAGATCACCAAGTATAGAGATCTTAAAATACAAATTAGGAGATAGTGAAGAATAAAAGTACCCAAACAGTACCTATTATACTATCTACTACTGGTATTATTCCAAAAAACCTCCTAAAAAACATGAAACAGCAAGTAAACACATGTATAAAATCATGCAAAAAGCTATGCTACTATCGACGTCCAGATGCGTACAAAAATTTTTGGGAGAAGCTCCAACGTACCAAGTCACCTAGAGCTCGATAACAGGGAAAGAATTACACCAGAGCTCAATCCTATTAATATTGTAGATATCTGGGATGAGTCAATTTTCCCCTTAGAGGGAGTGTGAACCGTATGGCTAAATCTGGATAATAATACTGTCGTATGGCATTTTTGCTGAGGAGAACCTTTCGGACACATTCCGACGCGAGTTGCATCTTTAAGCCTGTTTCAATTAGCTAGAGGGACCGACAGCTTTACGTGACCTCCGAAGCAGGGTGAACGACACATATCATTTTTTCGAAGTGAAAATATCATTGTTGGTGCCAAGAATCGAAGTCTTGCGCTCTGGCTTAGAATGCCAGTATCTTGTCGCTGAACCATCTACAAACTAGACAGATACACGCTAGTATAGGGTTATAGAATTCTAGAATAGCTATCATGAAGAGATGGAGATGTATAATAAGCCAACTGGCTGCAGCACAACCGATAAAGAAGTTTTTTTACCTCATAAAGCCATCCACACCTGAATGATCTTTTTTGTATACCCTATATATATATATATATATATATATATATATATATATATATATATATATATATATATATATATATATTTGTAAAGAAAATATATATATATATATATATATATATATTTTCTTTACAAATTACGACTGGCCACAAAATTACAAAATGTGAATCGAGAAAATATAACAGCGGAAGAATTATACCAACAACTTAAAAAGTACATTCATGAGGCTGCAAGTGAAGCTTTGGGGTATAAAGACAACATGAAACAAAAAATCAAGAATGGTGGTCGGAAAATATGCAAACGTTAGTAAACAAGAAGAAAACTGCTTATCAGAAATGGATGTCAACGAGAAAGGAGGAAGATCACAAGGTATATACGAAATTAAATCGAGATGTAAAAAGAGAAGTAGTGAAAAGTAAAAATGAGATGTGGGATCGAAGATGTGCAGAGGTGGATAGGTATATGGGCGGAACAAGAGTTGGGCAAGCGTGGAAGGTGATACAGTCTCTCCGGAGGGAAGGAAAGGAAAAATCTAACTTAAAATTAATAGATCTGAAACAGTGGAAACAGCATTATGAGGTCTTATTGACAGAGGATAGACGTAAATTCCAAGATATCGAAATGGAAGAAATATCTGAACATACACAAATAATTGAGATAACAACCGGAGAGTTAAGCGATGCCCTCAAAAGATCGAAAAACGGTAAAGCAGCAGGACCTGGAGACATCCCAATTGAGTTGGTAAAGTATGGACCAAAAATATTACACGAGATGATGGTTAAACTATTTAATAAATGCTTAAAAGGACAAAATATCCCTGATGATTGGAATGTTGGATACATCAGCTCAATATATAAAAAAGGGGATAAACGCAATTGCTCTAATTATAGAGGACTGTTACTAGCTCAGTTGGGAGGTTGTACGGTCGAATAATAAAAAAAACGAATTGAATCAGAATATGAAGACATAGAGGAACAAAGGGGATTTCGGGCAGGAAGATCGTGCATTAATAATATATTCGTTCTGCAGCAGGTAATCGAAAAACGGAAGGCAAGGAATCTATCTACCCACCTATTGTTTGTAGATTTAGAGAAGGCATATGATACGGTACCTTTGAAAAAACTATTTTATACATTGACGAAAGTAGGTCTCAGTAGAGAGTATGTGGATGCTATCGCAAATATATACAAAAATGCAGGAAGTGTCGTTAAAGAAGGAAACTTTATATCTGAATCATTTCCAATAACCAAGGGGCTTAACAAGGATGTTGTCTGTCTCCGACCCTGTTTAAAATATATATTCAATCATCGCTAGAGCAGTGGAGAAAACAAGTATCTGGAATGGGAATAGACATAGGCGGTGGTGAATGTCTAACAGCTTTATTTTTCGCAGATGATCAGGTAGTCGTAGCGAATGACGAGGAAGACATGGACTACATGTTTAGAAAACTAAAGAAAGAATTTGAAAAATGGGGCCTCAATATGAATATGGCAAAGACAGAGTATCTTAAAATAGGAGATGGTGAAGAAGATCCAGAGTTAGAAATTAGAAACACAAAAACATGCAATGAATATAAATATCTCGGATCTATGATATCTAAAGAAGGCACTACCAAAAGAGACATCGAAAACAGAACACAGCAGGGAAAAAAAGTGGTAAACATTCTAAACTATCTACTTTGGTCTAAAGGTATTAGACAAGAAACGAAATTGACAATCTATCGAACCTTGGTAGAGCCTATTATGACTTATGGGGCAGAGGTTTGGCAGATAACGCAGAAGGATAGAAAAAGAATAGAAGTAGTAGAAATGGATTTTCTAAGGAGAGCGTGTGGTATATCCAAAAAAGATCACATCAGGAATGAAGATATTAGAAGGAGGACAAATACTGTATATTCCAGTGTAGATAGAATTGAAACGAGACAACTAGTGTGGTATGGTCACGTGAAACGAATGAATGAAGATAGATGGCCAAAGAAAGCTTTAAATTACATACCACAACAAAGAAGAAGAAGGGGAAGGCCTTCAGTTGCCTGGGAAGAAAATGTACGGCACATAATGAGAGATAGAGCCATCAGAGAAGACGAATGGATGGACAGAAAACGATGGCGGTCGAAATGCGAGAAACGGCAGAGGCTGTAGGAACCTCGCTTATATATAATATATATATATATATATATATATATATATATATATATATATATATATATATTGATGGCAGGAAGTTTTAGCACTTCTTTAGAAGATACTTAAAATATCGTCGTTCTTTTAAGTAATGTCAGAAATTCCTGTTGATCTATTGTGTATATTGTAGAGCTGTATTGTTATAATAATTGGGCGTTGTTATTGTTCCTAGTACAAAAGTAGGTATTATCGTACAATATTATATTAGATATACATTTTGGTTACAAAACCCAACATTATATTATAATTTAAAAAATATTTAATAAAATATAAAAAATATAAAGTGTAAGAAAACTAAAATTAATCGAAAGAAATACCAAACGTTTTATTTAAAAAACGTTGGCAAAAATGAAGTCCAGTTCTGAAGATATAACATTTTTAAATATTTGGTGATCATAATTAACAAAAAGAAGTAAGTCTGGGGGGTGAGGGTGGGGGTTAGTTAAGTATGCACTTTTATTAATAAATGTAAAGTAATTTTGAAAAGTTTTTTTTTAAGCTAAAGGAATTACCTTTAAAATGAGGGTGTTTTGAAAGTTAATCGCACGCATGAAAGATGAGTTATACTTGGAAAAAGCTCAATACAAAAGACAATTTTGTTCATTTTTTCATATTTAATTTTGATACAATTAAATAACTCTAATAGTTTAAGAGATACAATCATTTAAACAATTAAATTGATAATAACAAATTTTCTGACGGGATTTCATACTGGTACCCTCGAAAAATTGAATCTATGACCAAAAAACATAAAAAACGTCAAGGTACCAAGGTAACATAAAAGTGTATACTACACCCTAACCCTGGCGTCCAGAGTAAAATTTAAAAAATTACTTGAAGGTAATTAAATTGGAAATATCGCTATTTACAGATATAAAAAATGAAATTAATGGGTAGAAATTCAAATTGTAAGTAATAATCAAACGATACAATGGAGTATTGAAACACCCGACAGAATTCTTAAACGTAATATATAAATATATAAAAAGGAGATTATTTCATACATTAAGAGATGTTTTTTCAAGAAAAAGACTTAAAATGTGATAAAAAACAGAAAGACAAAGACACGATTTCAAGTATGATAGTAAGGAAAAAGGAAAACAATAGATAAATAAACTACCAAAAACTGAGGACAACCACCAGATAGATTAACTTATCAACTATGTGCAAAGAATATTGAAAACTTGCATTACACTTCCAGAATACCAAAAACTGAAAGAAATTAAAGGACATATATAACCAGCACTAGGTCTTAGGCTTTATATACATTATTAAAAGTTAGAATCTCATTTTAAATAGTGCTATAATTGGATATAATATATGAGATGGATAGGGACGACTGGAAGAGAATTCTTGGGGAGGCTAGGACCCACACAGGGTTGTAAAGCCAAAATGATGATGATAATTGGATATAAAAAAAAACTTACTTTCTATCGCCCATTTTTTCATTGCATACATATCATTGATTACTTCCTTTAAGTCTTTAGCACATTGAGTTCCTCCTCCAGCGGTATCAAGAACTTCGATAGCTTGTTGTTTAAAATGCATCATTTTCTGGTGAAAGTCTGGTGGGATATCAAAATTAAATCCCTTGTCACACAAAACTCCATTTGGAACAAGGAATAAAAGTAAAAAAATATACCGCGCCATCGTAGTAGTTGGATCTTGAATAGTGTCAGTGCATGGGCGAGCTGTAAGTGGCGCAAAAAGCTTCGTTCTTGCCTCTAACTACATATTATATTATCAGGAAGGTGATCATATGTATGCCTAAAAGTGATAAGAATTATATACATGTGTACATAATCGTGAGTGTCATTACCATACAAATTTTTTAAAAATGTAAAAATATGCTTTCTGAAGAGTAAAAATATTCATGATAAATATGATAGATAGCTTAAACATAGCGGGTTTAATAAGAGACTTTGCACTTCTCTACATTCAGTATTTTCCTAATAACAATTATGGAATTACTATTCAAATATAATCTATATATATATATATATATATATACATATATTATATATATATATATATATATATAATATATATATATATATATATATGTATATATATATATATATATATATGTATATTTATGTATATATATATATATATGTATATATATGTATATATAAATATATATATATATATATATATATATATATATATATATATATATATTCGGAAAGATTTCCGCGGTTAGTACAATAAAACTTAGAGCTAAGATTAATATTATTACTAAAATTAATATTAAACTCACCAGTCTTCCGGGTTGAACCGCGTCGTAATCCATTTTGCCAAGCTTTCGGCATCCTCTTTGATGCCTTCCTCAGGGCTTCCGAGGTCTCAGTCTCCCGAGCCCCCAGACACTACTGCACTGTTCACTATTCACTGCACTTGGTAGTAGTGATCGTGCAGTGAATAGTGAACAGTGCAGTAGTGTCTGGGGGCTCGGGAGACTGAGACCTCGGAAGCCCTGAGGAAGGCATCAAAGAGGATGCCGAAAGCTTGGCAAAATGGAGTACGACGCGGTTCAACCCGAAAGACTGGTGATTTTAATATTAATTTTAGTAATAATATTAATCTTAGCTCTAAGTTATATATATATATATATATATATATATATATATATATATATATATATTAGCTGACCCGGCAAACTTCGTACCGCCTTAAAATTAAATAATATGTAAAAAATTACCAGAAAAAAAACCAAAAAAAAAAACTGAAAATACTACTTGGCAGCGATACCTATCTACTATCTATATACCGATCTAGTGATAATTGATCAATTATCGACCAGAGTTACAATTATTAAATAACTAATATGGCTATTAAAACATTTGGATTAGTGATAGAAGGGCGAAAATTAACAGTTGTATTGTTCAATACATCATAAAAAACATAATAATTAAAAATTAGTCCAAAAAATTTTAAAATATTTGGGGTGGAAAACTTATCCCTTAGGGTGCCCATGAAATTTTATTTTAGGTAACTAAATTCTGGTCTAGTGCAAGAAGATCTTGGAGACATTAGCGAGTATAAATATTATGCTTTTGAAGAA
This sequence comes from Diabrotica balteata, assembly GCA_918026665.1. NCBI lineage: Eukaryota > Metazoa > Arthropoda > Insecta > Coleoptera > Chrysomelidae > Diabrotica > Diabrotica balteata. The sequence goes on from OU898276.1 coordinate 81,275,103, forward strand.
TTAACTATTTCTGGGGCATATCTCATGCATGCCTGGAATAGATAGATATATTTAGTTATGTAGCATTAGGCCTGTGCCACTGCGACCTTTTCAGATCGATCTATTGTGGTCCTCTAATCCTGGATTACATTCTCTAGCCTGACCTTTTTTAAAAGATCTATTAGCTTAAAAACTGAACCTTCCATGTAGTCTTTTGAAGCTATGAAGAGAATCTGCATAGATTATGATCTGTCAATCCTATCAGCTTTATCTACCTAGTTAGCTTACAATGCCATATTAATAAACCTACTATGCCTTTGATTGTTATTCTGTCATTGCTTATAGGACTGCTGTAAATGTTGGTGAATGTTCTATAATGAACTGTTTTGCCTGTCTTTGTCCTTATGAGATTCTCCACCATTCCAGAGGTTGGTATGCTACTCCCTTTCTTGTAGCCATTCTTGTTACTGCTTTTGCAACGCCACAGAAGCGTTTTGATCCAATAACTGGCATTAATGAGCCTTGTTTGGTCACTGAATTTGCTTTTTCATTGCACTTATGACTCTCGTGCCTTGACACCTAGGTTACTGTAACCTTGCTATGGTCTCCTAGTTTGTTCCTCTCACCACTGGTGATTTTCGGCCTTCTAATGCTGTCTTTTTTGTGGAGTTTATGATTTGTATTTTTCGAGCATTACTGTCACTCTTTCTTGTTTGCACCAGTTATCAACTATATTTAGGGCTACTTGCATTCTCCCAGATACAACCTGGACGAATTTACCCCTGACGATGATTGAAATATCGTCAGCGTATCCTAGACAGAAAATTTTTTTGTGGCCAGGTTTTTAAGATCGTCTACCAAATTTTCCCAAAGTAGAGGTAAGAGGGTAGCAGGTAGACACTTTTCTATGATTCTGGTGGAGAATAGGTCTACTTTAGGGAAGCGTCCCTGCCCACACGAACCATGCTTTGCTCTTAGTTCCTTACTGAGGAAAAATCTAGTTTCCTACTTCCTATCCCTTCCTGGTGAAGGGCAGCAGCGATCATCAGTACCAGTTTAAGACGTAGAGGTAATGATCCTGGACCGGTTTGAAACTGGATTAAAACAAGCATGACTGAAGCAGTTTAAATGATAGTGGAACTGCGATGGGGAAGGCAACGGGACAGCCACCCCATTATATTTTTCACAAATCTAAATGGCAGACGAGAAGAAGAAAATGGCCCTCAGTCCAGAGCACCTCTTAAATGGGGAGAGGGTGCGAAGAATCCCCCCGTCAACTACCCAACAAAGTGGACAGAGAATACAAATATACGACCGAATAGTACGCATTGCCACCTGGAACGTATGCAGCTTAGTTATATCCTGGAAACTGGCAAACACTGAAGCCGAGATGATAAGACTGAAAATAGACATCTTGGGGATGAGTGAAGTAAGATGGCGTGGTTCAGGAGTACAAAAAACAAACAATGGATACATATATTATTCAGGTAGAAATGACCCAGAACATCAATATGGAACTGCTATATTAGTGTCGAACAAAATTGCTCAATCAGTCACAGACTTCATCCCTCTAAATGATAGAGTAGCAATGTTGAAATTACGAACAACTCACAGAAAACTATATATTATTCAGATCTATAGTCCAACAAGTGACAGGTAAGATGAAGAAATCGAAAAATTTTATAACGACATAGATGAAATAATGCGACTGACAAAAAGAGATGAGGTAACGATGATCATGGGTGACTTCAACACTAAAATTGGTCTTGGTGCTGAACGAGACCCCATAGGGGTATACGGTCTAGGTACCAGGAATAATAGAGGAGATAGACTTGTACAATTCTGCATAGAAAACAATCTGTTAATAGCCAATACCTTCTTCAAACAACATCCTAGAAGGCTATACACATGGAAATCACCTGCAGTCAGAAAAGACAGAATTGTTGGAAATCAAATTGACTACATTTTGCTGAATAACACCTTTAAGAAGTACATACAATCTACAAAAACATACCCTGAAGCTGATATACATAGCGATCGCAATCCAGTTATAATGGACTTTAGATTAAAAATATTTCTCAAAGTCAAAAAGAAAACAGTGACAAGAAAAATAGACATCTCACAACTGAAGAACCCTGAACAGAAAAAAGAAATAAGTATCAAGCTTGAGGAAGAAATAAAAACGATCGAAAACTTGGTACAGATAGACATTGGAGTGACATGGACTGCTCTAAAAACAAAAATTACAAAGATACAAGAAGAAGACATCAGGTTCATAAAACACAACAAAAAACAAGAATAGATCACGCAAGAGATCATGGACCTCATAGACGTAAGACGAAAACATAAAACAAGACCAATAGAATACAAGCGAATCAATGAAATCATTAGAAAAAAGTGCAAGGAGGCGAAAGAAAACTGGATGTCAACAAAATGCCTAGAAATCGTACAACTTCAGGAAAATGCGACACCTTAAATATTCATAAAAAAAAGGAAAAGAAATGACAGGTAGACACAAAAAGAGATAAGCAACAATATTAAAAAATGATAATAACGAAATAATTATGGATACAGAAGATAAACTAGAGAGATGGAAAGAATACATACAAACTCTTTTTGACGACGATAGACCTTGTTCTTTGCCATCCACAGATATTCGAATAAATGAAAAAGGCCTAGAAACAGCCAATGAAGAAGTGATTTACGCAGTAAAATCTCAGCAAGATGAAAAAGCCACCGGTCCAGACAATGTCAATGTCGAAATACTAAAACTAATTGCAGATAACGAAAGTTAAAGGCTAAACTTAGTAACAGCATTATTCAATAAGATATATGACACAAATAAAATACCAACAGACTGGCTAAAATCAACGTTCGTTGCGTTACCAAAAAGATCGAATTCCTCACAATGCGACGATTATCGAATATTAAGCTTGATGTCTCATGTCCTTAAAACTTTTCTCAGAATTAAAATCCACAAAGAAAATAATTCCTGCAGCTGGCTGTATACCACGTATCAAAGAGGTTAAATCTTTGTAAATGGGTATATTTAAAAAACCCTTAAAAAGGCTACATCAAATAAAACGAACGTTTTCGGGATAATAATTCCATCATCAGGTTAAAAATGCAAATTAACATGCCTGAGCCACCAAAATATTAGGGTGAAAACCCTTTAAAATATATAAGGTTAACAAATATTTTACATAATGTTGTTATTAATATTTGATGTTAAATATTTAATTAAATTTTACTTTAGGTAACATACACCCATGCTTTAAGTGAGTTCCAGCGTCCGGAGAGTAAACCTCTTCAAACGGACTTTAGCTGGTAACTGCATTTTTAACCTAATGATGGAATTATTATTCCAAAAACGTTCGTGTTATTTGATGTAGCCCTTTTAAGGATTGTTGTAAAAGATTTACAAAGATTTAATCTCTTTTTTCCTTTTTTCTCAAAATTAATCATACACGAATTTACAAGAAGTGTGAGTTCCAGATGAGTGACACTCAATTCGGATATCGAAATGAATTGTGAACACGAGATACTCTTTTTGCTTTAAATGTGTTAACGCAACGATGCAGGGACATAAATGTAGATGTATATACATGTTTTGTTGACTATCGAAAAGCATTTTGACTGTGTTAACCATCAAAAGATGATCGAAATTCTGAGAACAACTTTAGTTGACAAAGAAGACTTGCGAATTATCTCAGAACCATACTAGCACCAAAGGGCAACAATTAAAATAGAGCACACAACATCCGAAGATATACAAATTCGATGAGGAGTGAGACAAGGTTGCGTCTTATCACCGCTACTGTTTAATTTGTATTCTGAGTCTATATTCAGAAAAGAATTAGACCAGGTCCAAGGCGGAATTAAGATTAACGGAACCAGCATAAACAACATCAGATATGATGATGATACTGTTTTAATAGCAAGCAACGCACAAGAACTACAAAATATAATAAATGCGGTAGTTCACCACAGCGAAATGTTCGGTTTACATCTAAACGTTTCCAAAACTAAAACTTTAGTATTTTCAAAGACACCAATAACCGTACATGTGTATGCCAAGGGTCAAATGATAGAACAGGTAAAAAAAAGAAATACTATCAAGAATAGAACAAGCAAGGAAAAAATTCACTAGGAAACTAAGTTCCTGTAGCTGGCTGTATACCATATATCACAAAAAATTTATTTCAAATTTATTATTTATATATTATATATATATATATATATATTATTATATATTATATTATTTCAAAACGTTTTCGGATTGTTAAATCCATCATCAGTGTGATACATGCGTGAGGTATACATGCTACGTGCCACCAAAATATATGGGTCCAAACCCTTTAAATGATATAAATTTACAGTTGCTTTACGTTATATGTGGTTACAAATTATGATGTCTAAGTTACCGTTGGAATTGGTAACTAACGACGTATGACCCTACATAGGGTCATAAGGACCTGTTGATAACCTGACCTGTGGCTCATAGCATGTATACCTCGTTTACACTAATGATGGATTTAACAATCCGAATACGTTTTGTAATATATTTGTGATAGCCCGTTTGGTTATTTTATTATATACCTTTTATAAAGGATTTGAAATATTTTTTTTAAGCAAGTAAAACATTCATGAGCATGAAAACATTTTTTACAAGATCAGACCTTAGTCTGCAGCTTAGAATCCGAATGATTAGATGTTACGTTTTTTCTGTCTTACTGTATGGCTGTGAAAGTTGAACAATGGAATCTGAAATAGAAAAAAGAATAGATGCCTTTGAGATGTATATATACAGATGAATGTTGAAAATTGCATGGGTACAAAGAGTTACTAATGTTGAGGTACTTCATCGAATGTGTAAACAAAAAGAATTACTAAGAATAATCAAAGAGAGGAAAATGCAATACTTGGGTCATGTGTTGAGAGGCGAAAAATATGAATTACTTCAAGTTATACTGGAAGGAAAAGTACGGGGCAGAAGATCTGACCCTGAGGAAATGGTTCGACCGCTCATCCGCAGAAATCTTTCGCGCAGCAGTTTCCAAAACCCCAATTGCCATTTGGATCGCCAACCTTCGAAAAGAGACGGCGCCATGAGAAGAAGAAGAGGTGAGAGAACTCCTTCTTGTGGACAGCTTCCACCTGCTCTTGCTTTGATGGCTACGTTACCCAGAGTATATATTGCTATCCTATTCTCCAGGGATGCGCTTATCAATCTGCATATTACCTCATGTATTTCTCATCTACTCATTGCTTTATCCAAAGAGTTGGTGGTAACATTATTAAATGCCCCTTAAATATCTAAAAACCGGCCATTGCTATCACGTTGTGTTCTATTGACTTTGAGATAATCCTATTTATATCATCCAACGATGAGCCAGTAGATTTACCAGGTTGGTATGAATATTGACGATTGCTGAGAGGATTATCTTTTAGCACTTCGTCTCTTATGTACCTATCCAGAAGTGTTTCCAGATGCCTGAAGTTACTAAGGTCTGGCGAGTATACTGATCAAGACGCAATGGTAATATTCTTATTATCAAACAAGCCACGTAGTGTTATCACAGTTTATATCTTTGGTTTATCAAGAAGATAACGTAAATCAGGATCTGCAACGGTAACAAATACAGTTCATGGTGGAAAATCATTCCAGCCCACATGACTCGTAGCCACCATATAGAAAAACCCAAGGCCACCAAGCCACCAAGGAAATTCACAATGGACGTATGACGTGCAAGACATCATGTGGTGGTATATTCCTTATAATTTGGTGACACCCGTTAAAGTTTTGAGTAGGTACATATTAAGGACTCCTCTCAGCTTAGAAAGATATATAATAGTCGTGTTCCATAGATATTTTTCATGTGTTTTCATTACTAGATATATTCTACTATGAATTGAAATATTTTGTTATAGCGTTGAAATACATGCGTAGCTTGCCTGATTTGTGAATTATTTATTATTTGTTTTAAATAATTTGAATTTATTTTAATGATAAAGATAACTTCGTCAACAGCTAGCGTAAGTAAAAATAATTAGACCAAAAAACAGTTGTGCACTTTATCAAATAAAGAGTAGATAAAAATAAATCTAATTAAAATAATGTTTTTACTTATTTTAATAATATTAAAAAATGTAGTAAAAGATACTACAACTATTATGATGGAATAAGATTTTCAATTATATTAAAAGGTTAGGAGAAAAAATGAATCATCATTCTTTTTGGTTTTATCTATGTATGTACAGCGTTGGCTTCCCTAATTGTATAGTTGTCCCTAAATTTATATCTTGGATTATACAAAGATTATTTAAACTTTTAAAGACTTCATTGATCTTCTCGTATTCCGTTTGGGAACTTGCTACTCGGCGATTCTTCTCTTGGGTGGTTATTTCGGCGTTGAACATACCTTCATAATTTAATTTTTTTGTGCCATCACTCATTCATCTAAATATCTGCATTTCTATAACATACATCTGTTACTTATCGTTCTTTTTAGCTTTGCAAAATATAGTGCATTACGTCTCAGCAGCAAGTCTTGTGGCAGTTTTCTATCTCGATTTGCCTTACATGCCCGCCACATTTCATTTTATCTATAGCAATGCATGTCTTCTTCATGCATCTTTTACTGCATGTGTAGTGATAACTACATCTTTAAATGAACAGTATTTGCAGATACCTATGTATTTATTCTACCTATGATAAGTTTTAAACGTTTTCCTTAAGAGCTCCATTGTTTTAGTTCGCAAGTTCGCTTTTCCTACTAGTACCACATCATCGAGATACATTAAATATCAAACAATATCACCTTCGAGTTTCCCTTTTATTTGATCCTACACTAAAAGAATAAATAATTATTAAGCACTGAGCCCTAATAAAATTTGAACCTTATTGTTATTCATTATTTACTTTCCTTGGTAACCGTCATTCTTGGAACTCCAAGCAAGCAAACAATAAAAATGAAGCCTGGTGAGACTTGCACACCCCTAATGAAATTCGGGTATACAGTTCATTTGGGTGAGGAGGATTGATTCTCCCCTCCCCGTAGCACGTTGATGATACACTATGAAGGCTTCAATCGTCAAAATGCTTATCATGTGGAAGTTCCTGGTAGAAGGATTCCCGCATGATACCTACACCGACTAATGCGTGAGGAGCTATAGTCTATATTGACTCATCATTGAACTGTCGCTTGTTTGGGTGCCGCATCCCCACTCCGAACTAAGTCCAGTTTGACGACTCGGCGCTCGAGAATGTGGGCATCTCTTGTCCGTTTTTAAGGTTTTTTTTTGTAAGTAGTATTTTTTTCTAAGCTCACAACAAGCGTTTGTTTCTAGTTATTAATGTTATATGTCATAATTAAAGTTTCATATGTAGTTGAGAGCCAGGGATGTCAACTACGATATGTATGCATATTTCATTGATTTTGAAAAGGCATTTGATAAAGTCCCACATGGGAAACTAATCGATATCCTAAAAACAGCAGGGCTCGATGGTAAGGATAGAAGACTGATCTTAAACTTACACCTCCAACAAAAATCAACAGTGGGATTAGAAAATGAACTGTCCGAGATCTTCATAGTCGAAAAAGGTGTTAGACAGGGTTGCATATTGTCACCGGTTTTATTTAACATATATTCTGAAAACATCTTTAGAGAGGCCTTGGACGAATCAGAAGATGGGATTGTTGTGAATGGCCAACTTATAAACATTAGACATGCAGACGGTACAGTGTTGCTGGCAGATAATGCGCATGGGCTCCAAAGGATGATGGATAACGTTGTAGAATCATGTAACAAATACGGCTTAAAACTAAATTGCAAGAAGACGAAAACAATTATCATTAGTAAGAACACCGTCATTAACGTCCCAAATTACAATTAACGATACACCATTAGAAAAAGTGGATAAAATATGCTATTTGGGCTGCAATATTAAAGATACTTGGGATCACAGCTACGAAATAAAAACTCGTATTGATAAAGTCAGAAGCTCTTTCAACAGCCTTAGGAAGATTATCTGAAACTTATCTTTAATTATCAATATACGCATAAGAATTCTTAGATGTTACGTCTTTAATGTCCTCCTCTATGGAGTAGAAAGCTGGAGCCTTACAGAAAATGCCATAAAACAGAAAATTGGGTTACTTCGGCTACATTATGCGTAATGATAAATACTGACTTCTACAGTTGATTCTACAGGGCAAGATTAAGGGTAAGAGAGGCCATGAATGTAGACGTATATCCTGGCTGGCCAATCTTAGGAAATGGTCTAACGTCAACTGATCTATTTCGAGCTGCTGTGAATAGAATAAGATGGGTCAATGTGGTCGCCAACATCTCTAGAAGATAGGCACATTTAGAAGATGTAGTTGATTTCATCATCATCATCAATGGTGCTACAGCCCTATGAAAGAGCCTCGACCTTCCCAAGTCTATTACGCCAGGCAGTCCTATCCATTGCCAACCGTTGCCAGTTTGCTGCGCCTATCTTTCTACCATCCTCATCTACACCATCCTTTCATCTGAGTTTTGGCCTACCCCTTTTTCTACTTCCCACGGGTGGTGACATAAGGATTCTTCTAAGAGAGTTGTTCTGCTGTGATCTTGCTAGATATCCTGTCCATCTTAGTCTTCCCATTCTTATAAGAGATTTATTTATTTAGCGTATGGATAATTACAATACGATAAAAGTAGTATTTAGATAATAATTATGTTCAAATTGGAATTGTAACCTAAGTTAAATATTAAATATTAATGTCCAAATTGCACAGCCATTCAATTGCAGCAGGAGAACACTCTGCAAAATCTTGAAGGTCTCCGCTGTATCTGAGGATTGGGCAATACGCCATGATGTGTTGGATGGTCTGTCTCGGGGATCCACAATCACATTGTGGGCTTTCTGCATGACCCCATCGGTATAGAGAATCGGCACATTTGCCATAACCCGTGCGTATGCGATTTAATTTTGTCCATATAGGGCGTGGCAGGTTTGATCCAGTGAAGCCGATCGACGTACTTGTTATTTTGATGACGTCTGGCTCTGTTGTTGGCATCCATCTTTTCGTCCACTGCTCTTGCTTATTGTAGCTATCACCCATTCCCTGAACGGATTGGACAGGGGGTCGTCTGGACTTCAGTCTTTGTTGGTCTCGTGCGGCGTGCGGAATATACTGGTGAATTGGCAGACGATTATTTGCCATGATTTTCTGATATTCTTTGACAAGTGCTGCCGTTCGTCGAATATCTGGAGATGCTATAGGTGCTCAGAATTGGAAGCCATCTTAGTGGAGTTGATTTAATAGTACCAGATATTACTCTCATAGTGTAATTTAGTTGAACATCAATCTTGTTGACATGAGCGCTATTTAGCCATACCGGTGCGCAGTATTCAGTGACAGAATACACCAGGGCCAGTGAGGAGGTTCGAAGTGTATCCACAGTGGCACTCCATGTCGTTCCAGCAAGCTTTGTTATTATGTTGTTACGGGTTCTCACTTTGGCAGCTACATTCGTAAGATGGGTTTTGAACGTCAGTGATCTGTCGAGCGTTACACACAGGTATTTAGGGTTGTTATTATGTTTCAAAGTCTGGCCATTGAAGGTGATGCTAAGGGTGTCATCCGAAAGCTGATTTGTGAGATGGAAGAGGCTTGTCTCAGTTTTGTTTGTATTAGGGCGAAGTCGCCATTGTTTAAAGTAGTCGCAGAGAACCCTTAAGTCTTCGGTAAGTGCCCTTTCTCCAACATCTTTGGCTTGGTTTTGAAATGCGATAGCCAGGTCATCTGCGTAAGCAAATTTTTTTGATTTTGTCTCTGGAAGATCGGCTGTGTAAATGTTAAATAATAGTGGAGCAAGCACTGAACCCTGTGGGAGGCCATTATTTAGCTTTCTGACATTGCTCTTTGTATCGTTTATATATACTTGAAACAGTCTGTTGTGTTAGGAGGTTATAGATTGTGTAGATCAGGCCTTCTCTCCACACAGTGTCATATGCAGCCGTCAGATCTATAAACGTTACGGCTGTTTTTTCCCGTTTTTCGAAACCGGCTTCAATAAATGTCGTTAAGGACAGTACTTGATCACTACAGCTACGCCCGCTTCTAAATCCGGCCTGTTCGACTGGTATCACAGTGTCGGTGATGGGGTATATCCTGTTATATATAAGTCGCTCTAGTAGTTTGTAGCAGCAACTGAGGAGGGCAATGGGTCGATAGTTTTCGGGTAGTTCACCGTCCTTTCCAGGTTTTAAAATTGCAATAACTTTGGTTCTTTTGAACTCTGGAGGTAGTGCAGATGTCTTCATTATGTCACTAAAAAAGTCTTTGAGCCAGTGTCGCGTTTTTGGACCACAGTGAATTAGGAACTCAGGATACATTCCTTCGAAACCTGCCGCTTTGCCTTTTTTAATTTGACTGAGGCCATCGTTTATTTCGTTCAGAGAGAAGCATCTTGAAAACTTTGAAGTAGGAGAAGTGTTTGTCTTAAGTTCTTTTAGAGCTTTTTTTGTAGACGTCGTATGGATTTTGTCAGAGGGGGCACGCGATACTTCAACTATTCTGTTAGCTATCCTTTTCGGATCGATACTGTTCTTGTTCAAGCGTTTCTCTCTAACGGCTCCACCTAGTCTACGTAGCAATCCCCATGCCTATAAGAGATACTACGTCTTTACCACCAAATATTTGTTTATATCTGTGGTATACCTCGTAGTTGTATCTCCTCCTCCAAACACCATTTTCACAGATGCCACCAAATATTCCTCTCAGGATCCTTCGTTCAAATATAAGCAAAAGGTCTTCGTCTGCCTTGGAGATGGTCCATGTCTCCGATCCACATGTCAACACTGGCAGTATAAGGGTTTTGTATATAGTTATTTTTGTTTTTTTGCTTAAGTTTCTACTTCTCATATGTCTACTCAGTCCAAAATGGCATCTGTTTGCCATTATTATCCTTTGTAGTTGATTTATCTTGCAAAAATCCAAATTAATTTTCGGTTATACGTTTTCGTCTATCGATTACTCTCTTCCATATTTTCGTGTGTTTATATAAACATATATTATTTTTTAATAATATATTATTAGTGCACTAGTATTTTACATTAAGCCATTTTATATATCCTCCTTCATCTACTCTAATATCCAGTTAATCATATAAATATTTATACGTTTCTGATTTACCTGTTGCTACTACGACTTTCGCTTCCTTTTTGACGATCTTGTAATTTTAAAGATATTTCTAATATCGGTTTGCTTACTAGAGGTAACAGATAATAGAGAATATAAAATAGAATACTGTATTACTGTAGTAATTATTTTTATAATTATTGTACTATGACAAGAGAGATTTAATTTCGATTCAGAGCCTCTGCATATATCGCTCTGATGATACCCAATAAGGTTGAAATACGTTTAAGCGGATGGCAGATGCCCTGCATTGAAATTAAATCTAATACCGTCTTTCTGTCATATGTATGCCTTTACACGAACATAAAATCATACGGCATACAAGCTTAATAGATTTTAAACAAGTTATGACAAAATAAAAAGAAATCAACTGTTCCAGCAACTGAAATAACTAGGAATACGAAGAAAAATGATCATGCTTTTATCTTATTCTTTTATTTATCCTATTCTATTGGAATATTATTGCATTTATATGCTACAGGTATTTCTAATTCTATGACTCGTTATTTTGTTTATCAATAATTTCCTGTTATTCTTAGTATTAATATTCCATTTCATTTTTGCAGGTGTTTACGTATTTTTTATTTCTCCACTTAACAATCTTTGAAGATTATTTTCATTATTTGCTATAAGAACAGGGGGATTTTTGGGGATTTTCATCAGGACCTGGGGAGCTTTACCATTTGAGTTTTTAATTGCCCGTTTCACCAGTGTCGCACCCAGGGAGGTTTTGGGGGTTAACCCTTCCCCGCACTATTCCGACACTGATATTAGAATTTGTATATTTTCATCAGATAGCTGTGCGGCTGCCTCTCATTCGCTTCACTGTCGAATGGTTCAGTGGATGTGGGATCGAGCCCCAGCTCGGTGTTACAGAAAACAAAAAGTCTAACGCAGCAGTTTAAAATTCTAGATGAATCTGCGGCTTAGACTAGAATATGCTGGGATCTGATCGGCCTATGGTGGAGCAGTACGACAAGAGATAAGGGCTTGCGGCTCGGTGATACTCCTCATAGATCCTACCTGACGGCGTACGCCAAAAAAAACCGATAATATATATATATATATATTATATATATATATATATATATATATATTGTTTTTAATATAATAGTACAGTTTATAACGTTCTTCGCCACGTTCGTGGTCATATTTCGCTTCCATATGTAACAATGCCTTTGACAATACTATTATAGATTCTGTGTTTACTTTCTCTCGAAATTCTTTTACCCATTAATTCAAAAAATGAAAAGGAGATTTCCAACTTCTAAAGAGGACATACAGCTCCAGACCATCACAGATGCCGGGAACTTAACCTTTCTTTTGCGTGATCTTTCCCTGTCATTTCATTAACTTTACTTCTTGTATCGTCAACACAGATCTCAAACTTAAATTCGTCACTCCAAATAACTGAACCTCATTGACGTTGAAGCCAGCTTCATTGCTCTTTTGCCCATAAAAATCGGTTTCTTTCTTTATATGTTTCTTTATGAGTGGTTTTTTCTTGGCTTAAAGTGACACTAGTTTGCATATTTAAAATGAGATAAGTGTTGCGTATAAAAACTTATCTTTTAGTATCCATATCCTTATCCCTCGAGAAGAATCTTGACGACCTTCATTAATAAGTGTCCGAAAAGTGCACTCATTTATTTCAGTAATCTTGACTAAGTCGGACCAGTTTTAATTTTTGTTTTAACATATTCCGTTTTTTAAATTATGAAATTATATTTCTCACAGTTTTTTAAGGACTAATTAAATTTTGAGCTATACTATGTCCAGAAAGTTCGTTGTTATGGGCCGCAACAGAGGAATTTCGTAAATCGTTAGATAAACACTTTCCTCGAACCATTTTGACAAGTAACTATATGAAATCACTGAACTAAAGTAATACATTATTTCTTCACCGCTCACTTGATAGGATGATTTCAAGAAAATTGTAATTATACAAGGAATTTTATTGGATAAATAAATAGTTATCACTGAATGGATGATGGTCCAATTAATCTGCATTAGACATTACTTGTTCTGTTCGTTTTTTTTTTTTAATTATTATAGTTGATAAAAGTATTAGATATTGTTGATTAGTTGGCAAAACCTCATAGTATTAAGTTAGCTTAATCGTATTCGTTTAATTTATAATAGGTAAATAAATTCTAATTCAGAAAAATAAACTCGTGTTGAATATGGGTTTTGGCCCAAGTTACCTTTCGTTTACAAAACCTAGATGGTAATGAAGAAACTTTCTAGATTTTAATGAAGAAAAAAGGTTTCCAGGACATTAAATTAATTGCATGAGATTAATGGCGGAATGATAAATTCTAGATATTGTTACGTAAAAATATAAGTCATTAAAAACCTGTAAACATGTTGTTTATTTACTAATATGTTCTAGATTCTACGACCCTTCGACTAGCTGGCAGAAATTCCAAGTAAAAAAAACAGTCTAGGTTCCAGTTCATTCGAGGCAATGCAGGTGAACATCCATGGGATTCCTTTTTACTCGAGAACGTCGAGGGAACTCTGGGCTAACGGCAGTTTATATTTAAATAGAAATTTTATGTTAAGACGGGTCAATCAGAAAAGAAAATCGCGATCGGGTATTTAAATGTAACGATCGTAATAATAAATTATTATTGTAAGATAAATTATTATAAATAAACTTTAAATAAATTAAGTTTGTAAGTGTTATAAATATTGAACCTTTAGTAAATTAAAATAAGAACAATAAATTAGAATTAATAAAAATATTATAATATTAAAGAAGAAACTTAGAGGTTTCCAGGACATTAAATGAATTGCGTCAGTTAGCAAAAGCCAAATTGAATGAGATTGATGGTGGAACGGCGAATTTGCCAACAAGTAGCCCAGATATCCAAGAGTACGTCTACGACGAAAAGAAAAAAACTACCAAGAGAACTAAAAAAGTTATAGCATCAATTCAGAAAATGCAACGTACTTTTTAGAAAGAATGATAAAAACTGGATCAATATGTATATTGTAGATAATATGAAGTTATATAGCCTATTATATAACTAAATATTAGCCTCTCTATACATTGGCCTAACAAAATCTTTTCTACACGATTATAGTCTGACTAAACTTGAGAATGCTCAAAACTTCTGGCAAAGTTAATTAATTATCTAGTAGGCGTATTTCTACACCGAGGATGTAAGAGCAGCTCCTTTTATGAATTTGAGCCGTTTGTAAAACAATGGTATGTTAAACACTCAAAAGAGTATACGTTCTACCATTTCATCTTCATTTTAGTAGAATCGAAAGTTCTTACGGTCTGGCTTGTCCATTTTATTAACATTGTACCTTAAAGGTCATTATCCAGTACTTATCTGTTCTCATATTGATATATTTTTTGCTCATTTCGAAAAAGCTCTATGGGGTTCCCGGCAATAGTTCTACCAACCTTTTACTTTTCCCAATATTGACGTATTAAGCTATTGATATCGTAGTTTCGTAGTTGGTAGTATTTGCATGTAACCAAGATGTAATAGTTACCTAATAAGTTCATTCATTAGAATTGTGCGAGACGATTAAGTTATAAAATTGGAACTTGAAGATGTTAATCTGACATGTACACCGTTAGAGTGCAAATACCAGGCACGAAATTATTTCAATTTCGCTTTTTTTAAATCAATACTTCAATTCGGGTAAGTTTCGTAAAGTTTATCTATTATGACAGTTATCGCAGTTCGTTTTCGTAAAAAATCTATTATTAAAAATATATAATATTATCTGTTTATTAATATTTATGACTAACCCATATTTTTTGCAGAACACTTTAAATATTCAACTAGGTACATGTTATCTTTATAGCCTTGAAGAAATATTTCACTTTTCATTTCATTAACCATTACATCAACCTGATTTTGTGTATTACTAATAATTTAAAACTCCTGTAATATTATTAATTATTTACAATAAATAATTAATTGTGGTTAATTTCCATTAAAGATAGTAAATAACCTAGAGAGGATTTGGACACTGAGTTAAATGTAAATTAAATGGAGATAAATCGTAACCCCAATACTGCAACTGGCAATTCAAATATGAAACTTTTGAGAAAAACGAATTTAAAGTTTTTTGCAAAATTTGCAAAAGTTTCAGTTCCTCTGTAGCCTAAAACTGGGTGGCCGCACACAGAAAGAGTAAAACTGTTTTAGTCAAAAACGTTTTTGTTTGAAACGAAAACGTTTTTGTTTTCAAGAGAAACAAAATGTTTGCACAAACCATCCTGCAATCAGTTTTATTAAAGATGTCAACAGATAACGACGAAGTTGCCCTAGTTCTCTGGCATTGGTTCCTCCTACAGGACGAAAACTGCAAAATAAAAGACAATTTTGGGTGCATCCTATAAATGAGAAAGAACTGCTGGAAAAACTCTCCAGTCTTTGCTCCAATAATTAAGGGCAGATGAAAAAAAAATTCAGAATTTTACAAGAATGAGCTCCATTTCTTTTGATTATTTATTGGAATTAATATCTGATACAATTGTGAACAAAAGTACAAATTGGAGGCCAAGCATAACACCAGAAGAGTGATTATTGATAACATTAAGGTGAGTTTTTATTTGAAGTATATACTTTATTTACATGAACTTAAATATCTACATAATTACACGGGAATAGAAAGCTATCCGTGGAAGCAGGAGATGGATGTGCTGGTGTACTTCTACTACGTTCGTCTTCCTCTTGATCCAAAAACTTATTTAACGATAGCATAATTTGTTTCTTGAAATCACGACGTCTTTTGTCTGACAATTTTTGCATGTCAGGTATTAAACTTTTAAAGAATTTGAAATCGCTATTGTTAACCACTTCGTCTGTATGTCCTGTCTTAAAAAGTTTAATCATTGGACCAGCCACTAAGTCCGCTGCGGTTTCTTTGTAATGTTTGTTAGATGCTTTTTTTATTTTTAGGTGGATTTAAATCTGGCCTAATGGAAGGCGTAGATATGACAGAATGTTGTGAATTGGTCTCATCAAAATCAGCAACACTTTCACTGAGATCATGATTTTTTTTATTCTCTTCTATAACTGCAATTACTTGCCATTTTTTTGTGTTGATCCATAAAATCTGTTAAAAAAGACATTGCATCACAAAGATGCCATTACTTCTTTTTGGAAGAAGCAGTGCCACTAGGTGTGTTTTTCAGTTCCCGTAGTTGTCGAGCATATGAATTGCGCAATGAAGTCCACTTTGTTTTACAATCTGCAACTAAAATAATGTTTAATTAAAAATAACACTAGATCGACAGTTTACTGTTTACTGTCAAACAACTGCAATAATAGAATTGAGTTCTCCAGTCAACAATATATAGTAGTTTCAACCATGTTCTACCATCCATCAATTAATAGAGTACCGGCATGTAAGTAATGTTTATTTTATTTATTTATTTGCTCATTTGTTAATTTATTACAATCGAAGAGACTATTTTATAACAATTTGTGGGCCTTACTTGTCTGTTTAAACTTTTAAAATTTTATACCTTTTATTCAACTTACTCATTTAAATAAAACCACAGACATGTAATATTGGCATAATTATTGTAATTTACAACATCTACTTTGTTTATCGTTATTGGACAACACCCTAATATGGGTTTTTATTATTTCAGCATTTGTTTAACTTTGTATCGAGTCCTGAGGATGCTTTGCATATTGTAGAAAGCGAAACCGGTCGTCAGATAGTTAAATTAAATTGATTGTGAGTAAGTCTTATTTATTATTTCTTTACCTATTTAAAATGGACTCACACAAGCAACACATTCATGATTTACATACTAACAATTAAAAAATTTAATTATTTACAAAAAACTTCTGATTTTTCTTCTTATTTCAACAGCCCTTCCACCTATATCAACTGTCCACGCCTTGATGTAAGCCTCCCCTTGGTGTTTCCATTTTAATTTGTCTTTTACTACCTGGTGTCATTGTTTTCCCGCCTTTTCTTTCACATCTTTTTGAAGATGGACGAACACTTATGTACTCTAGGTGTCCACGCGTTTAATTTGTGGTATTATTTTATCTGGCAACATCTCCTACTATTTTAATGCAACTGCGCGTTGTATTACACCCTATACTTTTGTTCTTCTATGTATTTGTTCATTGTGGACGCGATCTTTTAAACTTATTTACAGCATAGGTCATTCCACTGCGCGCTGTGTTACTTTCATTTTGTCGGATGCTTTTATGGTCAACGTAATTGTCTCTAGACCGTACGTCATAGTTGGAAAGACTGTCTGTTGTGGGATTGTGATCTCAACTGGTCCGTTGTGGGATTCCTTCCAAACGGGTCCCCCTCGGCTAAAAACATCAGTATGGCGTGACCTTTCAGTCTTTTCGCCAAAGGTCAGGAAGGTCGACAAGATTCTAGATTAACGGTGTGTTGTATATAAGAACGAGGTTTTATTGGAGTTGGTCAGTCCAAAATAAATATTGTAAATACATAAATAATATAAATTATAGTAGTTGTGTTATAGTTCTAAGTGATAAGTGAATATTGTAATAAAGACTTTAATAAACTGGTGTTATAAATGTAGAACATTTGATAATAAATAAAGACAATAAATTAGAGTTAATAAAAACACAACAATATGTAAGTTCTAAAGAGTTACAAATATACAACTTTTTCAAGAATTACCTTCATAGTCTTGACCATCATCTTTTTTGTTTGAATTTTCCTTATTGTCGTATGACAGACTAGTGTAAAATGTTACACTAGACTTTACAAACCCAAACCGGGTTGTACAGGTGATTGAATTGAACGGCAGGCCCATTTGATTAAATTAAAATGTCCGAAACCTTCAGAAAATTACTCTTTGAACTCAATAATAAATGGTTGTGACTTCGTAAATCTCAGCCAGTAAATATTTTTGGCATCGAACGACATTGTAATTTTTAATTTTTTTCCAAACGATGATGTTATTCTTTACAAATTTTTTATAACCTTTTATGTCCGTTTGATTCGAATCATTAACAAGATAAGGTTGTTCACCCTTCCTTCCTTGGGCAATTTGCTTCCAATCTTCAGGCCACAAGCTTTCACTACACATTTGAATTATATGTCAATTGCAGAAAAAATAGAGTAACATTCTATCTCACTGTGCACATAAACCAAGAACTTTATATTAATGACCTTTAGGATATTTATATCATGTATTGCCTTCATTAACATTGTTCCAGTAAATTAATTTAAGTTTTGGCCTCCAAATCTGACATTAAAAACGTGACATATGTCGTTGTATCTGGTAATGATTTTAAGATAAATATAAATTCTACTAGTTATTCCCAATTTCCCGAGTCCCCTTGGTCTCGTTCCAATGAAACAATCGCCTTGCTACTGACATTTTAAATGGTGAAGTTGTAATTAGCAAGCCCAAGTTTATAAGAGTGTATTATTTTTCCTACAGTAAATTCCAACAAAATAATTTTAAATACTCAAAATATTTCTTGGATAATAATGATGATTATAATGTGATACGTTTCAAGTAAGTAAACTTATTCATCAGTTTCAGTCCTCTTCAAATACAACATCCTCCTCTTTTACATCTACGTTTATGATGGATGTTACAGGTACATTCGTCTTTGCAAGTACACACTATGAGGGAGTAATTCCTCGTGAGCTGCAGCAGGAACTGTTGTAACTGGTGTCAGGTGTACTTTAATCTTCTTTAAACCCCACTCGAGCGGATTCTTTATCTTATTCAGTCACTTCTATAACTGGTGGTAGGTTCTGAACGAATTCTGGCTGAAAGCTCCTGAAATGGGAGGTTGTGCGGCTAACTTAAGCAAAGAATGTATAGGATGCTTGCAATAGCCTTCATGTAAGACTGATAATAAGCGACGGCGAAAACAATATAGATCTCCCATGTTCCTGGCACCAAACATCGCAAGAAGGAAACGCTTTTCAACGTCAGCTACTGCACTGGGGTCAGCTTTGGGTTAGTTGAAGACTAGAAGTTTTCTACGACGAGCATCTTTGGCTTGCACTTTCCTATATGGAGTAATTTTCCTCTTCTTGTAGATAGCTGATACAGTATCACATCCTGTAGAGGAGTATATTGCAAAAAATACATCCTTCATATCTCCAATGCCTTGCTGACAGTCAGCAATAGTGTAGATTTTTTCCTGTCGATTGCCTTTCTTTAGTACCACCATTCTCAATTTCTTCTCCTTATGGTGCGTGGACAGTCAACAAAACTAGTAAGTTCGTGTAATCACTAATAACACAAGATTCAATGTCTTATTTAGTTTCATCAATAGCTGTTAAACTATGAATAAGTCAGCGTCACCCGATGCTTGGTGAACTGTGCAATCACATTTTTGCAGGTGTATTGTAAGAAGTGGAATAAGGCCCATTTTGTTGTTAACGTTAACTAAAAATTCAGTTTGGTTTATATTTACATGGATTATGACTTCAACTTTTACTCCAATGCTAGAACGTGCTCTGCGTAGGTGTTCTTCATCTTTTGTATTTCCTTACTGGTATCCATTAAATACAACAGTTGCTGTTTCCATAATGAGTAATTACGTAGTCTCTGTATTGCTCGCAAATCTCTTTGAAGGTAGCTTTGAAGGAGTTGACCTCCATAAATGATGTATGATATTTTCCCTGAATCTAGAGTACATGATGGTTTTTTTGTGTCTAGAACTAAAACAGTGACCATTGAAGATTTGCTTCCTTTAAGGAAGATACGCATATAGTTCATATAAAAATATTTCTTCAAGTCTCTCATCACTCCTTACTCTGCACACTATCACACATGTAAGAGAATGTTTGGGGTTACACATATCGTGGAGGTGTTAATTGTCATCGACCTGGTTATAAAGACTAGGGACTTAACAGCTTTCTTTCTTTTGAAGTGTATTCTATTAAATGTTTTGTTTTCAATGTATTTTAAAGCCAGGGTTCCGATTTTATGACAGTTCACGTTTTCATCTCCTATAACTCCTCTGGATAAGGAAGAAAGTTCAGGTGTTTTAGTGTTTTAATACTTCGTAATTCTTTAATTTTTTTGTTCAGTTTGTAAATTTTAACATTTTTAGTTCGAGTTTACTTTTACAATTTTCAAATCTAATTTGCTTATTAATTTCTCGTAATCTTGTGTAGCATGGTTAGATGTACACCCTCCGTAACTTTGAAACTGTTCTTTTTAAAAGGATTATCCATCGGATCTTTTTCATTGCAAATTTAATGTAAAACATTTTTCATGCTAAACCTCATTGTTTTGAAAATATTGACGAAAAACGTAAAAAACTGCCAATTTACCGAATTCTCTCCCCCTCCAACAATATACGGACCATATAGAAAACTTTATTTTGTGTTGGAGGAAAACTTTTACTTTGTATGTCGGGATTAGACCTTTTTTGGACCAATTATATCATACTATATATCTTAGCCAAGAGATTTCACTTCTACGGAGCCAAAAACTGGTCTTAACCTATCCCAACTTGTTTATCAGTTTTTAGTGTCATCAAATAATGTTTACTATCATAGAACAGCATTACTATTATTCAATAACCATTCATCCTTTTCTTTTCGTATTCAAGCTTGGTACTGGCTCCTTTGATATATACTCGAATATTAGTTTACAAATATTCTGTTTTATTATATTTACAACTTATTTTAAAAAGTTCGATTTACAAAAGTTCAATTTTCAAGTTCAAATAACTAACTAAACAATTTTAATAGGCGAATCTAACAATTTAATCAACCAATATCCAGTACATTCCACGTTTGAAGAAATTACATAAAATAAATGTAAATGATTATTATCACACATCACAATTTGTATAATTGTTTGCCTAGCTTTAAGAAATCTTAATTCCCAGTAAGTTGGAGAGACTGAATACTATACAGGCATACAGGTAAACAAAACTGACATTGACATGTTGGCAGGTGCGCAAATCTGTTTGATGTCAAAAAACAAAGAAAGAAATGTAAATTACGACATGGCTGGTTTCCGGGATATAGACAAAGCATTATTTCCGATAAAAAGCATTAACACAGTGGTACAACTCTTCAGAAATCAATTAGAGGGCCTCTCGGATCCCGATCTTGCATTACTTTCAATTGTTGCGGGAATAATCGAAAATTCTTTAACAAGCCGGTCTAATGGCGCGCTTCAAGTATGTGAACCAGTGGAACAGAACAACCTACCGATTTTGGAACTGAAAGCGGTAGAACTTTTGTATAACAAGTTCAAAAGTATTATGACAAATGCTGTCGATCAAAATAAATCCAAATCTTTTGCTACCAGAGAACTGGTCAAGAAAGTATCAGATGTTATCTGGAATTCCCTTACCAGGAGCTATTATAAAGACAGGGCTCATTTACAGAGCTTATATAGTTATTTAAGTGGTAGTAAGTTGGATTGTTTCGGTGTGGCATTCGCTGTTGTGGCAGGGTGCCAATGTTTGGGTTACAATGATGTACACTTGGCTCTATCAGAAGATCATGCCTGGGTAGTTTTTGGAGAAAATGGGACAGAAACTGCTGAAGTTACTTGGCATGGAAAAGGCAATGAAGATAAAAGGGGACAAGAGATTGGTAAAGGAGTGTCTGCAAGATCCTGGTTGTATGTAAACAACAAACCTGTAGTATGTACAAGACACATGGAAGTGGCAGCATTAGTTTCTGCTATCAATCCATCATTAAACTCGACACATGATGCTTATGAAGTTGCTTTGCTCCAGCAAGAACTTCTATGGTTGTTGTATGATCTAGGTCAGTTTAAAAATAATATTTAATATAATTTTGTTAAAAAGTTTATAATAATAAGCAATGATAACATCACAGTGTCTTACCCTATACATTTAATATTTACCTAATGATGATTTCACATGTGGCATTCGTTTCTGTTTTAGGACACCTGAAAAAATATCCAATGGCTATTGGTAATCTAGGAGACTTGGAGGAAATCTCAGCCACAGAAGGCAAAGTGCCATGTAAATTACTTTTTGAGGAAGCTATATTCTCAGCAAGAACCTACTACAACAATCAACATGTGTATCCTTACACATATCAAGGAGGTTACTTTTACCGTAATAAACTATATGAAGAAGCTTTTGAGAGTTGGGCAAATGCAAGTGATGTTATTAGACTGTAAGTATTAGTGTAATTTTGGTAGTAATATTTTGTACAAACACCAAACAATACTGGTTTTTGTAGAAAACCAGTATCTTTGACAATTAAAAGCTGGTCCCTACCTAATAGTGTTCGCATCCTTACTCACACAGTGTTGTAAAACCAGAAGAATGATGACATACATTTTTAAACTAAAAAACACTTAGTGTATGTGTAAGGTGTTATTTTTGGTATTATGATTACACACATGCAATAATTGATCCATTTTGTTGCAAAGCCAACTGACACATTTTTAATTCTCAGATTCACAATTATTGTTACATAAAATTCACTATAATAATAAGGTATGCAAAAACATGCCAAATACTTTGAATGACAATTATAACAAATCTGGCAGTAACCTAACTAACCAGAACAGTAGGATATTGCAAAATGACTCAAGTGATTCATGAAGAAAATGAGACACATAGTGGGATATTCAAAAAATAACTAACTGTTGAGTTATAATAATCTCACTTATGAGTTTATGCAACACTGATCTTTCATGTTCTGAGTTTCTAGCAAATGAAAAAACATGTTTTTGGAGGTATCTCTGTGTTGCACTGTAATTATAACTAATGTTGGGCATATTAAAGTAAAACTTCCAACATTTTATAAGAATAAAATATAGTTTTTCATATTAGGATAATCAAAAATTGTTTATGTCCAATATTCCATCTATAATATTTTTTAATCTAATCCTTGATTAGGCAACAAGTACAATCATCAAACATATTTTGCTTCTACCCAAAATCACACTAAATTGTTTAGTGATTGTTATTATCATTGCATCAAATTTACTGCTATGATAAAACAGCTCATTATTAACAAAACCTAGATAACCTTTTTACTGTACAGATAACTTAATGCTATTATAATTTCAGGTATAATTACTCAAGAGATGATGAAGAAATATACAAGGAATTTTTAGAAATTGCCAATGAGTTGATTCCTCATATAATGAAAATAGAAAGTTCAGGATTCAGTGCTAACACTATCTTGAAAAAACCAAAATGTTTTGCTGACTTACTCCGCTTCTATGATGGTATTTGCCAATGGGAAGAAGGCAGTGCAACCCCAGTTTTACATATTGGATGGGCTAAACCATTGGTTCTTACCATATCTAAATTTGATGCAGATGTTAGAGCTCAGGTGAGTGAAATATAAAAGCTTGTGGATAATTTTTAAATAGCATTGCAGCATTTTCTGTTTACCCTGTAAATCATAAAAATCGAAATAATAATGGTTTATAATTAACCAAGTACTGCTTCCAAGATGAATTATTAACTGTGTTGCTCTTCATTTAGTCTTTTCTCTGTTTCACTTATAGATAATTTAAAATAAATGCTAATTCTCAAACCTGTTATCTACGCAGGGAATAAATAAAAATCAACTTAAGGAACTTCCATTTCATTCTTGTGGGAGAATGAGTTTTTACATTGTGTCACTTTCCTTTGAGCAGCTGAGAAGGCAGGTTGACTTCAGGTGGGGACACCAAACAAAAACGGGGGTTCATAGATCACATTGTAATACTTTGTCTGTAAAATGAGGACCATAATATCAGATTTCTGATAGATACAAGTATTTCAGTACACATTAAGTGGTTTAATTTAAAGAAATAAAGTTTGACAGCTAAACAGAAGTGGAATTAATTGTTTAAAGTAGTGCTGATTAGATGCAAATGAGCAGAATTCTTCAAGTTTTTTTAAACTAAATTTATAACCTGTCAAAACAGATTGAAACACAATGCTGAATATTTTTTAATGGTGAAGTAAGGAAATATACCTGGCTGTATTTTCAATTCTTTTCATGTGTATTTAGTGTGTGCACTGCTTCTTTTTTTGTATAGGACATGTTGCTTATTTTTTTTATGTACATGATAAAACTTGTATATAGTTTATAAGAAGGATAAATTCTTATCACTGCATATCAATTGATAATGACCAATTATATGACCCAACCATTTTTAATAATGACCAAAAAAATTTATTTGCCTTTTTAAGAAAAATAATTGTATACAATTAAACAAAAGGTTTTAATAAACAAATAAAATGAACAGGACATAATGAAAACCTAAGATAAAAGTGACAACTAACTGTTCAGTTGGTTGATACCACTTCATTGGATCAAGTACGGGTTCGAGCTGGGAATTTGTATTTTCCCTTCAAAATGTAATTCTTCATCATCAACCTAGTGTCCTAATAATTACAATGATTACTACATTAATTATGTAATTTAAGAGTCATCTGACTTTGTTATGTGGCTTGTTCCAATTACTATATAGGGTAGTCCTTAAGTAATTGTACAAAAAGAAACAGTAGATTCTACACTTATATTACAATTTCAGCCAACTAGCTTTAATAAAATGTTGATATTGAGAAAGAATAGGGTGTTAAAGTTGAAGTTAAAATTTTATTTTTCGCTGTATCATTCATGTTTGTGGACAATTTTATATGAAAATTAATAACTAGGGGTTTTTTATTATGAGGAATTTAAATTTATGCATACTTTGTAGCTGTTAGAGGGCGCCGCATATGCTGTATATGTATCATACATGTGTGCTTAACTTTTTTAATATTCAAGTTAGCGCTATTTTTGTCAAAAAATATTAAAGATACATTATTTCAACAAAAACCATATACCTGTTAATAACTTCAAAACTGCACAGTTTTCGAGCTAATTGCATTTTGTAGATCAGCTGCATAATAATTCTTAGTTGTGATATTTGTGCTCAAAGCACTGAATACCTGTTGATAAGCGTAATTAATAGTTTATTCTTATATACAGCTCTAAGAGAGTTATGTAACAACACAATACACTTTCTTACCACTGCTAAATGTTTTATTTGATGTCATGGTCAGACAACCCCAATTATGTTAAATGCATTACTAAAAATTCTTAAAATAGTAGAATGTCACGAATGCTTTTGACAACTAAAATTAAGTCTTGTTTCGATTAATCATTGACTTGTAATATCTAGATTATTTTGGTGTAATAAAGAAAAGCAGAAAATGCCCAGGTATAATAATTTTTCTAATCTTGTTATGAGAGATATGACTGCTATTTATTGTGAGCGATAGTTAAGACGATACCCAAATAGACTGCACACTAATCACCAAACATTTAAACATAAATTTCGGAATTTATGCAATGACAATGTGACAACTTAGGCCAACCAAAAATCAGTACGCCTGATCAAAAAGGTAAAGTAATGGTTTGCGTTTGCGATGATTTGCAAATTCACAGGTAAATACAAGATGTTTATCTTCAGCTCTAGGAATCAGCAAAACTTCAGTTTTTAAAATCTGTGAGTATTTTACACCTGTGCAAAATCTATTGTAAATCTTTATAAATTTAACTAAAATCGGATGTGCCGTTAAGATACTCACTACTATGTGGAAATGATATCCGAAACAGGCAAAATCTTGACCACTTTTCTGTTGATAGATTATTATTCTCAGATGAAGCTACATTTACATGCCATGGTTATTTTAAGTTAAGGAACAATCATTTTTGTAACATGAAATTACTCATGTTAAAAGTGGAAGGCATTTTCCACATTCATTACAGAGTAATTTAGTACAGTATATTTTTAAAGATTTAGTTTAGCATATTTAATATACTTAATACATTTAAATATGCATTTACAGGTAAATATTGTCTGTGATAAGTCTGAAGAAGACAAAATATTGAAGAAGAATGGTACATATTTTAATAACAATAATTACGAGAAAGAAAATGGATCTACAAATAATGATCACAGCATACCTTCAACCGCAAAACCAACTGTAGAAGTCGACAAATCACCATTTCATCCAAGTATTGAGGCTCTCACAGCAGCATGTTCAGAGAAAATTCTGAACCCAGAATATTTATTGCAGGGAGATGGTTCACCATTTGTGGGTAAGTTTTATTTGGAAAGAGTTTAAATATCAGATGCTTTTTAAAATATATAAAAAAGTATAAGTATCAATGGTTTCCCTCTCTCAAATAAAACAGATAGCAATATGTTAATATTTTTAACTCAGTTGTTATTTAAATATCACTTTTTCTTTACAGTCATTGTGTACTTTTTTGTATTCATTTAAATGTAACTGTGTTTTCCGAAGACATACTTACCAGTATTAGTAAAATATATTTCATGATTTAAAAAATGTATAGGTGGTGATTATCCAGATTCTGCTCCAATTAACACACCGTCAGAATCCGAAGACAAAATAAATGGCCGACCAAGTACCTCAAAGCAAGATCCTCTCGGCAGCCCTTCCTCATCAACAGAAGAAACCCCTCCTCAAGACACAAGGCCTACCATCATTCTCCACAGTCAGAAAATGAAACAACTGAAAGACTTACTTCTGGCAGAGAAACTCAACACGCAAGCTATATCTTTACATCTCACTGCACAGTCTCAGGTGCAGATTGGAAAGAAAGGCAGGGGAGATGGTGATAACATCAGGCCTAAGAGAGCAAGGCGAGAATAGATGAGAGGGAGAGCACATACACAACTTTGGTACTTAATTCATTGTTGTAAAACTGACAGGTAAAATTAATTTGTTAATTTATTTTTGAGTCATTAGTGCGGGAAACTTTTGAGTCATTTTGATAAATTTTAATGATTGTGAATTATCGAAGTCCAGAAATAACATATAAACATGTAAAAATATTTTATATGAGAGGAGCAGGTCTTCTCCTGATATCATTTTATATTAATTTAATTATATTTGAATCTTAGCGGGCTTACATTTATACCTACTACGACATATGTAATAAAAATTTTGATTTCAACTCTAATATTGGACAAAATTAAGACTATATTCATTTTTTTTGTATTTGCGTTTCCTGGGCAATTAAGTAAAGAACTGTGTTACATAATTTTAAATAAACTAATAAAATGATGATATTACCTGTTCTTTGTTTTTCGCATATACAGGGTGTGCCAAAAATTTGATATGTCTTTATGACTTGTTTTATTTGAAAAATCAAGCTTTTTTAAAATTGGTATATATTTCTTGAGCTCGATAATTTACCCTCACAATTCTTGAACAAAAATAGACAAATATTTTGACTGCTACTTCATTATTTTATATTCCTTTTGTATTACTTTTTGTGAAAAAGTAGCAGTTCTTGTCTGTAGGTACAAACAACATAATGCAGGGCATTAGTGTTAAAAATATATATAACTAAGATTGTGAAATTTTACCTGAATGAAATTTTTGAATATATACAGAGTGTTTTTTATATAGAATCTTAGTATATATCTCTTTATATGGCAAAATGGTATTTATCGATAACAAAGGGAATGTTGGGTTAAAAATTGAATATGGAAAAGACAGAAAATCGCTTTACACAAATTGCTAGCATGAGGGAGATTCAGAAAGTATGAAGACAAGGGTGTGAAAAACACGATATTTTAAGTTGGAACCTGAGACATGTAGAATGGTTCCTAACTGTCATAATAAGTTATACCGTGCCTCTATCCGCCCAACATATCAACTAGTTTGTTTTCCGTTTATTTGTGTACTAGTCTAGTGTGGGATTTCCTCATTTGGTTCCTGGAGCAAGGAATTGGTGATTAATATCTATAGCCAGTTCATGAAAACCAATAATTAGCAGCAATGAATCAACAAAATGTGAAAACAGTGTATTTAGCTATGAAAGAATGGTTGCATTAGCATCCAAGACTAAGAACGGCCTAGGTACTAGAATATCTGTCATTTCAGAACAGTTCGCCATGTGGCTCCCCTCATACTGTAATGTGGTAAATTTCTGGAGTGGACAATGGTTCTCTTGGATCTTGGGCCAATCTTTACTGTCTTGTATCGTCTTTGTCACTCTGAAAATGTACTTGGCATCATATACTGCTAAGATTTTGCCGATTCGTTCTATATTTTTAATGAAAAAGCTTCACCTGTCTAGCGGGCCGAATAGCTACAAAGTCATGACTATTATAAAAACATTTTTTTATATCTAAAGGCTCCAGGTTGAGTCAGTCTGAATAAAATGAGTACCTTTGATAAAACCAGTGGTAATAATAGACAGTTGAAGCAAGGCACTGGCCTTTTACATTCCTTGAATACCGTTGCAGCATATCCGTTCTATCCCAACGGTTTTTCTAGTTATTCTAGATGACAGCACTATTTATAATTTCCGATAGTGCCAGGTATCGATCATTTTCGATATTAAGTAGCGTATCAATTTGGTCCAACTGTTCAATCACAAATTAGTATCTCACATTAATCTTAATTTCCTGAATTTGTATAGTTTCACTGTGTATAATTGTGAAACATATTGATTAGTAGCTTAATTACAGTTTGTTCTACTTTCTGTAAACTAAAGATTGCCTAATATTTATTGAGGAAATGCCTGCAATCATTTCCTCGGTTCAAATTATTTTTGCCAGCTTTCAAAAGTCGAAAGGTTTTTGTTCTATGAAGAGGGCTATATACTTCTTTAAAGAATGGTAGCATTTTAGTGAGATTATAAATATAGCTTCGGGACTAGTTTTGGACGCAGTCTATTATAAATTTACCACAACAACAATTATAGTGTAATAATTCAGTAGCTGACATTAAAACTATATTATACACCACGACTTCAACAATTTATTTTATCATCGTCGATCGAGAAGAATCGGACACAAGGGAAGTAGAAACAATTCAAACTTATAATTATATTCGAATTTGTCCACCAACTATGAAAGTGGTTGATAATGATCGATTGATACTTTTGTGCGATCTGTCAATGGTTCTCGATCATTAATCTTTTGACATTTTTGGACTTAAAAATATTGATGATTTTTGATTTTTAAGAGCCATTCATACTATTCAATTATAAATGCTATTGAAAATTTTGGATAGTACCAAATTTTTTATTATGGTAACTATAATATCTGTACATAGTTTTTGATTTTAAAATCTAGGCATAATTTTAAAAAATTAGTAATTGTCAGATATTGATATATTTCGATTAAAACGGCAATATTACAGGGTATTATCTCATTGTAACGTAAAATATTATCTCCAACTGTTGCCCTCTGATTGAGTGATAAAAACCATTAGTGCTATCTTCGAAGGTAAAATTTTGTATCTAAAAATTGATGTGATTGCACTTTTTAAATGTTTTTAACCTTGCCATCTTAGCTTTTAACGTCCCAGTGTAATTATTATTAATTTTTTATTTTGATAATATGAACAGTATTATTATGATTTTAAAGAACTGACGAATTCTCTTATATTTATTTTTAAGTATGTTAGCATTTTACTACACCCCTCCATTAAATTTAGATACGTGTGCGACGGGTTTATACAGAAGAATAGTTTTATAGATATTTTCTTTTTCTACAAATCCCTTTGTACCTCATCAATGAGATTTCTATGTCGTCACAGTACAACTGCTTAGAATTTCCGTAGGTTAATATTACAAAACCTGCACGAAGTTGTTTTAAGTTGCAAAATAGTTTTGCAATATGTTTGATAAACATATAGATTGAACAAACGTAAAATATCTAGAGCTTTGAAATGTCAAAAACAGGTTTTGAGAATGATGATCACCTCTAATATGTTAAATGGTGAGTTGTCATCTGTCCTCTGAACATATTAATATCCTCACATTTTCATTATTTCCTCATATTTTCTATGAGGCAACGCCAATATGGCAACGCTTTATCGAAATGTTAATAATGTCAAATTGAACAGTCAATAGGTGACGTACAAACTGGTTTAGTAGAAAAAGACCAATAATAATAGTTAGATATTTTGTGCCATCCGGTTAAAAGAGTCGAAACTGTATCTATCTTTTCTGGTTCAATTCACCGTGGTCAGTGGGGTCCTCTAAGGACTGTAGTTTCATAATGAAATAAGCACAACTTTTACACTTTAAGTTTTCGTTTACCCAAACCAGAGTAAGATTTTTTGTAGGTTCTGCTTTGGCTCTTAGCTATATTTTGATACTCTATTGTATACTGTATATCTATTGTACATTGTGTATGATACTGTATCCTGATGTTAAATAGTCCAGTATTAGTTTTTCGCTAACAAAATAATATTTTACTCAAAACTTACCCGTTGCACATAATGTAAACAATGTCTGAATGTATATCGTAGAGCTAATAATTGCTGTTGTACTTTATGTTTGCAATAATTTTAAGTGACACTTTATTGATGTTAGATGACGGTATAAAAATCAAATAGGAAGTTAAAGTTTGGTTGTATGAGGAATATTTTCCTCCTTTTACAATATCATTACATGCCAAGAAGTATATATTGTTGGAACATGTGTAGATAGAACAATATCTAGGAAGTTTGTCTCTCTTTCTCAGTGAAGTCAACACAAAGCAATCAAAACATAATAATTCTGATGTGCATCCTCTCCTGGTTCTCATTGCAAAACCCTTATTAATTTTGAGTGTAAACTTTAGATTATTTAGAACTGGTATCGGCAACTTTCGGCCCGCACAAGTAAGAGCCGTTCAAGTATGACTGCATATTTCCACATTTTTTAGGACACAAACCTCCTCCCATCTTGTCTTTCCCAAAACACATTGTTTATAATGCGATTGTCATTACTGCTTATCAAATGTCTTGTCCATCTTAGTCTATTGACCTTTATATATTTATCGCTAGATTTTCCTTTTCGAAGATAGACTCTAACCCGTTGTGTTTTGCGCCATCTCTGTAAGACCACGGAAGATTTTACGTTCCCACGCCGGCAATTTATTTTACCTTTTTTTTGCTAGCCTTAATGTTTGCGCGACTACTGATTGCATTATAATTTTGTATATCTGGATTTTTTGACCTGGTGAGAGAAGTTTTGACCTCATTAGGTGTTGCATTGCAAAGAAAGATCTGTTTTCTAGATCTGATCTGATTTGAAGTATTCGTGTTTCAACTTCTCGTTCTATATTGTTGTCATTGGTGATTGATCGTTGTTGAGAACGATTTTGCTCACGAGCAGCTATGTACGGTTTGATTTTCGGATATATTTTTCTCATGCCATATTCTAATGCCAGGCTAAACAACATTTTACAACACAGCAAATCTCCCTGTCTCAATCCAAAATTTACGCAGAAAGTATTTGATGTTTTTCTTTCTATTATAAGTTGTTCAAAGGAGTTACTTACGCACATTTGCGTTTCAGCAACCCCATATAAACATAATATTTAACTTGAATTTTAAATTTATTCATTTAAATAAACTTGTTTATTTTGACGTTTTGATTACTACTTCGGAAATCGTTCTCAAAATAAAAAAAAATGTATTATTGTTGAGAAAATACCTTATTACTTTAATCTACTTCGTTTTTTTACTAAGTGTCGCTTTTTTTACATCCGAGGAAGATCCCTAACACGATGGGATTAACCAATTTCAGAATATGCAAAATACCTAAGACCTATGTATGAGTTGCAGACTAGAAAATGACCAGTGTAGGGGGGGGGGGAGAAGGGTCAGGACTGAAGAGAGAGACTACGATTATTCATCATAGAGTACAACAGTCACAATAATTTCTTCTAATAGAAAAACTTGTGCACAACGAAGTACGATCTTAAGACCTTTCTTATACTCTTAAAGTTCAAAAATAGTCGAACTAGCTCAGCCTATATCTTGAAAATGATAAAACGGCAATAATTTTGCCATTTTCAGAACTGTAAACTACAATATTAATAAAATATGAATTTTAATGCGTCCTTTTTAAGGTATATACTACTTATATATGTCCAATAGATTTGGCTGACTACGCACATACATGTAAAAACTTAATGAATATATGTATCTCCACTCTATGTATTATGGTAATAGCACCAAATTACATCCAAACTTTAAAACTGTTTGATCGTTATACGATTTGATTTTAATATTTCTACACTTTATACACACATTTTAATAGTTGTAAAGCTTTTTAAACCTTGCAATTGCACCTCGTTTTTTGTTGAAGGATGATATTTCTTCACTTTTAGTTGTTAAGTCATATTTGTTATACATTCCGTATGCGATTAGATCGCATAGTATTCTTTAGGTTGTTAATGCATTTTGATGCATATAAATGTTTTATGGTGCCGTAAATATTTGAATGGAACTAATAATTCTGTTATATTAGACAAGAAGAACATATATTATTATATATATTTTTTAATTTTATTTGTATACAAGAAGTTTTTGTATTATATTTAATTTAGGCTTATAACGCCTCGCAGATTAGTCTACCCTTACCCATAGCTTTGACAAGATCAGTACTACGCCATTTAGTGCGTTGTGTTTTTTGCGCCAATAATACATGTGTATTTTTTTCTTCTAACGTTAAAACTTGTAACAAGTATTTCTTTTGGTATTTACCGAAGTATTGAAATTAACGAGCAATAAGATTAGCAAAGTCCAGAAAACCGACGGAGCCGGATGAAGTACTGAGTGAAACAATAAAGCTTCTCGAAAGTTCAGGTAAAGATATCTAACATATTTTTAATAAACGGCTATATGCCAACGAATTGGCTCTTGTCGACTTTTGTGATGATACCTAAAAAAAGCAAATGCGAAAAGATGTGACTACCGAACCATCAGCTTGATGAGCCATGTTTTAAAAATATTTTTTCGAATTTGGCACTTGTACCAAAACAGGATGTACCAAAAATAGAAGAACAACGTAGTGACACGTAGTTTGGGTTCCGCAATAACCTTTGAACCAGAGAAACACTATTTAGTATTCAGGTTATGGTACAGAGATGTCGGCCATATAGTTTATGTGTGTTTTATTGACTTTGAAAAGGCCTTTGATCAAGTAAAACATACTGAAATGATAGCTATTCTTCGGCAGGTAGGTATTGATGATAAAGGCCTACTTATCATTAAAAGTCTGTACTGGCTTCAATGTACAAAAATCAGGATAATTTTGAAGACCTGCAAGTACAAAGAGGAGTAAGACAGCACTACATTTTGTCCACACTAATATTTAACATATATTCTTAGTTTGTTTTCAATAAAGCATTGGATAGTGTGGTATCAAAATGAATGGCATCAACATTGATAATTTGTGGTACGCGGATGACACAGTGTTAATTACAAATAGTCACAAAGAACTTCGACATCTGATAAATAAGATTTCCATAACGTGTGACGAATATGGACTGAAGCTAAACACCACAAAGATAAATGTGATGGTTGTCAGTAAAACTCAAATACAACCAGAAGTGCTAACAGCTTATGGAGAAGAAGTGGAGAAAACCAACAGTATCACTTATCTTGATTGTAATCGAAATGATAACTGTGATATGAGTAAAGAAATTAGAATACATATAGAGAAGGTCAGAGCTGCATTTTTTAGATAAAGAAAATCTTATGTGGAAACAATATTACTTTGAGACTGAAATTTAGATTAGTAAGATGTTATGTGTTGTATTCTTTTATATGGTGTCGAAGGTTGGACTTTAACGGATACACTTCTAAGGGAAGCGGATAACACTGACGGATACATTTCTACAATCATTTAAAATCTGGGTGTTATGGAAGTGGTCAGAGCATTTAAAAATCGCAAACTGGAATATTTTGGCCATTTTATGTGTCACCCATAGAGTTACATAATATACTTCATTTAATAATACAATGTAAGATAGATGGACGAAGCGGGCCAGGTCGGGAAGAACGTCATGGCTTAGAAATATGAGGGAATGGTTTAAAAGATCCTCTGCATCGTGTTTCGGAGCTGCTGTCAACTAAATTAGTATAGTCAATTTGATAGCCAACGCACGATAATCGAACAGGGCATAGGAAGAAGAAGAAAAAGAATTAGAATACCATACTAAATCGTATTTGCTCTTCAATTCTTCATGTCCCTATGCCGCATAACATGCATTTTGCTTACAGAGATAAAAAAACTGTTTTGTATTAGATATAATTCAATATAAGGTTGAATGTTCGAATAAATGAACTTTGATGGTACACAAGGCAAATATCGAACACAGTATTTAATTAAATCTTGCCCAAGTACTTTCGATCACAAGATCATCCTCAGGGGCATTTCGTCAATTGTGGCCTATCCAGCAATAACCGAATGTCATACATGTAAACTGGGACATAACAAATACATACACTAAAGACAAACAAACACTTTAAAATTTAAATTGGAGAAGCTACATTTTTATATTATAGAAGCCGGAGACAGAATATTTGTCAGAATGATTCTGTCTCCGGCTTCTATAATATAAAAATGTCGCTTCTCCAATTTAAATTTTAAAGTGTTTGTTTGTCTTTAGTGTATGTATTTGTTATTTCCCAGTTTACATGTATGACATTCGGTTATTGCTGTATAGGCCACAATTGACGAAATGCCCCTGAGGATGATCTTGTGATCGAAAGTACTTGGGCAAGATTTAATTAAATACTGTGTTCGATATTTGCCTTTGTGTACCATCAAAGTTTAGATATAATTGTTTATCTGAACAAGAATATATTAATTAAGAATATAAAGTATAGTTCCTTCGAATATTGATTAGGACACAATTGGGCAAAAACAATACAGTAATTTTATTTGTCCATTTTTGCGAAGCTCGTTATGGTTAAACAGGTAATTTATCTGTTTAAATATACGAAATAGTGCTTAATTAAAGAAGTAAAAAATATCGACCATAAGGCCGGCTTCACATTATGAGATCCAACGTTGGGTCAACTGTGTTCCCACGTTCGGTGAGGAACATCCACCCATTGGTTGAAGCATCAACGGCAACACCAATATTAACGCGAATCCCTTTTATGTGTACGCAGAAACCGACACTACGGAAAACTCCCAACGTTGGAGCAAGTCATAAAAACTTTGGTGCCAACATTGGCTCCAACACAGTTTTGTCGGTACACACATTAGACGAACGTTGAGGGGGCCAACATTGGCCCGTATGTGTGGAGCCGGCGAAAATACTTATCATTTAGACATTAAATAGAACTCAAAGACGCATAAACAGCACATTAACTATTAAAATGATAAGCGAGGGTAGGTGACAGGGTAACACAACATAACTGTCAAGTTGTTGCCACGCCTTCTAGAGATATGGTAGTTTAACAGCTTTGAATATATTTTTAACAAATTTCTTACAATTAAAAAAAATAAACTAATGCGGTAAAATTTAACCATACATTAATTTATGGGGCCTCCTTCAACCGTGCTGGTAGACTAGTAGTTTTCTTCTCATAACAAATGATAACAAAATTATTAGTTTCGTAAACGTTTTACTAATTGGTACATTGTGTATGAGAATAAAAAAATCGCTTCGTATGGATTACTTATTAAAATATAGTATTTTATGTTAACACCAATTTATGAGATCCTGTCTAGAAGGGATTTTTATGTATTCTACTATAAGTATTTCAGTGTTAAATCCAGTTCTAAAATAATGTGTTTGATCTTTGCTTTACTGCTATTTATTATTACTCTTACGTTAAGAATTTTTCAAAAGGAACGTTTTTCCTTTAAAGATATTTACAAAAAAAGGAATATTGTTAGGATCTGATTTTTTAGATTTGAATTTAAATTTTAAACACTACTGATATACATATGTTTAATGTCCAATAACAATCACTTCAATTGACTGTTTAATAGTGGTCAAATCTCAAAAGTTCTTCTGATTTTTTAGGTAATGAATTTTCTTAAATACTTCGTCTAGTTAATGTTATTATTGTTGTCTCGTATTGGAAATAAGCTGGTATCTGTCGTGAAGTTTTACTACAATCAGCGACTTACCTATAATTTTTATCACTCATAAAAATGCATTAAAAAAAACTGCAAATTTTAGACGTATCAAAAGCAAGTTATCCGTCTTTTTTGTGTTATATATATATATATATATATATATATATATATATATATATATATATATATATATATATATATATATATATATATATAATAAGTTCTATTGTTAATATAATATTTCGAAAGAACTTTTGATTTAAGAAGTGATGTGTTTATACAGGATACACTGTTTTGTTTTGGTAAATATTGTTGAAAATATGAAATATTTTGTGGAAATATAATATAAATGTCCGGCATGTCTTTGCTTTGTGCTCAGTATAGTTTGCTAGTGCAGTATGTGTACGTTCGCAGAATTGTATTAATACCAATGAATTCCGCTAAGATTTTGCGTTTGATATTAATAAAACTTAACTAAAAGTAAGAAATCAAAAAATAAGTATTGCAAATATAATATTTTTGTTTTTATTCATCGCTGTAATGAAGTTATACAAAATATTTATACTTTCTATAATATTCACAATAAATGTACATATAAGTATCAAAACACAAATACATCACATAATAGTTGAATAATTAAGTCCTAAAGAAACAAATTAGGATAAAAATCGCTGTTACCTCATAAATGTTGTTTAGCAGTCACTCCAGTATGTTACAGCACTTTGTGTATAGATCCGTGCAATTTTTATTTGTAAAGACATAATGCTGATTGAAAGAGTGTTTTTTACGCTTACTTGTCATTCGATTACGTTTAGTTTTTAACTACTATTTGTATTGGAACTGTAAACAAGCCCTAACAAGATTTACTTTAAAACCATTTTACACTAATGCAATGCAATACAATTATTCTTCAATAGTAGAGAGCGTTCGATGCGATCTCTGTGACGCTTGGAATTATGTTGATTGTGTGAAGAGTGACAAAATTTTACAATTTATAAAAGGTTAAAATCTATTGTATTTCTGGTGCCAGTGCATTCGTTCGTTTTGATTCAATCGCTTCAAAGTATAGTTCAAAACGATCCAATCGTACGCTGACAAAAATCTATTTATCGACTGCCGACGGCGCCACATTATATCGACTTACACATCCTTTTCATAGATTTCAAGCAAGCATTTGACAGTCTAATAAGACCCCGACCTAATAGAAGACATGAAAATCTAGATTTCCCAATGAAACTCATTAATCTTACGAAAATGACAATGGAGGGATCGAAGGTAACAATAATAACAGATGACGGCATCTCCAAAAATATAGAAATAGCAACTGGAGTATGAATGGGCGACTCTCTACTAACTTCACTATTTAACTTCGCTATAGAAGGAACAATAAGACCTGCTGAAATGAAAGGTACAACAGGTACACA
This sequence comes from Diabrotica balteata, assembly GCA_918026665.1. Taxonomy (NCBI): domain Eukaryota; kingdom Metazoa; phylum Arthropoda; class Insecta; order Coleoptera; family Chrysomelidae; genus Diabrotica; species Diabrotica balteata. The sequence continues at coordinate 81,312,505 of OU898276.1, forward strand.
TAAACAGTTTAAAGGAAGAATTTCAAGGAAGCATCCAAGAGGGGTTTGGAATAAATCAAAATAAAAAAAATACGCTCAACAAAAAGCCAAGTTAATGTGACAAATGACTGACTGTATAGTGTTGAATGTGCCTGACACAGAAAGATGAAAAAAGACTGAATCTTAGAGAGAAAAATCATTTAGAGAATAGCAGGCCCACTAAACTTAGGTAATAATGAATTAAGAAAACTATTTAAATATGAAGTAAGAGACCTCTTGACAGGAGAAGATATCGTCAGGTTTATCAAGGCACAAAGACTTAGATGGTGGGACATCTAGAAAGGGGAAATTCAGAAGCAGTTATCAAGAAAATCACCAAATGGAGATCAGTATCAGGCAGACCATGAGGAAGGCCGAATACGAGATGGGAGAATCAGATAATTACAGAACTTAAGAAGATGGGAGTTAGAGATTGGAAAACCATAAACAAAAACAGGAAAGAATATAGAAATATTAGAAGACGCCAAATAACACAACCAATTTAAAAAAAAAATGTTAATGGGGACTGATTCCCCGCGACAAATAAATCGGAAGAGCCCAAGAGGACGGCAATCGCTCCGCTAGGAGTGTACATGCCATGATGATGAAGTCAGAAATAATAAAGAAAATGAATCATACCAACTGAAAGAAAATGGACAAAAATTGAACAAAATAAAAAGGGCGCCACTGTATATTTTCTTTGAGTTACCAGGAAAACTAAGGAATCTTTGATGTTAGAGGATTGGTTTAAGAGAGATAAAAAATATATAACAAATATGCTATACTCTCTTTAAAACCAATATACCTCTCATCATCATCTTTGGCTCTACAACCCTGAGTGGGTCTGGATCTGTTCAAGAATTAGTCTCCATTCCCCCCTATCTTTCGCCCTGGCTTTTCAATTTCTGACCCCTAGATTCCTCAAGTCATCTTCGACTTGAGTTTTGAATCTAGATCTTGGCCTGCCTCTCTTTCTGGTTCCTACTGGCTCTTGATAGAATATCTGTCTTTTGGGGTCCCCAGTGTCCATTCTTTCAAGGTGTCCTAGCCACCTTAGTCTATTAGTTTTAATAGACCGGACGATGTTGCATTTTTTATAGCATTGATACAACTCAAAATTGTAGCGCCTGCGCCGTATCCCACTTTCTTGTACTCCTCCGTATATGTGGCTAAGTATTCAAAGTGGCCTAACAGTTCTTCGTCGCTTTTTATCATAGTCCATGTCTCTGACGCTTATGTCAGAACAGGTTTAATAATAGTTTCCCAATATACCTCTATATAGCCAAGAAACAATCACAATTACCTTACATAGCCGTTCAGCAATCTCGTTAGAATTTATTTATATTTTATTGTATACAATTAAGAAAATTGAAAAATTACCCTTGCTACAAAGATATATATCCCTTAAAACAGTTCACTGACGTTGCACATTTTAAAGTTAAGAAAATTTCAGCTCTATAATTGGATTTACCGTGGGATATAAAGGTTACAAACTTAGTGATTTTCCTTTGTTTCACTATACACAATGGCTGCAGACTTTTTGGGTTCTTTTAATAAAGGAACTGCTTCTCAGCGAACAAGTTTATGAATTACGGACACTACTTCACTTTCTCTTCCATAAGCAGGCAGCTTGACATGTTTTGTCTGTTATGACCAAGAAATAAATCGGAAATTAAAGAAACCATTGTTTCACAAAAATGAAAACACAAAAACTTGCAATTCCACTTCTAATTCTGGCGGGCGAACAAAGGCCAAAAGTTTAAACGTGACTACCAAACTATGTAAATGGGACTTTTCGCTAGCTTTTACAACCATATGCAATGGTGCACTGACGCATCCTCGCGGGGTGGTATCTTCGTTGCGGGTACCGCCTCGCCAGCTGGATGTCAGTCCACGAAATGAGTGGTGAAAGGCCAAACCAAGACTGAATTCCTTGTTCTCGCGCTTCGATTATCTTTTCCCGACAAAACAAAACTCCCCGCCCTCATGGTTTCCACTTAGCGAGCGATTGGTTTCCGCTTAGAGGCATCTATCAATTGTAAACAACCACTTTTAATTGTGCTAACGATAGTTTTCTATGCAAATAAATTATTGGATTTTGTTTATTCCAATCGACGCTTTTGAGACTTTTAATAAAGAATGACATGCACAAACTGCTTCCCAGCGAATAACTTGATGATTTCTGGACACTACATACTTCACCTTTACTCCCATAAGCAAGCAGTTAGACATGTTTTGTCTCTTATGACCAAGAGATAGATCGGAAATTACGAAAACCATACTTTTTCACAAAAATACAAAATCTTCTAATTCCACTCCTATTTCTGGCTGACGAACAGCCAAAGATTTATTTTGGATATTCGCCCAATACCAAAAATTTAAACTTGACTCCCAAACGATATATATGGAACTTTTTCGCTATCTTATATAACCATATAACCATAGTACTTGTGTCGGTACTGCCTCGGTAATTCCCGGTACTGCCTCGCCAGCTGAATGTCACATTTGTTTACGGTACGGTAACAGTGCCTGGAACGAAATGAAGGCGGCAGTACTTAACGCTGGCGAAACGTTTGTGGGTAGAAAAGAACTAAGTGCCAAAAAAGACTGGATGACACCAGATAATTATGATAAAGCTCACAGAAGAAAAACGAAAATACAGAAATGCAAATAAAGGAAAATATAAGTAAATGAAGAAACTAGTAAAAACGCAGATCAAGGAAGCTAAAGAACAGTGGATGGATGAAAATGGCAAAGAAATAGAAAAATTTAATATGAAAACGACACACATAACCTACATAAGAAACTAAAAGAAATACACAGAAGGGAAATACCACAAGTCATAAGATACACCAATGGAGATCTCCTATTATCAGAAGAAGAGAAACAACAAACTTTCAGGGAGGAATACATCAAGAACTTATTTACCGATAATAATAGGGAAGAAATAAATGAAACATTACTAAATGATGAAAATATACAAATTCTAATATCAGTGTCGGAATAGTGCGGGGGAGGGTTAACCCCCAAAACCTTCCTGGGTGCGACACTGGTGAAACGGGCAATTAAAAACTCAAATGGTAAAGCTCCCCAGGTCCTGATGAAAATCCCCAAATGGGGTCTCTCTGTAAGTAATGGTGCTTTTTAAAACTTGACTATAGCTTCGAGGATGGCTTTGTAAGCCGAAAGCGCTCAGCTAGGAAATAAATTTTACACACTTCAAAAATACTTTTCTTTTCCTTTCTTTGATTTGTCATAAGTGTGTACAAAAACATATCAGTTCTGTTCATATTTTAATAAATGTCTTTTCTAGTTTTATCATTGTAAACCTATCCAAAACAGTAACCAATACACTATCAATTCACTATCAGTTGTGTTTCTCAAATAATTGTTAGTTAATTTTATATATTTTTCAATCAGCATTGACAATCACAAATCTACAAATCAAAATGTACCTACATTGCTTATTTACAAAACGCAGTGGGCTAAAGTGTAAATTACGAAAATACACTTATATGGTAGAAAATATACATTGTAAAAACAAGTAATTAAAGAAAACATTTTATTTCTACAGTATGAAGGTCAAAGTCGAGTTAACAAATATTTTTACTTATTAGTCAAGACAGATTAGTCAAATTTTGATTTATTTTTGAAAATGGTTCATCTCATGTAGTATTTTAGATCAGGAGTCCTAGGAAGTTGGTTCTTTCACTTTTACCTAACTTTGTACCTTTTTGTCGTTTTTGGTTGTGTATAGTTGCTTTTGATGTTTTAAACGTGTCTTAATGACTTTTGACTGCCCGCTTTTAACATGTGCTCGTTGCGGCGTCCTTTTACTTAATAATATTCTTGAGAACTAATATTTACAGTGACAGTGAATCTTTTTTAACTAGACAATAATGTACCTTTTAGTGGCAAATGTAGAAATAAAATGTTTTTATCTAAATAAGGTACACAGAATCTTTCAAAATTACAAAAAATATTAGATTTAAGGTAACAATTTAGTAAAAACGCTTCAAAGCTGATTTTATTTTTATATTCGGAGATTAGACAATATTACAATTGTTAATAAAACACATTGTAAAATTTGAAGTTGATTTTTAGACGGAACAGAATGGTGTAAAGTTTAATAAGGAATTTATATATTAGATAGTCAAAAAAATATTAATATATATCTTATATTTATTCTTGTTTGTATTTTTCGTTTTCGGATTAATTTTTTAAAGACACTCGCTAGTTCATCATTCTGTTAGATGCGGTGGAAAATAATGAATCCGTATGTAGTGTATACTGTATCAATTAACTGACATTAACTTTTGCTATTCCAAGTTTTTAAAGATGTCTCCAAGGCTAAAGAACGTTGGCAAAACTTTTTTCCAACTTAGTAGAAATGGTATCACCTTGGCGTATTCTTCTGTATTGACAGATATTTCGTCTGCATCAATAATGAATTGCGTACTAACATTTTCATATGTTTGCGCAAAGTTAACGGCTTTCTGTAACTTACAAAACCCAAGTGCTGTGGTACATTGTATTCTGCGCTTTCCTCAATTGGAGTTCGTATTTCTTGAAGGTAGTCAGTAGAACTAAATCCTTTTTGAAAATCTGCCTATTCTTTTTACTGACAGGGATCCATTTTGTAGGTTTATGTTGTTATTATTTTTGTAGGGAATTTATACAGATGCAACAGTGGACTGATGGTTCAATACCTCGAAGCTTTTGTTGTCTTCTTTTTTGGTCAGTGAGATGACTTCGACGTTTTGCTACTTGTCTGCAATTTTCTTCCAGTTAAAGTTTTTGTTGAAGAAGTTGAAGTTGAAAATGTCATCTTCTGAAGATAAGGAAGATCTTGCTTTACATTGAAGATGAAAGCTGCCTCTAAAAGTCTCAGACGACACTAATAACTTCATCATAATTCGATAAAAACTTAATAAATAGACCAATAACAAAGGAAAAAATCTATTTTTTTTTATACACTAGAAAATGGAGATTTCAAAATGGAAATATGTAAACACTAGTAGAGTGACCAAATATAGTGATCCTTATATTTCCATTTATTTATGTTCCTCGTATTTCCATTTATGGGTACATTTGGGCTATATATATTGGCCTGAGGAACTCCAGAATGCTTTATAGGAATTTTTCATTGTGATTGGAAAACATTTTCTAGCATTTGAATTTTAAAACCAACCCTTGATGCAAAGTCTCATCAAAAGCCAGACTGATGTATAGAAACAGAAGTCTACAATTATTGAACTCTATACGATAAAGGACTTTTTAAACCATCAGCTAGTAGTAGTCAGTATCAGCTAACGACATTATAATCTTACCTACTCACGCAACAGATAATAAATATTGACTGGTACTGGTCAATAACTTTATTAGAGCTTTTTCAATACTTTATTAGATAGAGGTATGTGTATGGAGTATAGGTATGGAGTATGTGGTAATATTATTTACGACAAGCGAAAAATTTCTGCATTTAATGAAGATAGATTAATTGAACCAGCTCAATTCATGGCTGCCAAAGAAGCCTGTGGGGGCGAAAAATTTAATAAAAAAATCCTGATGAGTCATTGTACAATTGGCTCCAGGAGTTTCACTCATAACTTGTATTTTATCGGTCATTTTCTTTGCCTTTGTCTATTCGACTTTCATTACATTTCTACACACATTTGTGTCTTGGGTCATAGTCATACTAATGTCTCTCAACTCATTAGTTATTAGAACAGACTTTTCATCATTTATAATACTTAAATACAGGAAGCCTCGATACATCTAGGCTTTCTCTATATAACTATTTTAAATTTTACATTTTTTTTGTTAATCCACTCATCCATCAAACCATTTTATTAGGCATATAATATTTGTCCTTTCGTTTTAAAACAATACAGAATTTATACGACATTTGCGGATTTATAATACATTTTTCCACCAACTCACAAAAGAAAAAACTTACATATGTAATTACTGCAAAAAAAATAGAAGTTATTGTAGTCTGTGATGAAATAAGGGTGACTAATGTATTTATTCATTATAAGTAGTATAGAGGTATTAGGTATTATTGACACATGTATTTTTCTAACAAAAAGGATATGAGAATCTTCCACTTTATTCCTAAAAGATCTTTGAAATAATTTTAGAGCTACAATGGAATAAACTCAAGAAAAGTTTTAGTCTGTATCAAATATTAACAATTCGTATGGCAATAACAGTCTTGGTAAACTGTACAGGCCGAAATTTTAGATAAAAACATTAGCAAATACAATATATAATTAAAAGAAAATTATAGTAATGAAATATATATTAATATACTGATTATATTCACATAACATAATGATTATTTCTGTAACGGTTTTTGAAGAGTTTGCAAATTTTACATTAAGCGCATGCGTGATGGTAACAGAGAACTACGAACGCAGAGAAGCGACACTCCTTTGATCTTGCGTGGGCAAGCCGCCAACGAGTGAAAATGACAGGAAAGCACCTTATTTTTTAATAGTCAGCGGGCATATTACAGAATATAAATTCCTAAATAAAATTGAGCATTTATGTTGACTTTCAATAAATATGAAATATTGCACTGAAAAAATAATTACATGCAGGGCCGGCTTTTGTTGACATTCTAAATGGTGTAATTATTTTTTATTTACAAAAGGTTGCAAATACATCGCACAACACAAAGTAATGGTGAAAATCGTATTGATGGAACCATAGATGAAAATACTTTTTTGTTTATTCTGATGTTGACGTTGATAATACAATAATACACCGATTCTTTTTGGCTTGTGTTGATACAAGATATAATTTATTTTTTATTATATTATTTATTATTATATTATTTATTATATTATTTTTTTTTGACAATAAGATTATCTTCACAATGTAATTCACAAATCCTATAACTATTATAAAGTATATCCATTTTTTAACAATAAATCTTCTCGTCTGCAAGCTTCTATCCACATTTTGGCACTACAAATTTTTAACAGAACAAATTTTAAACAAAGAATTTTTTGTATTTATAAATATTACTTCATTACTTACAACTATAAGAGTATTAGTATATTCTAAGTGTATTGTAAGTAATGAAGTATTTAACTTTTGTCAATATCTCATCTTAATAAATTTACAGTTTTCTCCTAATTAAGTCTCAAAATTGTCACTAAATATTGAGATATACAATAAATAAAGTTTTAATATTTTTTATTTGTAATTCCCATTTAAATATTTATTCCCTAAATATGTTGTGTACTCCGATCCATATATTTGATCTTTGTTATTTATATTTAACGAATTAAACATTGACAGACAACTTTTGTATATTATAGCAAAAAGTAGATGAGCATTTAGTTTTTTCATAATTTAATGTAAGTTTGTTGTTAATGTAAGTTTGTTTATTTGCAATCATGTTTTTATTTTGAAGTCTTGTTCTGTTATAATTTTAAGATTTTCCCAATTTTCGATCTAATTATGTTTCCAACAATTTTTAGTTTGAGCATTTTAGGAATTTCTTTGTTTCGTTTAAATCAAATATTCTCGTGTATAAAACCCTCTATATATTTTTATTTCCTAAAAATACTATATTCGTATTGTTGTCTGCGAGCGCTTTCACACCAGTAGGCCAACATCTGTGTTGATTTTTTGACCTGAGCCTTCGGAGACAATAAATTTAATGTGTGTTCGTAGTTCTCTGGTTTTTATTCTGAACTATCCCTTGGCAAACCAAAATTAATTTTTTTATTGCTTCACTTTACGAGAGCTCGGGCGGATACGTCGGTGTCGGCTTACTCAAAGTCAAATTAATACTATTATGTAATAACTAATAATAATTACAAAGCAATAGTAATTACCTGTTATTATTCTTAGGAAATCTAAATAAACTTATTCCTTTTCCTGTCACAGATGAACATCCGCGAAACGCACAACAATAACCAGAAGACATTTTAAATACTTATAAATTAAACTTTTAACTATAAACTATAACTATAAACTTATATATTTAACTTATATATTTTAACTATAACTATAAACTATAACTATAAACTTTTAACTACTAAATAATTAGATAAATGGTCAAATGCACTTGTATCAGACTTGTATAGTCGAGAGTTTACCACAGATGCCTACGGACTATCGTAAGCAACTTAAAGTTGAAGAAAACGCACGTGTTTTTGACAGTAAAGCACCTTATTTGGGTCATGCGTATACAGAAAAGAGACACGAATTCCGGGCCTCGTGTCGCTTCTCTGTGTTCGTATGTTCTCTGATGGTAAACTGTTCCCTGTCGGTTTGAAAACCGTCCTTGCTCTAAAGAAACTGACTGTGCACAGCGATATAACCAAATTTAAATTTTTATTCGTGTTTTCTTTTCCATTTATACAATTAAAGCACGGCGCTAAAAGAAAATGTGCTATGGCGATACAAATACATTTCCTTTGGAGAAGGATATTAGACATAGAGACACCATCTCTCCTAAACTATTCACAGTTTTATTGAAGTATTATGAGAAACAATAATTGGGAAAATATTAGAGTCAACATAAATGGAGAGTTTCTGAACAACTTCAGGTTTACAGACTTATTGCAGTCCGGGTAGATCATGCCCACCAACTTCTTCAAGACCTTGAGAGCTCTTTTATACGGGTGGGTCTTAAAATTAACTTTTCTAAAACACAATACATGACCAACATTGTACTGGCCAAAACCGCTTCAACATATGGCACGCAAATTGAACTAGTGTACCTATAAGTATCTTGGCCACGAGATTAAATTAGGAAGAGACAAGCAAACAACTGGGTTAACAGAAGAATATGGCTAGAACAAGAACGTATGGAGCAGAAACATTGACCTTTAACAGAAGAGTAATAAGCAAAATACAAGTGGCACAAGGAGCAATGGAGAGGTCAGTGTTGGATATGTCCCTCAGAGACAGAGTTTCAAATCAAATAGTTTGGAGAAAAACTGGTATTACGGACGCAGTTAAAGGAATTACAACGTTGAAATGGAACTAGGCTGGGCATGTTGCCAAAGTCAAGAGATGGAAGATAGACCAAGAAAATGTTAGAAACGAGACCTAGACACAACTGTATTCAAAAGTAATGGAATTATTTACAGGAAGCGTTGGTTCAGCAGTGGACTCAAAACGGCTAAAGATTATGATGAAGTCCAAAACTTCCTAATGAACTATTTAAAATAGGAATTATACATAAACTTCGATTTTTTTTTTGTTAAATGCAGTAAAACAATAACCAGTTCTTTGGAATTATGTTTAACTAAAATAGAGGGTATAAAATATTTAGTTGATACTTTAACGTACATCTATAAAATCGGCCATTACTTAATTGAAATTCATATTATCACTGGACATTGGTTTTATCAGAAGAAGGAAGTCTAACTGTTTGTACTCTTTCTTAATAAAGAGCTAGGTTTATCACAACATGTTACGGGGTTTGTATTATGTTCATACACTTTATTTTCACATAACAAAAGATTTCCAATATTTAAAGACATGTATGCCCACATTTAAATCGCTGGATTGACAAAAAATTACAAGGAAAATCATATTTATTGAATACTTATTTGATGTACATTTATTTGCAAGATGGCACATAACTACCATCTCTTCAAGTATCAGACAACCGACAGAAAAACAGAAATATGTGTTATATATCACATAACATATAGATCAATCATAGGGTATAAAAGCTGCAAAGATGGTGGAAAATATAGATTGTTCAAAAATTTTGTTTAAAAATGGGAGCTACTAATAATAATTGTAAAACAGAAATTAGACTAGAAACGTCTATGTTGCTACTAAATTGTAGCAATTTCTTTTGCTGTGGATATATAAAATTTTGACTGAGTGCACCAATGTGTCGACAAGCTCCCAAGATTGAAATAATATAGCACATTGAACAATAAACTTTCTAATTTCCATTTTTCGCAAAATAAAAAATTTATAATTTAAATTACAGTTTATGCACATAAAACTGTTACAAATTTTGAAATTTGACATTTCCGCATTTCTGAAATTATACGTAGTTGTAGACATAAAACTAAATTGTTTCAACCCTCTGCTAAAACTTTTCTTGGTTCGTATATTTTGGAATAGAATATATACTTTTATAAAAACAAAAAAGTAGAAGCCTTATACATTTATTTGTTAATATGACCAAAATATAATACTATTATATCCATATATGTATATATAGACCGTCGGATTTCTATTCGAAGTTCAACCTCGGTTTTATCCATTATTTCTTTTTGTGTACTGGAAATGACATATGAGATAAGCAAAAAAAGGAAATTAGAGTTGAACTGCGCGTTTTTCCAAAACTCGAATTTTCTTTATCCAAGGTAAAAATTTTCTTCTTCACGACCTGCCGTTATGCTATTTTTGCAGGTTCCTTATCATAAAACCTAACAAACTTTCAAGTGGCATGAAGGAGAAAATCACGGATATTGACCTATTAACAATAAATGTTTAGGGTCATAATTAACAGCCTTACGGCACAGTAGCTTTTATGCCAAAATTTTTAAAAGTGCAATCAATACTCCTCTCATCAATACAGAATTTATTTGTAAAATGGCATAAGATAGAAAAATTTTTTACAAAAGAAAATTCAATTTTCACGCAATTTCCCCAGGAAACCTCACAGTTTTCACATATTTTACTCTCCTTGATCTCATCTTTCAATACTCTCAAAGGCATGAGGGATAAATCATGGATGAACTTCTTCGGAAATCCGACGGTCTAGTAGTTGTAAAGTGAATTCAAAGATCGACATAATTTTATTTGTTAATGTTGAATTATGAGAAGTTTAACTTTGAAGTTTGGAAATGATTGTATAAGTATTGTTATATTTGGTAGGTTTCCCTTGGAAGAAAATAAATATGTACAACACTTTAGAATAATTATGATCATTTATTACGTGTATAATACAGGTAGAACTTTACATACATGTATTTTCGCCCACTATCAGTAATAAATAAGCGCATACAAACCGTGTTCAATTATTTGCTTACCCAATTATTTATTTACCTCCGTCCTTCATTCCTGGATAAGGATATGGTAACTTTACACGATTCTCAGAAGATAAATACCAGAACACCGAAACGGAAGGGTAATAGGCCATTGATTATGTTCAGAAAATGGGGCTAAAAGGAACCACAACGTTAAAGGGGTTTTATTGTTTAATATGGTAAATGGATCCCCAATAAAATGAAGTGTTACTATTTAAAGGGGTGTATTTGGGTGAATTCTGTGCACTTGTACATATAAATCTACAGAAAAGTTGTTCAAAATTAATTTTTTTGTTGAAATGTCACTTTAAAGTCATAATATATTAAAAAAATTAAGCAAAAAAGGGAATTACTATTTAAATGGGAATAAGCCACAATTAAAGGTTAAAGTACGTTTATTGACATTTCAATTTCCACTTCGGAAATCGTTCTCAAAATACAAACATTAGTAATGTTTGTATTTTGTCCCATTTGAACTTGGGTACATGTGATCCCCATGGGAGCCATACGACACCGTTGTAATTCTGTACGTGTGGCTCCTATTGGGATCACGTTTCAACTTATTTCTTTTGGAGAAAATGTTGCCGTGGTACCAGGCTACACCTTGGTGTACTGGTTTTCAGATAGCATGTGTATTAAGGATACAATGGTTTACATAATTTTGGAAGGAAAATATGAATAATTTAGTCAAGATAATACAGTTAATTGTTTTTTATTATGGATAAAATAAAGAATTATACAATTTACAACAACAAACTATAAAAATCGAACTAATAAAACTAGCAATACAATGCTTATAATAAAACTAAACACGTCTTAGCACATTCAACTTATGGATGTAACCTAATTTAAGGATGTTTTTCATTGAAACGGGAAAGGCAGACTAATTTGTCACAAGATGGACATTTGGTGATGACTTTTTTGGTGTGAGCTGCAGCATATTTACGATCTCGTTCACGCGTAAGACGTTCATAGCAACTAGTGCACCTTCTCTTTACCTCTGTGTTCTCTGACAGGTGGTGGGGTTGGTGCCAGGGGTGCTTCTTTGGTAGGATAGAGAAGTTCTTTAGCAACCTTATGCCCGAAGTCCGTCACAGTAAGCTTAGTATTTGGATTGTTTGCATTGTATATAGCAAATACATTTACCATGGTTATGCGTAGCATGCAATCCAGAATGAAACGGCGGTACCATTTGAGAGTCTTCCACAAGTACGGAGAGTAGGCATGCATCTGGTCAGAGAGATCGATAAACGTTTTTGATTTATTGTAGTTTACCACGATTTCCGGTTTCATGATTGCAGCTCCGTGTCGTCGCGTGACTTCAACCATTGAATCTGTGTTACATGTGCTGAGCACTAACACATTCCTCTTATCTTTCCATTTACAAACGGTTACTTCATGGTTTGACTGCTGAGCTTTGATCTCGCCTTTATTTAGTCTAGAACCCACCACTGCTATAGGATTTCCCTTTCGGTTAGACCGCAATGTTCCCGTAAGATGAGTATTTTTCATGAGCAGTCTGACTGCCAAATTGACACTGGTATATCAATTATCAGTCAGTGTTGTCAAATACCTTAAGGAATCAAAAACAACACTATCAGATACGTTTCCTGTCCTTTCTAGATCTCTCCCAGTGTAGACTTTATAACCTTATGTGTATTCACCAGCCGCACAAAGTTTAAACACTTTGATCCCATAGCGATGTCGTTTATTTGGGATGTACTGGCGAAAATGAAGCCGGTCTCTCCACGGTATATTACTCTCATCAATGCAGACAAGTTTCTCATGGATATACGCATTTTGGAAGGATTTTTTAATGATACTGAGAATAGATGAGATTTTATGTAAACGATCATTGGGCTGCCGGTTGTTGTCATCCACGAAAGGTAGAATTCTCATCAAAATTTCGAATCTATTTCTCGAAATAACCTTGCAAACTTGATTCTGGAAAAGTCGGTTTTCGACCAGTACCAATTGATTTTACTGTACTGACAAAGTCCCATCCATATCAGTAGTCCAAGTAGTGTTCTTATTTCACTCACAGTTGTGTTTTCCATGCATTTAGTCTAGGGGTACTATTTGGATTAGCTCCCAATACTTTTTCAGCATATTTATTGTTACAATAATATCCAGAACGACGTTGGAAATAAAGTGTAGAAAGTATGCAGCTGGGTGCCTACCTTGAAGTTCCAACAAGATATCATTTTTGAATCCAACATTTTCCCCAGGAGTGAATTCAAAGTGTGGTGGGTCATTCTCAACAGGTCCCCAGGTGAAAGTCAAGGCTTCTTCTTCATGAAGAACTGGTTCTGCTGCTAGTTCTTCATCTTGTGCAAATTCTGGCTCCTCTGGTTCGAACTGTTCAACTCGTGAAGGACCTGGTTGCTGCTCAAGCTCTTCAAGTCTTCTTATTTTTGATTTTGAACCAGTATCTTCATCGTTACTTGTGTCTCCTTAGCTAGAGTCATTACTATCATGTTGAATGTCTAAATCCGAATCTGCATCTGAATTGTCTATAGGTTCAAGACTATCAACACTTTCCGCATTTAACCCCTCTAGTTAATTGCGGAAGTGCGAGTTTTGATCTGTTAGATGTTCTAGACATTTTACAGAATTCTGTTTAGATATTAGCTAACTTTAAATGTTTATAGCTTTATTTAAATTAACGAATTGTTTCCTATGATCACTCTCTGAAACTAAAAAACAATGACACCAAAAGCGACACTACATACTCATTTCAGCTGAAAATATCTGATCTCCATCAGGGTCACGCAGTACATCAATTCAAATTTAAGTTGTAGTACCGCGGGACCCTTATGGAGATCACAGGAAAATTAGGAATAACTCAAAAACAAAAGCAGATATATTTATAAAACAAAAATAATTATAATCTCTGACGGCAAGTACATGATATTTTTAATGAAAAAAAAAATGGAACATAGGCCGAAAAAATATTGTCGACACTTGTACCCATCTTGTATCTACTAACAAAAGCGTAAAATGAGGCTGGCGTCCAGTGTTATACATCTTCTTCTTCTTTCAGTGCCTATTCGTTCCGAATATTGGCAATCATTCTGGCTATAATTATTTTATTAACTGCTGCTTTAAATAAATTCGTTGTTGTTGTGGAGAACCATTTCCTCAGGTTCTTCAACCATGATATTCTCCTTCTCCCAATTCCTCGCTTTCCGAATACTTTACCCTGTAGGATTACCTTCAGTAATCTGTATTTAGTGCTGTTTCTCATTATATGTCCGAGATATTCCAACTTTCTCCTTTTAATGGTATACATCACTTCTTTGCCCACTCTTCGTAATACGGTCTCGTTGGTTATCTTGTCTGTCCATGATATCCTTAGAATTCGCCTGTATAGCCACATCTCGAAGGCTTCAAGTTTTTTCTCCATTGCTTCAGTTAGTGTCCAGGATTCAACTCCGTAATACAATATTGAGAAGATATAACATCGTAGGAGCCTTACTTTTATCTCCAGATTAAGATTGTGGCTTTTAAAGAGTTTGGCCATGTTATTGAATGCATAATTAATTTGGCCGTGTTATACATAAAAATATAAAATTGAAATTTTAATATTAAATTAAAATCAAAGCAAATCTTGCCTACAGCTTTACAAAAAAGATTTTTAAATGATACTCATGGCTTCTGATGTCTTAAGTAGTTAGACATGATTGCAAAATGAAATTGTTGGTTGCTAATTCCAGTTGTTTATAATGGTATTAAGCTCCAGGGATATGTTGAGTTTCCATAGCAGTGGTCACCTACTCCAGTATGTTATTCCCAATGATCGACCATGAGGTTCGGGAAGTCTTCACTCAAAAAGTTGGACAATTGAATTAGGCCAAAAAAATGCACATGATTTGAAAAGAAGCACATGGGTTGGAGGTTAAATATGTATAAAAAGAGAAGTTATAAAAAAAATGATTAACTAGAAAAGTGCTCACCCCAGAGAAAGATCTATTATATAAATGAATTTTGAATAGAGGCATGCCTTTTTATACATGAACAGCAACTCATTGTCGTGTTGTTCGATCTCTGATTGGTTTATGGAAGAGCTGTGGCTGTTAACTTTCTAGAGACAGGTATAATTGTGCAATGGAATCAGAAAACCGATCCCTCCCTGTCCGTAGCAAAACTCGAAGTGAGCTATTTAATTAATTACGGTAATAAAGTAGAGTTAGCTCCAGGATGTCCATGTATTCATCAGGGAGTTCATTGCTGGTTAAGGTCAGCAATTTAGTTGGGAGGACGGGGAGTTTTCTTTTGGGATGTCTGATGAATACATTGCCAAAGGACGAACAGATAGTTTTGATGATATTTTGGGCTCTGAAGTTTTAGCCTCGGATGGATTTGATCATATAACTCCTGCTCAGAGAGGAGAACCTCTCATTTATGGTCTGGATGTTCGATAGTTGATAGTATGAGGAAGGAAGAGTAGTCGGGTCGTTTTTAGTTTACTTTACGCAGGATTCTTCTTTCCAACTCCAGCAGTTGTTGTGTAAGGTCGCGACCGAACATGGCAGATATATTAGCTCTATATTTTGTTATGGAACTGGAGTCGATCCCCCCATAGTCTAAGGTCGATTCTTTCGGCTACGTTGTGTATGATGTAACTGCTGTTATTGGGATGTAAGAGAATCATTTGGGTTAGGAGTTACTCTCCATCTCTCGCACCATCTGTCGACCTGGTTAAGGTGATTTTTAGCAAACCTACAGAGGTTATCTGCATCTCCGAGATGTTATTACAAGAGCAGTGTCGTCCGATTTAAGTAAAGTAAGTGTGATTGTGTTACGCGGATTTGGAAAGTCGCTGTTGTATATTGTGTATAGTATTGGTGCCAACACGGAACCTTGTGGTACTCCTGTTGTAGGAGTAAATAAAGCTGAGAGATGACCCCGAACTTTTACCGTGATTTTACGTTGAGTGACTTATGAATGCATAAGTCTAACGAATGGAAACGACAATCTGATGTTCAGTAGTTTCTTCACCATTCCAGCATGACAGACTTGGTTTTTGAACATCGAGAAAAATGCCTAATGATATTTTGTAGTCATTTAGACTTTGTGAAATATGTGTGACGATTTCTATCAACGCCGTTGTGGTGGAATGATTTCTAAAGCTGAATTGAAATGTTCTGTGGTAAAGTCCACGAGTCTTTCCTTGAGGATCCTCTCGAAGACTTTATCCAAGACATTTAGTACAGAGATTAGCCTGTCAGAGTTTAGGTCGGTCTTGAGTTTGCCCTTTTTTAAGAGCATAATTTGATTTACTTGGAATGTAAGAACGCTGTATAGGACAGCGGTACTGAAGCTGCTGTAAGATCAACTCCTAAAATGTAGAATAGACATTGCAGCCATTCAAGAGATGAGATGGACAGGAACCGGCATTTTGCAGAAAAAAGAACATGATATATATTACAGCTGCAACCCGAACCGACATGAGTTCGGAACCGCGTTCTTAGTATCAAAGAAAATCAAAAATTTTATTATTGCTAAAATTTTATTATGCTTCCTTCGAATAAAAGGAAAATTTTTCAAAATATGCCCGATCAACGTGCACGCGCCAACCGAGAAAAATGATGAAGAAATTAAAGATCTATTCTACGAAGACCTCGAAAGAGCATATGATAACTGTGCCAAAAACGATATTAAAATAATCATTGGAGACATGAACGCCCAGATAGGAAAAGAGATATGCTACCAAGATTATATTGGTAAACATAGCCTTCACGACGTTACTAATGACAATGGTTTAAGTTTAAGGCTTATTAGTCTGGCAGCTTCCAAAGATTTAATTGTGGGAAGTACATGTTTTAATCACAAGAATATCCATAAAGCCACTTGGATATCACCAAATGGACACACCACAAATCAAATCGACCATGTTATAATTGACAGAAGGCACTTTACAAACCTAATGGACGTAAGAAGTTACAGAGGAGCAAATATTGACTCAGATCATTTTATGGTAGGGGCCAAGTTACGACAAAGAATTTCCAATGCCAAGAAAGAAAGGGGCACTAGACAAGTAAAATATAATTTACATATGCTAAAAAATGAAAACAAGGAGAAACAGTTCCAGTCACATATAAAAGAAACCCTAGAACACACCTGGGCAGTCGACCAGTCAAGCACGGAAATGTGGAACAACTGCAACGAGGCTCTGAAATTAGCAGCCGAAAGCACATTGGGAATATCCCGAACCCAAGAAAGAAACGACTGGTTCGACCAAGACTGCAAAAAAATAACAGATGAGAAGAACGAGGCATTTAGGACCATGCAACATCGAAAAACTAGAACAACAATAGATAGATACAAAAACTTAAGGAGAGAGGAAAAACGCATACACCGAAAAAAGAAACGAGACTCGGAAAATGACATGTTAGAACGGCTCGAAAGCCATATGAGTCACGGAGAAACAAGAAAGTTCTACCATCAAATAAATAGTATTAGAAAATAATTCAAACCAAGAATCAACTATTGTAATGATAAGGAAGGCAACTTACTTACCAACAAAGAGGACATCCTTTTACGATGGGTAGAGCACTTTCGAGAGTTGCTGGAAGGGGAACCTACTAACAATATAGAGCTGGAATACCGAAATGAGGAACTCGTGGAACCCCCCTCAATAGATGAAGTAAAAATATCTATAGAAAAACTAAGGAACCATAGGTCCCCAGGTAGCGATGGCATCCCAGCAGAGTTATTTAAGCACGGTGGAGAGCAGCTCACCAAGGTGATGCGAGAAATTGTTTGTAGAATTTGGTCTGAGGAGCAAATGCCAGAAGAATGGAGCTTAGGCTTAATTTCCCCGTTACACAAAAAGGGAAACCAACTGGAATGCAATAATTACCGCGGAATAACTCTCCTAAATACAGCACACAAGATATTATCAAATATTTTGCACGAGAGATTAAAGCCTTATACTGAAATGTTTCTAGGGGAATATCAGGCAGGATTCAGGCCTGGACGTTCAACCATTAACCAGATCTTTACACTACGACAGATCCTCGAAAAAGCGCAAGAGTTTAACATAGATATGTATCATATTTTTGTCGATTTTAAAGCGGCATATGACAGTGTCTTAAGACCAAGTCTTTACAATGCTATGAAAGAGTTAGGAATTCCAAAAAAACTCATATGTTTGATAAAAGTGACAATGGCGAAGATGCTATCAGCAGTAAAAATTCAAAACGACTCGTCAACCCCATTTTATGGATGTGATTATTCACCACAAGGTGAGAGGGGTTACTGGTTCTCTGTTTAGTTCTTCTTCTTCAAGTTCCACTCCTATCGGAGATTGGAAATCATTCTGGCAATTATAATTTTATTGGTTACTCGCCTGAATAGTTCAATTGAACTGCATCCAAACCACTCACGGAGATTGCGTAGCCACGAGATTTTACGTCTTCCTACGCTTCTTCTACCTTTGATTTTACCCTGCATTATATTCCTTAGTAGTTCGTACTTTTCACCTCTCGTGATGTGCCCCAAGTATTCCAATTTCCTGATCTTTATGGAATTTAAAACTTCGCATTGTTTTCCTAGTTGTTCGAGAACTTGTTCGTTTGTTTTGCGATCCATCCATGATATTTTCAAAATGCGTCGGTAACACCACATTTCGAATGCTTCTAGGTTTTTAATGTTGGATTTTTTAAGTGTCCAAGCTTCAACTCCATACAAAAGGGTAGAGAAAATATAACATCGAAGCATTCTTATCCGGAGCGATATATTGATATCGCGATTACAAAAAAGTTTTCTCATTCTATTAAAAGTTGACCGCGCAATTTCAATGCGGCATCTTATTTCTTTTGTCTGATCAGTATCTTCTGTGATCCATGCTCCAAGGTATTTGTACGAAGATATTTGTTCAATTTCTGTATTGTCTAGTACTAGCTTAACTTTGATGTTTTGTGCTTTTGTAAATACCATGAACTTTGTTTTCTTCAAATTGATTTTTAGTCCATAATCGTTGCAATATATATTTAGTTGTTCAGCAAGGTGTTGCAGTTCTTCTAGTGTTCCTGCCAAAAGGACGGTGTCGTCAGCATATCTTATGTTATTAAGTGGCTCACCGTTTATTATAAGGCCCTCACTGATCTCGGCAAGCGCTAATTCTGAGATGGCTTCACTGTATAAATTGAATAACAAGGGTGATAAAATACACCCTTGGCGGACCCCACGGCGAATCTGGATATCCTTGGTCAGTTCGTTTTCAACTTTCACTTTTGCTGTTTGATTCCAATAGAGGTTACAGATGATTCTAATGTCTCTACTGTCTATGTTTTTATTTAATAAAATTTCTTTAAGTCGATTATGTTGCACTCTGTCAAATGCCTTCTCAAAATCAATGAAACAGGCATATACTTCCTGATTAATATCTAAGCATCTCTGCGAAAGAACACTTATTGCAAACAGTGCATCTCGTGTTCCCAGTCCTTTCCTAAATCCCATTTGTGTATTACTTATGCCTTCATCTAATTTCTTATGTATTCTATTGTGAATTACTTTTAAAAACAATTTCAAGACATGACTCATTAAGGCTATGGTGCGATGTTCATTGCACTCCTTTGCATTGGCTTTTTTGGGAAGCAGTATGAATGTTGATTGGAGCCATTCTTTAGGTATTATACCTGTTCTATATATGGTATTGAATAGATCCAAAAGAAGATCAATAGATTCAGTATTCACAATTTTAAGTAATTCGATAGGAACTTCATCAGGCCCGGGAGATTTACCATCTTTAGCTTGTTTCATTGCATATTCAATTTCTTCTCGTATAATGTCAGGCCCAGTATCATCCTTAAATTCTTTTGGTGCTTCTGTTCTCTCTTTGTCTTCAAATAGTTGTGCTATATATTGTGTCCATCTCTGCATTTTTTGGTTTATATCTGTTATAAGTGCACCCCTTTCATCTCTTAGTTGCCTAGTTTGAAGTGTTTTTCTCATTCCTGTTAATTCTCTAATTCTTTTATGCATGTTAAAAAAGTCATATTTTTTCTCAATTTCTTCTAGTTCTTGGCACTGCTCATGTAACATTCTCTCCTTAGCTTCTTTTATTCTCTTTTTTATTAATCGATCAGTTTCATTATATTTAATTGGATTTTTTGTTTTGAATGATTTTCTTTCATTCATTAATAGTAGTATTTCTTCAGTCATCCAATCTTTATGTTTTCTATTCTTTGGTTTTAAGTTTTCATTTGCTGTTTTAATTATTGCTGCTTTTATATTTTCCCATTTCTGATCAATGTTATAGCTACTTTTATTCAGTTCTTGGGCATTACGTATATTTTCAGTAAGAGTTTTTACAGTTTGTTCCTTTGTTTGTGGTTCCCTTAATCTCTTAATATCAATTCTACTTTGTGTGGGTTTTTTAACCAGTTTTAATTTGGTTCGTAATGTGACTACTATGGGGTTATGGTCTGAACCGATGTCTGCTCCAGGGTAAGTTTTGGCAGACAGTATAGAATTACGAAATCTTTGTCTAATAAGGACAAAGTCAATTTGATTTCGGATTATTCTATTCGTTGTATCACCGGGAGATTTCCATGTATACAACCTTCTTTTTGGTAGCTTAAAAAGTGTATTAGCTATTACAAATTCTTCCGTCTGGCAAAATTGTATCAAACGGTCACCACGTTCATTTCTATTTCCTAGACCATATTCCCCCACATATCCATCCACTCTTCCCTGGCCAACTTTGGCATTGAAGTCGCCCATTACTATTGTAGTGTGATGTTTTTTCATTGATTTTAAGACTTGTTCCAAATCATGGTAAAACAGTTCGATATCGTCGTCATCTTTATCTGCCGTAGGAGCATAAACTTGAATAAAATTTACTATACCTTTTTTAGACTGTAGTTGTATTGATAAGATCCTATCAGAATAAGGAGTAAAACTTATCACAGAGTAATTGACCTTTTTTGCAACTAAGATAGCAACACCGTAACGATGATTGACCTCGTTGTTACCTGAATAATACATGGTTCCATTATTTGTAATTTGTTTGCCTGAACCTGGCCACTGTACGTCACTTATACCTAAAACATCAATTTGGAGGTTTTCCATTTCAAGCAGTACGTTCGCTAATTTACCACTTGCATATAAACTTCTGACATTCCAGGTTGCTATTTTCAATGTCTTAAGTCCACAGGGATTTCTCTGGTTTACGACCTGGGAGGCCCTGTGATCTACAGTTATTCCTCCCCTGCCGGATCTTGGATTCCGTGCTCCATAATCAGTAAGTTTGTTTACTCTACTTGTCATTTGCCATTCATGACTTTACTAGGGGTACTCTAAGAGTCTTTAATGCAGTGGTTCCCCGTTGCCTTCTGCATCCTTACGCCGTTGACATATTTTTCGATTCATCCGCCTTTAGGACCAGTTTCCCAATCCTTGGACAAAAGAGTGCCCTTCCACTTATTAACTCATCCGCCCGCAGCCGTTGGTCATAAGTGGGGGATTGCTTATACCGGCAATCATTCGGTAAATTACCTGTTGGTCCACGGGAGGTATTTTATTTCCCTCCTACCCACCGGTAAACCGGGTCGGGCATTCCCCTATCCGCCACCTGGGGACGCGCTTTCTAGAGGTTACAGGTTCCTCCGAAAGTTAGGAGGAACCTAAAAGGATCTGTTTAGTTAGGATTTTGAATTTTGACCAGAAAGCACTACCGTTACGATAATCAAGATTTCTTCTTCTTATGGCGCCGTCTCCTTTCGAAGGTTGGCGATCCAAATGGCAATTGTGGTTTTGGAAACTGCTGCGCGAAAGATTTCTGCGGATGAGCGGTCGAACCATCTCCTTAGGTCTTTCAGCCATGAGTTCTGGCGTCTTCCTACTGATCTTTTGCCCTGTACTTTTCCTTCCAGTATAACTTGAAGTAATTCATATTTTTCGCCTCTCAACACATGACCCAAGTATTGCATTTTTCTCTCTTTGATTATTCTTAGTAATTCTTTTTGTTTACACATTCGACGAAGTACCTCAACATTAGTAACTCTTTGTACCCATGGAATTCTCAATATTCGTCTGTATATATACATCTCAAAGGCATCTATTCTTTTTTCTATTTCAGAGTCCATTGTCCAACTTTCACAGCCATACAGTAAGACAGAAAAACGTAACATCTAATCATTCGGATTCTAAGCTGACTAAGGTCTGATCTTGTAAAAATGTTTTCATGCTCATGAATGTTGTTCTTGCTTTTCCGATTCTTGACAGTATTTCTTTTTTTGGATTACACTGACTATTGATATTTGCTCCCAAATATTTAATGGAATTTACCTGTTCTATCATTTGACACTTGGCATACACATGTATGTTTATTGGTATCTTTGAAAATACTAAAGTTTTCGTTTTGGAAACCTTTAGATGTAAGCCGAACATTTCGCTGTGGTGAACTACCGCATTTATTTCATTTTGTAGTGCTTGTGCGTTGCTTGCTATTAAGACAGTATCATCAGCATATCTGATGTTGTTTATGCTGATTTCGTTAATCTTAACTCCGCCTTGGACCTGATCTAATGCTTCTCTGAATATAGACTCCGAATATAAATTAATTAAACATAAGGGGTAATAAGACGCAACCCTGTCTCACTCCTCGTCGGATTTGTATATCTTCGGATGTTGTGTGTTCTATTTCAATTGTTGCCGTTTGGTGCCAGTATAGTTCTGAGATAATTCGCAAGTCTTGTTCGTCAACTCCGTCAATCAAGACTAGAGTCGTCTCTTTTGTTTGGGGCGGAAGTAATGGTTTTGTAGGGTTGATGGCCCTATTAGGGATTGCTATTTTAATTGCTTGTTTTATCAGATATCGATAATGGTATCATGAATAATCGTGATACCATTATCGATATCATCAGGATAGTTTAAATTATCTAACTGTGGAGTGTTAAAAGACAAATGTTTGAAGAGGTTCCAGGTGTGTTTATCGTTTCTTATTCTACGGGGAGGATTTTGGGATAAAGGATTTAGAATCTGTTCTTTTACTAAAATAGGGATTTGATCCGAAGTGATTGAATCGCCCATTATGCACCCACCATTATGTCAACCAAATCATATGTGCATATGACGTTACCCACGGACGACATGCCGAGGGCACCCAAAAACGTCGGCTTATGGTTATTTGTTCGGTGTAAAGAGAGTCGACGATTAGGTCGGTTAGGAGGTTGACTACACGGTTTGTTACCGTGTCGCCAAATTATATGTGTCTGGCGTTAAAGCCTCCGATGATGATGGCCTTATCTGTTTATGAGAGGGGTTGGAGAGGGTGTTTGTAATAAGAGACTAGTGTGTGTAGTGTTGTTATCGAGGTGGATGTCTACTGCCAGAAAGTCTTCATCATTTAGGATTATGTGTGGAGGAATTGTTTGTGTATTCCGTATTTAATCAGGATGCCGTTACCATGTGATATCTGGCAGCGGGGACGGTGGAGAGTGCTATAACCAGGAAAGGTAGGATCTGTTTTGTTGGACAAGGGGTCAGTGAGGGCTAGGATTTGTATGTTATATTTTTGGAGTAGGTGTTTGATGAGTGTTCGTTTTCTCACGACACCCTGGACAGTACGATATAGGGGCAGTTGACAGCTTATATCGTACTGTCCATTTACTCTGGAAGGAACCTGATGGATGCCTTATTGCTATGTGCCACTCGAGTGCTCCTGTGGCCAAGTATAAGGGAAGTTAAGGAATTTGTTACGTCAAGTATAAGTTGACGTCTGTCAGGAAGAAGCTTAATAAGGAGGAAGTTCGTATGGACGGATGCGTTTTTCGGTGGTGATGAGCTGTGTCTCCTAGGAGATTTTGAGAGATTCCTTTCTGTGGGGGCACTTGGATGAGTAAGCCGCCTGGTCACCACCACAGTTAGGGTGTTTAGGTTAGGTGTTTGAGGTATAGGACAGACAGTGGATTTGTTATCTTAGCCGCAGGTAGGGCATTTGAATTGCTTTTGCGAACACTCCATTATGTTGTGTTCGTTGTGGCAACACTTGCCGCAGTATTTGGGAGTGGAAGGAACGGGATTAGAATTTAATGGAAGCTCGACGTTTAAACAGAGCCCGTCTAGGAATACATGTGACATCAGAATCTTCGAGTATTTATTCTTACTCGTAGTGATAACTTTCACGAAGGAGGTGAGAGTGTTAGATCTGGATTTAATTCTCCATAGTCGGACTACGGGTGTGTCCATCTCATTTAAGGTGGTGGTGAGGTCGGCATCGGTGTAGTTGTGTGCTACTTTGTACCCTTTTTATTGACAGAGTGGAGGTTACCCAGGGAACGGCACTAGGCTCGGGCTTCAGTCTGGTAGAGGTATCTTGGTCGGCGTTCTTTGCAGCTCAAATACAAAAAATTAGTCAGTGGAGTACTGAAGATAAAGAGAAGAGAAGTTAGAAGATAAAGAGAAGTAATTGGGCACCACTCTATTTTTAAAGGAACAGGGAAACCTATAACATATAAAATAAGATAACTAAAAAGGTAAGGTAAGGATAATCACACCAGAATAAAATATACCTTGAGAGAAAAGTTAGTATGCGTCATAGAAAACGGGCCACCCCAAATATTTACAATATTTCCAAAATTATTATTTATTGCTACAAAATTAAGCATTTATTTTTTCTGTATATTGAATCAATAATTCGTTTAGTATAAAATTTCATCATCGCAAAACATCAATCGAAAATAAAAAATTTAAGAAAAATAGGAAATTTATTGAAACAATCAATCAAAAAAGTTTTTAAAACAACAATGAACTGTATATTAAAAAAAAAGCTGGTATTCATTTTCAGTAATAGGTATTGCCTCCTCGATTCTGAATGACACTCCTCATTCGATTTGGCATGGAATTTATAACGTGTTAGATATCTCTTTGGGGAAACTCAATGAGTGCCATCTGAAGCTCTCCAGGTGTTGTTGGAGCAGGTATGCGACGCCTAACGCGACTTTTTAGTAGGCTCCATTTATGCTTAATAGGATTTAAATCAGGGCTTTGAGCAGGCCAGTCTATTGCCAACCTCGTCAAGATACTCGTCAAGTATGTGGTCTCTTATTATCATGGATTAGTAGGAATTCGTTGCCAATAAATCCAGCATGGGGCACCACATGATGTAAAATTTCCGTTATGTACCTTACTGCTGTTAACACACCTCTGTCGATCACGATGAGATCCGTATGCGCATCAAAAGAAATCCCTGTCCAAATTATTACTGAACCACCACCAAAAGCAACCCGTGGTGGCCGAGTGCAACCAGCGAAACGTTATCCAGCCCGTCTGTACACCTTACTGCCTCCGTCTTTACCATAAATAGACATTCTACACTCATCCGTAAACAAACCGTCTTAGTCTTTTGTGAGCTGGGAAAGTAAGGACCCCGTTACTGGACTGCAAGCTGTCAAACCTTACTCCCTTAATCTTCACCGAATAGTAGGAAGGCTCTTGCTGTAAATGGCCTTGAAAAATTCTAACTGTTTGGGTCCGATTCCATAATGCAACAAGAATGACGACGCGATCTTCCCTAGTGGTTGATTTCCTTTTTGGATCCGTACCAGGTCGTCGTTGGTGAGATCCTGTCACAATAAATCGTTGATGGGTCCTTTGTACAGTCGAACGAGTAACATTCAATTTGTCTTTCACTTAATCAAACTTCCCAGTAACGTTACAATTTCAACCGATTTTTGAAAATTCTCCATCGTCGTTTAAAACTCATTAGAACCCTTTACAATCATACATTTCTCTAAACAATACCTTCCTCGAAAATTGATCAAGTTGTAAACCACTTTTTCTCAAAATTGTTTTGTTTTATAGGTTCTACGAATATCCTCAATTTAGTTACAGGGTCGGTTTGCTTTCGCAACAACCTTCTTCTTCTTCGTCTAGCCATTCAGTCCACATCTGAACATAAGCCTCTTCAAGTCTTCCTTTCCATTGTTTTTTATTGTACACTACTTGTAGCCAATTTTTCCCGGCAGTCCTTTTCAGATCATCTGTCCATCTCATAGGAGGTCTGCCTCTGGGTCTTTTGTGTTGGTATGGTCTCCAGGTTAAAATTGATCTGTGCCATTTGTTTAAATCGCTCCTAGCTATATGTCCAGCGTATTCCCATTTCAACTTTAATGATTTTTGCACCACATCGGTGACTTTGGTTTTCTGTCTTATCCATGTGTTTGTTTTCTTGTCCTTAAGTGATATACCTTGTTACGTTTGGAATGTCCTACGATTAATTATCGCAAGAGACTCCTGGTTCGAAAGAATACAAAATTAAATTTCTATTACAAAAATTACTTTCGTATTAAAATACACAAATGTGACTTTAAAAGTTTTATTCAGTTTCCTTCGTTCGGTGGTATAAATTCGACTAAAAACTAACTCTAAACAAATTGAATATATTCTTATACTATATGAAATTCAATACCCTACATTCTCAGACGAAAGTCATTAAAATTAATTGCTTTCACAAGCCCTTAGCCGGAGAGACGATACGCTGATTACAAAAGGGGATTTTTAAAATAAACATATTACTTAAGTATTAACTCGACATACTCCCACCTTGAGAAATTTAACATAATTTCTCAAAAAATAAGAGAGTTACAAAAAATAAAATCATGAAAATATTACTTAAATCTTAAAGGAGTTTTCACCATCCGGCCACAACGCGTATATCTTCCATTTAAGTCGGGTACTCTGCTTTTTATCACTCCCGCACTTTTTTCACTTGGTTCTTCCTCAAACTGGAGTTGACCAACGTTCTCTTGGGGTAACCTCTCTGGAACCGTCTGACTTCCACAAGGTAGAGTATTACCTTGGACATTCTCGCCAGTAGTAACTGCATCGACGATCTCCACCGGGTAAAGCCTTTGTAATGGTCTCAGAAGTTGCCCTTGTGCAGTCGCAAGACGAACTAATCTTACCTGGCCATCCCTACCAGGTATAAGTTCAATAACTTTACCTAAAGGCCACTGAAGACGCTTGATGTTGTCATTGCCGACTAAAACGACATCCCCGATAGACACTTTAGATACCTTCGGCTTCTTCGTTCCTGCTTTGAGTTGAGCCAGATATTCAGCACGAAATCTTTTTCGCAAATGATTTCTCAACTCTTGTAAACGTCGTATTTTGCGTGTGAGAGAATTCTGCTCTAGCAAATCACATTCCGGCAACTCGTAACTGACTTGTTCCTTTAAAAACATACTTGGGGTTAACGCGATTAACTCAGTAGAATCGTCCGAAAGATACGTCAACGGACGCGAGTTGACTATACTCTCACAATCACACAATAATGTCAATAAGTCTTCATAATTGAGAGACGCTCGACCTAAAACTTTTCGCAAAAGCCCTTTCACAATACCTACTAATCGCTCCCAAAATCCACCCCACCATGCAGCTGTAGGGGGTTTGAAACGCCACTTAATACGTTGTGTAGAACTATATTCCGCGATAGTATTCCAGTCCAATTGCTTAAGCGCATTCTCGAATCCCGTAAAATTTGTTCCATTGTCACTATAAACTATTCTCGGTCGTCCTCGCCTTGCAACAAAGCGACGAAAGGCTTGAATAAAAGCATTTGTTGACAACGAGGTAACGAGTTCCAGATGAACCGCACGATAAACGGCACAAGTGAACAAACAAATCCATGCTTTCTCTCCCGATTTCAAGTAAAGAGGTCCCGCTAAGTCCACTCCGGAAATTTCAAAAGCTGTAGTATCCCGAACTCTATCAGCCGGCAACGGAGGCGTTTGTACTTTGAACGATTTCCCTTCTTGTCTCTTGCACACACCACATTCTTTTAAAATGGACCGCACAATCCGTCTACCCCCTAAAGTCCAATATTTTTCGCGAAGCAAACTAAGTAGTCCTTGTGTGCCTACATGACAAGAGCTTTTATGCAGGCTTAAAATTAACTTACGCACTATAAAATGTTCACCCGGAAGTAAGATAGGCAGACGAAAATCTTCCGTGTCAAGTCTCTCAGTAACGCGAGTTTTTATACGTATAAGTCCAAATTCATCGACAAACGTGTTTAGCGAGGAAATTCGTTTCGTATCTGAATCGAACGCTTCGTTCTGCACTAGCTTCAATACAAATATTTCGGCTTGATCGATTTCCTCAGCGACCAATTCACCTGTACGTTTTTTGTGTGAATTTCTTGCATTATAACAAAATCGTAGCACCCAAGCTATCATTCTTAAAAGTTTTATGTACTGAGAAAAGTAATACAGATGCCAATCGTCAGATGTCATATTCAATAGTGACGAACTGGCATTTTTCTTTTTCTCTGTACAGACTTTTTCTTCATCAACTTCTAATTTTTGTTGGGGCCAATCATTTTCTTTTCTGTACAACCATTCCGGGCCCTCCCACCATCGAGAGTCGAACAATTGCCGAACACCACAGCCTCTTGATGGGAGATCGGCAGGATTGAGAGAACCAGGTACATATTTCCAACACTCAGGATTGACTAAATTTCTAATCTCTTGAACTCTATTAAAAACAAAAACAGACCAGTCATCCTTACGTTGAATCCAAGAAAGAACAGTAGTGGAATCACTCCAAAAATAAGACTCAACATATTGAGAAAATTGCCTTTTTACTGACTGATAAAGTCTAACACCAATAGTGGCTGCCAACAGTTCCAATCTAGGTATAGAAATCTTCTTCAAAGGGGCCACACGACTCTTAGCTGCTACAAGGAAAATTGAGACAACATCATTCCGAACCACTCTCAAAAATATTACAGCCGCATAAGCTTTCTTACTTGCATCTGAAAATATGTGCAAGCTCCAATGATCAGCTTCCGTCGGTCCAGCCTCAATCCAGCGTGGAATCTCAATACTCGACAGTTCAGGAAGATGAGTAACCCAATCACAAAATTCTTCAGCCATATCATTCTCGACTGGAGCATCCCATCCCTGGCGCTTCTCCCAAAGTTTCTGTAGCAACAGTTTGGGAAATAGGGATACGGGACAGGTAAAACCAATAGGGTCAAATATACTCTGAGCTATGGAAAGCATCAGTCTCTTAGTTATGGGACGTTTCAATGCCATTTCTTGAAAAGTTTCACTATTGATTTTCAGAGTGTCTCTTGAAGAGTCCCAGAGAAGACCAAGAACCGGAACAACTGTTTTTTGTATTACCAGAGGCCTCCCACCCTCTTAAGTCCATCTTAGCTTCCTCCATAAGGGCGGTTGCTTCTGATACAAACACTCTCAACTCATTTTCATCAGTAACACTGGTCACACAATTATCCACATAAAACCCAGTCATAAGCTTTTTAATTGTGTTTTTAGAATATGGATTATCATTACAACATTTCTCCAGGGCCTTTGTTAAATGAAACTCTATAGTGGCACCCAGAAGAAATGGACTACAATTGATTCCAAAAACAACCCTTTTGTGTCGAAATACAAATTCCTTTCCTTCATCGTTCACCCATAGGAACCTCAAAAAATCTCTGTCCTTTGAATGTATAGAAATTTGAAGAAAAGCCTTTCGAATATCCGACACAACTCCTACCCTTTGTTGTCTGAATCGTAATAGAACAGAAGGAATAAGTTCAATAAGATTAGGCCCTACCTCCAAACACTGATTTAAAGAAGGACAACCTTGTTCATGAGATGATGCGTCAAAGACTGGCCTAATTTTTGTGGTTTCACTATTATTTTTAATAACGGGCCTGTGAGGTAAATAATGCACACAATTATTCTCTTCTGGATTATTCACTATTTCAATCACACCCTCGCTCAACCACTCATTGAATATAAAGTTATACATTTCAAACAAATTAGACCTTTTCAACTTATTTAAAGTATTATCTAACCTTCTCCTAGCAACAACTAAATTATCTGAAATTAAAGGATGCTCGTTCAACCAAGGTAACATAACTTCATACCTGCCTTCGCTGTCACATCGTACAGTCTCATAGAAAAAATTCTTAGCCTCTTTGGCTGCCACCTCTCGTGTCATTTTTTCTACAGGGTCGGTTATCCCAATAACATCAAGCTCCCAGAGTTTCGCTACAGAAGAATTATTAACAAACAACGAAAATGTAATCATACTTGTACTAGAATTAGAAGCAACTGCCGGCACCTTACCCATAAGAGTCCAACCTAACAAAGTTTCAACTGCTACAAGACCACACTGTAACTGATATTTTCTCCCTGTATACAATTTGCCTACAATATCAGCTCCTAACAAAATCTCAATCGGTGTTGTCTTTCCGACATCGCTGAGTGAAATATTCATGTCACTGAGTTCCTCAATCCAAGGGCCGTCATAAATAGAAGAGACATCGGCACAAATTTTTGGTTGATCTAATGCATCAAATGAATAAGCGTAGGTTCCTTCACACGCAGTTACCTCGTACAATTTATGTCGTTGTTCAGAAGTGCTTCTACCGCCAAATAATGCGTGTACAATCTTTTCCGTTCCTTTAGCAGAAAAACCCATTTCTTGCGCGGTACTTTGTAAAATATATGTCCTTTGCGATCCAGTGTCAATAAGTGCCCTTACTTGTTTAGTACCATGTGCACTTCTTATGTTTATTCGCAGAGTTTGTAAAAAAACCTGTGTATTATTCAAATTAGCAAGCGTCTGATCCTCAGTTATATTTTCTTCCGAACGGGTAGTACTTGAGGTCGATGTATCAATTTTATTAACAGGCAAATTAGGGCACATCAAAACAGCATGTGATTTACAACATAATATACAATTCAAACGTCCTCTACACTTTTTAGAAGAATGTCCTACTTTCAGACATCGAAAACATGCTTTCTTTTCTGACAATGTTCGACGTTTCTGCTCCATAGTAAATTTTTGTGCTTTAAAACAATTTGTACTGTCATGCTGCGCTTCACAAAATACACACCTGTAAACCTCATAGTTTACTAACCCAGCAGCGGTCGCTAAGGGCTGATCAGTTCCTTGCTTATGTAATTTTACAGTTTTCTTGGCAACGAGGTTATTAAATTTATATTTATTTTCAGTCGGTAAACCAAAACCTTCCGTTGCTAAATCAATTTTTTGTTCATTTTGAACTTCACTTTGTAAAAAGCTCATTAGCCCATCCAATATTGTTTCTAAAGTTGTAACCTCTGCCGTTTTCTGCGATATTTTCCATGGACCCGGAAACATAAGGCCTTAAAAACTGTGAAGATCTATGCCATAGTCGAATCATATCTTCTGGCAAACATGACTCGATAAGAGGATACAATATCGCCGCATACTTGTCAGCAGTTATGCCTAAGGTCTCAAGTGAACGAAGTTGACTTTCAATCATATCATAAAGAGCAGAAATATTACAAGAACTACTAGAAACTCGACTCAAAATTAACTTTAAGAGCTCTCTAATATAAACTTCAATCTGGAGATCCTCTCTGCCAAACCTAGACTGCAAACTCTGGATAATTTTTGAGTAATTGTCGGCTACTGCAGGAAAACTCTCCACTAATCGTCTGGCCTTACTAGACTCTACAGTGGCTTGTCTCAAATAAGCTATCTTATCAGTCAAATCAATTGATGGATCGTCATGCACTACTTTGAACTGTGACCAAAAAGGAAGCCAATCTTTCAAGTCTCCATTAAATTTCTTGAATTCGATTGGAGGTAATTTAAATTTGCGCTTACCTTTTATACTTGATGACTCTGAACTTACTGAACCTGGTCTGTCATCACATTTGTACTTAAGTTCAAAGTACCTTGCACTATATTTATCTTTTGTCTCCATCTCACTGATTAATTCTTCTTCGGAAGCTTCTTCCAACATACTTTCAAGTACCGCACTTTCCACTTCACAAAGCTCATTGTACTTTACTTGTAAAAGTTCCCACTGTACGCTAATATTCTGCCAGGGTCGAATGTCCACCGGTTGAGCTAACAAACTGTCCAAAACAGTAGCAACTTTCGTAAATGCACTACGAAGAACCGTTCTGCGTTTTTTAACTGATTCCATTTTTTTCGCTTAAAAAGGTTAACTTTGGCCGAGCCTCACGACAAAAACAAAATTATTCGCCGGAAAAAAGTTTGCACTAAAATAAACGAAAATAACTAACTTTTAAGCACACCCGTATATAAGTCCTGTCACGGTCGCCAAATAGTTACGTTTGGAATGTCCTACGATTAATTATCGCAAGAGACTCCTGGTTCGAAAGAATACAAAATTAAATTTCTATTACAAAAATTACTTTCGTATTAAAATACACAAATGTGACTTTAAAAGTTTTATTCAGTTTCCTTCGGTTCGGTGGTATAAATTCGACTAAAAACTAACTCTAAACAAATTGAATATATTCTTATACTATATGAAATTCAATACCCTACATTCTCAGACGAAAGTCATTAAAATTAATTGCTTTCACAAGCCCTTAGCCGGAGAGACGATACGCTGATTACAAAAGGGGATTTTTAAAATAAACATATTACTTAAGTATTAACTCGACATACCTAGCATTGCTCTTTCCATCGCGTGTTGAGTGACTAAGTATATTAACAACCTATTTAACTTAAATAACCCAAGACACATTAAAAATAAAATAATATTCATTCAATATACAAAAAAATAAATGCTTAATTTTGTAGCAATAAATAATTTCGAAAATATTTTAAATATTTGGGGTGGCCCGTTTTCTATGACGCGGAGTGTACAATGAATATTTTCTGAAAAATAATTATAAGCACTTTAGTATCCTCAAGAATGAAAAAAGCAAGGAATATTATAGTTGTATCTACGTCAATAGAGGAAAGGCACCAAATTTGAGACACTTTTTTTGAAAAACAAATATAAAACAGAATATTTAAAATTTTTAAAACATTCATTTCGAAAACTTAAACTTAATGTTTCTAGAACACAACAAAACAAAAAAAAAGCGAATAAAACATATATTTTTGCAAAAAAATACATTTAATTTTTTTGCGACATTTAATATTAAAAATAAAAGGTGCCCTAATTTGGGATAGTCAGGTATCTAAACTTGAGACAGGTACCTTAATTTGAGATACTATTCAAAAAAGCCCTTTCCTTCGCAGAAAAGGCAAATAAATGTGCTGGACTTTATTTCTCCACAGTCTTCATGTGCCCACCTGCCACATTGGTAACACTTTGCCCATCGTTCGCCATATCTATCGTCGGAAAATTTGCCGGTGCAAAATAAACATTCCGCGTCGTTTTCTTCACTTTCGTTGGACGATGAATCAGCTAATGGAAAGTTTTCACTGCTATCTGAGCTTGAACTCGAAGAAACTTTCCGCTTCCTTCTTGATGTTTTGCCTTTTGATGTAGAAGGTTGATCTACGTCTTCATCTGCTATTTCTTCTTCGGGCATTGCTGTTTTTTTTGATCTAACACCTTTTGTTGAACTGTTTTTTTCTGGAGCAAATACACAATCCAAGTTTAGCTGGGGTACTAGTTTTTTTGCTTTTTTCTTCTGCAAACTTTGCTCTAATTCTTCTTTGTAGGGTGTTAAAGTAATTATTGAAGCCTTTCCTGATCTGGCATGTGGTTTTTTAGTTGTATCTTTCTCGTAGAATCTAGGAATTGGACAGATGTCTTTCGGAGAAACAAGTTGTTGATGAGGTAGTGGTGGACTAGGAGTTCTATGTTCTTGTATTGGATGATTTGCTTGTTCATGGTTTATTTCTATTATTTGTTCATCCTTTTCGTTTTGTGTTTCTAAGTGCTCTTGAATTCCAAATTCAAAGTCCCTAAAAATATGGCGACAAATAGGGACCAGTCCAGTTTTGCGGAAACCATTGCAAGATATTTCCATCGTCGCAGCTTTGTTATACGCTTTACAAAAAATACTGGCAACGGCGTAAGGCGACACAACACTCAACTGATTTTCTCTAAGCCAGTTTTCTATTGCTTGTGCATAGTAAGTTTTCAGCGGTGCCATAAAAGCAACATCCAACGGTTGCATTTTATGTGTAGAATGTGGTGGGAGGCAAATAATCGTCACATGATTCTGTTTGGCCAAATCTATTAGAGCAACGTTTCTCGTATGAGAATAGTGACCATCAAGGACGAGAAGAACAGGGTCTGCAGCTGAAGGTTTAGTGAATTTTATGAAGTGTTGAAGCCATCTAGTGAAAATATCGGCCTGTACCCAACCTGACACATGGCATTCTGCGATTGCTCCAATGGGAGCTCCTAGCATCAACTCTGATTTCATATTTTTTCTGGGGAAGATTAATAATGGTGGTACGAAAACTCCTGCAGCATTCATACATGTAATAGCAGTAATCAGCTTGCCCCTTTCTGCTGAAGTAAGTGACGAAACCTGCTTCTTCCCTCTCATGGAAATTACTTTACTATGTTTGTGCTGAACAATTGTAAGGCCCGTTTCGTCTACATTGAATATACGTTGTGCAGGGTTAGTAAGCTTAAGATATTCTGGTTCATACAGGTCAAAGAACTTGGATACATTTTCAGGAGTAAAAGATTTTACTCGTGCACATGACATTCCCTGAGGAGTACGCATTGAAAGCGCCGGATGTCTTTTCAGAAAGAGCCTTAACCATTTCTTTCCGGCTGTTTTTTTGACTCCGCTAAATGGATGTGCTATTGAGTTTCGTATTGCAAGTTGAAATGCCAGTCGTTTTATATCACGCGCTCTTAGTCCGAAATAACGTTGCTCCATAATTAGGGCATACTCAACCAACTCATTTTCTAATTCCAAAGGAAGAATAGGTCGGCGCCCAATTGATATCCCGACAAGTTCTTCTGGAGTCTTGTCTGATTTCACATATCGTTCTAAGGTACCTTTTGGTACTCCAAAAACTTTTGAGGCCTTCAAATAGCCCATCTCTCTATTTCTTACTGTATTTACAGCACGTATCATATTATCTGCGTTCCATTTTTTATTTTTTGGCGGCATCTACAAACAACAAAACACATAAAAATAAAAAATTTACAAGGGGTCCTAATTTGAGACACTCTCAAATTTGGAACCTACAGGTATCTCAAATTAGGATTTTTCCGTTAAAAATAAAACGCATATTTTTTGGTTATGTATGACACACAATTATCGTTTAATTTGCATAAAATGTATTAACTAATATTAAACTAACAAAAAAAAATAATTGGAGTAAATGTAATCATCTTACCTTGATGTATTGTAAGTTTTTAAAAATTCCGAAAAAAATTTGTGTAATGTGTAAATCAAATTACCGTCGACAAAACAACAAAGGTCACTTCTAAGCGTCAACTAAAAGCAGATCTACCATTACTTCACAGAATGATCAGTTTTTAATATTTTAACTAGATGTCACACTATCGTACACAAATATACGACGGTGTCTCAAATTAGGCGCCTGTCTCAAATTCGGTGCCTTTCCCCTATTTGATATAACTTGAAATAAAACAAATTAGTGACTTTTACGCCTTGAGAATACGTGAACCTGAAGTTCTAAAATGTTCACTAAAATGTTTGATTGTGATCACCTCAAATATGTGTATAAAATCTATAATAAATATAAACTACGGATAAAACAAATCTGACCTTACATCGTATGTATATAGATACCGTAAATGCATGCTATTAATAGTTCGTTCGGTTTGATTCAAAATAAACAAACCATAAATAAATTAAAGGCACTAAACTCGAGACATAAAAGGCACCTGCGTAAAGATGATCGTTGAATCATAAAAATCTCGGCTACTCACAAATGAAGAATCGATATTGTACTTACAGTCGGCGGCAGGTAGTCACAGGTAATAACGTTCTTTCATAGAACGGTCGTCGATAAAGGCACTTGACAGGTTGCACCCGCGACAGGTGTATTGGTACATCTCAAGCAGCGTAGATGATTTAATTAAGGTACCGAATTACGGTGGCTCACATTAGACTAAACTGGAACGGAATAGACTGAACTGAATGGATGGAGGAAACGGCAAACAGAATTGACGCAGTGTCATCGAATTGGAGGACGTCTGTACAAGAGAGAAAATTTACTGTATGAAGATAGATGGATAATGGTGAATTGAAATTACACATACCGCCGTTTGATGAAGACCGCATGCAACAGGAACCACAACGAAAATGAATTCGATTTTCGATATTTAGACCGGCTAGGGACAAAAAAGGAGTGTGAGTATTTGCCGAAGATTGACAAGAGAAAATGGTATTTAATTGATAAGTCCGTTGATTTCTTATTTTCTGCTTTCTTCTGAGTGAAATCATTATTTCATAGAAGAGCCACATCTCAGTTTTTCTTTGAAAATAAGCTGGGTTGTTCGACAATAGGAACGAACTTCTTTGTTAAGAGAAAGAGTTTCTATTTAACTAACGAAAGATAATAAGAGCAAGAACAAACTGTGAGCTATTTCGTTGTTGCGAACAGGCGTGACAAGTCGCTCATTGGGTTATTCTTAATGGATCTAGCAAAGTATATGGATATCGGTGGCGTGAAAATAATTTTCTAAAAGGAATAATTAAAGAGATTTTAAACATGCTTCAACTTCTTTAACGACGCCCATGTAGATAGAGTGGATGGACAGGTTTGAATTTTAGGTTTTGGTCAGTGTTTAGGCGTGATTAGGGTCGTAGAATCATCTAATACATCACGGAGCTTCTTTTGGAGCTCTACGTGGTTTATATGGTGGATGGTGGTAAGGTGAGTGACTTGAGTGGGGAGGACTTTTATAGAGGCGATCTGGTTAAGGAGTTTATGGGTGTTAATGATTCTGAAGAAATCACAAGGAAAGTTTCCCGAACAGATAATACATTGGATGGACTTTTCCAGAGATATGTGTGAGATGGTATGGTCTAAGATTTTGGGTGTAGAGGGTTGGTTTGATGTAGAAGGATAGGATAGGTGAAGGGAATATTGGTAGGTTGTGGTCTAGGTGAGTAAATGGCAATAGCATATGATATAGGTGTGGTTATTTGTGTTTTAGAGGGTTAGTTACTGTGTACCGTGGATGTAGGTTGTATGTTGTGTATAGACTGATGCTTCTGGTTTTTCCTTAAAACTATCTCCACTAAAACACTACAAGTTTGTAGTTTTTAAACTTCCACTTCTGCCTATCATCATTCACATTAGAAAATTGGTGTTAAACGATATTGGTTTCTTATGTAAATTTGCATTAAGACACCACAAATTCTTTAAATAATATATTTAAATTCACAATATATACTACATAAACTTATATCAAACTATTAACGATTAGGAATCCAAGCTTCAAAGACGTCTTTGTATTGTTTTCTCTCTGAAAAATATACAAAAAAGTTATCAACTGCATTAGTTTTCATTAGCGTTGGTATAAATGAGATTTTAGAAAAACTATGAAAGTATCACGATAATTATTTGAACTCAATTACATATACGTGAACTGAGAATATTAAAATACTGCATTCAATATGTAAAGACATTTATGTGCCGCTTAGGTTTGTAAAAGATATTTTGAAAATAATAAAAAGTTCTATTACATAATATCTGTTGATGTAGAATATATTTTATTTATTTCAAGTTAAAATTAAAAAGTTATTTCTGCTATACTGCTATATTGAGTATCCAAATACCAGAAAAATTATCAAATTTTTTAGAGTTATTTTTCTCCGTAAATACAAAATGTAACATAGAATATTGTAAAAATATGTCAAGTTGTTGTCATTTATTTAGTCTGTTTTGCCATATCACCATGGATAGATATAACATATACCTTTTGCAAATGGTAAAATGTTTTATCAAAATGGATTATCTGTTCGGGAAACTTTCCTCGTGATTGTGGTTGTGTCAAAAGGACACAGAGATTTCAATGCCAAAACGTGATATTAGGGAAATATATTATTAAACACCAGAATGAAATTGTTACTATAATACAGTATATCTTTAAAAAATCCTACTTTACATAAACAAGGCAATTCACACATTTAAAGTGAAAATGTAGATAGTTAGAAGTTGACCTAGGTCAATTTTATACATGTTAAAATGGACAATAAATTAAAAAATATAATCTGTCTTTCTTTTAAAAAGTGAACATGGAAAATCCAATGGCATGGAGCCAGACACAACATTAAATTTAAGTCCAATGGTTCAGTTAACCATCAACTAAGACCCACATATCAATTAAATGCAATATATACTATATACAAAGAAGAACCTACTTAAAAGTACATATGAACAAACCATCAAATATGTTTCAAAACAAAAATATATAACCACTATGAGAAGAAATTTTTACAGCTTATATCCAATGGTCAGTATCAAATTAATATAAGAATAGTTTAGAAACCTAAACAAACTGTGTATAGATGACTTAAATGAGCTTATCCTATGCATTTCAAGCTCTAATGAAATAAAATGTCAAAAAGTGGCAGGTAACCTAATGAATTCACCATTCATTTGATGGAATAGATGGAAAGAAGAATACTGTTAAGAATAAAACAAATATGCAAAAATGACATAGGCACCTAAAAAATGTATCAAGCATTAGACCATTTAATAATCTACCTAATTCTACTCAGAAATATGTATGTCGACAGGAGCACAAATAGATATATTGAGAGACCAAGCCATAACCCCAATGTTTCGGGGTAGGTATAATTCCATATATCTATGTATATAAATTGTTTTTAATAGGGACTGAAAGTTAAAAAAATTGCAAATTTACACAAAAAATAATTATTAAAAACTTCTGGATCTAAACAATCAATCTCTTCAATGTCTTGATCTTGCTCATGTATTTCTATGAGTTCATCAATAGTCACCTTCTGATCCATTGATCAAAAATTTAGCCATTCTTGAACATTTTCACTATCCAATTCTAAAATTTATTTGCATGGTGATATCAGCTTCTTTAATAGCATTACTAATTTCATCAGGCTCTGGCGTTAATTCCACCTTAGTGTCAGTAATGAAAAATAAAAACAAAGCTTTTTCCAGATGCCACTTAATATTTTTTGTCATATTTCATTCCACGATTTTTCAACAATTTTCACTGCATCTCTAATAATCTTATTGGATTGTTTCCAAAATTCTTTAAAAAAGTCATTGTTTTTTTTATAACTTCATGCAGATGTGCAAATAATTGTCTGGGTGTAAAAAGCTTTGAATGTTTTAATATGAATACCTGATCAATCTGTTGGAGTAAACTGTTTGTATTAGGAGGCATAAATTCAATTTTCATAACTGGGTTAAAACTATTTAAAGTTACAGGAGGATAACTTGATGAGTTGTTGATGATTAACATAATTTTAAACGGAATTTGTTTAGATTGACACTAATGTTCGACTTCAGATATGAAATGATGACTAAACCAGTTCTCAAAAAGGAAAGCTGTCACCCAAGCTTTACAATTACACTTCTACATGCCAGACAAACTAGATTAACATTTATTTTTTAATGCTCTTGGATTTTCTGAGCAATAAACTAAGACAGGTTTTAACTTACAACCACTGTCATCACTGACACTGTGACACTGAATCACTGTCAATTGATCTTTGGCAGTCTTAAAATCTGGAAAGCTTTTGTCTTCACATGCGATAAAAGTTCTTTTAGGCATCTTCTTCCGGAACAGGCTTTGGTTAGTGTAACCACCTTTATCTATCATAACATTTAATTTCTCTGTGCCAATCATTACTAGCTTTAAACCCTTCATTTTTAGCAGTCTCCTCAGCATACTCTTTCAATCTCTCAAAAATCAGTTTCGCTTGAAAGCACATAGGTTGAATTTAAAAATTATGCACTTTTCACAACCTCGAGAATTTCTTCTTTTTTATCATAATTGTTCTGTCTGTCGATTCCGATATATCATACTTCGGATGAGTTTTACATTTGGTCCCATTGAAAATAGCTTCAAATTAGCTGTCAATTAAATTTTACAGAACGAAATATTGTGTTGGCAGTGTTGCCATGTTCTTATAATGCATATGTTATATGCTTCCAATACAAAGAGATAAAGCTTTTAAAAGGTACATT
The DNA here is from genome assembly GCA_918026665.1 of Diabrotica balteata. NCBI lineage: Eukaryota > Metazoa > Arthropoda > Insecta > Coleoptera > Chrysomelidae > Diabrotica > Diabrotica balteata. The sequence continues at coordinate 81,352,464 of OU898276.1, forward strand.
TTTATTATATTATTTTATGGATTCTGCAATTTTATGCCTTATTTAAAATATTAATGAAGTAATATTTGTTTTGTTTGATATTAGTTGCAATTCATTATTAAAAAATTTTTTTGGCAATTACCCTTTGATAGGTTAGTGGATAGATTTGGCAATAGAGTCAGAACCCTCAAACCACCAGTTGCCAGATTGCAACAGTTGCATTTTTAACTTTAGTATTTATACTGACATTTCACTATTTACTGTTAAAAACTGTTTTAAAACTATTTACTTTTTCTTTTTTTGGCAATTGTTAAGTATTAGTTTTTAAATATCTTATTGCTTTTAATTGCATATGTTTCATTTGTAATGTAAATTTCAACACTGCCAAATACCAATATTTCATTCTGTCAAACCCATTTGAAGCTATCTTCAATGGGACCAAATGTGAAAATCGTCTCATACTTCTTAACTTAATCAGAAATTTGCATTATTGTATCAAAATCTTTAATTATGTTAAGTTTACACTCCACGATAATGTTTTTTTTTGTTTGATACAGGAGAATCAATTTTACTTCGTTTGGATTACATTCATAGTTTTCTTAGATATAAAATAAAAATCTCAGTATGAAAATAATATGTAGGTACTCTGCAAATCCAACTTAAAAAAAAACATACACACACATTCTGTAGACACAAAACCATAGCTAAGATATACATAACATAAAATAAAATGTAGCTATGCATTGATGCACGAGAACAAAAAAATGCTAGAGACAGCAGACGAAAACCCTAAGAAAAATCGAGAGTAAGAAACTATGGGATATAGCTATTAGTACAGATATACAATGACAATGCAAAGCGGAGAACAAAAGTAGAAGGGAACCTATAAGCCAAATGAAAACAAATAGAGTAGTAATGACAGTGAGAGATGGTTTCAAAATAGGAAGACAACTTATTGGTTGTCTTCCTAATAGGAAGACACTAAACTTTAATGAGTTTGCGGCACATTTCAAGCTTAAATTACTGCTTTAAAAACATAGGCCAGACGTGCCTTATCATGAAAGTATAAATATGGGAGAATCGTTAACTATGATTCCAATAATTATTAAAGGGTAAATTTTATTTACTTTGTTTGAATCTCTTTCTTAAATTCGTAGACCTAAATAATATTGATTATCAATTTGCACAAGTATTTACCAAAAGGTGGAAAATCTTCAGGGTGTAGTTCTATATAGTGACGAATTACAGCATCTCTGTCTGCTAAGTATTTGTTCCTATAATCATCAACTATTTTCCCAATGCCACCGCAAACACCAGCAGCTAAAATGTGTTTCTGGATACCTAAAAACTCACTAAATATAGTTATGTAATGGTTTTATTTTTGATTTGAGGTTATAGTTACCGCTGAAAAGGGGTTTCCTGGTTCCATAATTAGCTATGATCACACTAACAAATCCCATGGTACCTAATATTAGTGGATTCCATACTTTACTTAAAAGTGGTGGTTCTCTATATCCTTCAAATAACTCCAAAGGAGTTGTAGCAATTTTTGGACCAGTCGCCATTTTTGTTATTATGACAAGAGACAAGATAAGTCAACCACTTGAACCACTTCCGCACTTCCACTAAAGAGGGGGTTTAAGTAGATCTTCTTATTCTCAGTAAATAAACTTTCTTCTTTTTATTGGCATCATATATATCACAGCAAAAATACTTTTATAAAAGTCTTTGTTACACTTAGCACCAATTATTACTTTTCATACTTGTGACTACGTTATAATTAATATAATTCTTCAAAAAATATATATTCTCTACATAAAATAAAAAAAGAAGTAAATTAAACTTGCCTCAGCTGATAGTGACAGTATCCACTAATCAAAATGTTGTTTGAGGTTATGTTGAAATTAAGAATATTTTTCTTTTTGTATATTATTTTGATTTTCTTACCTCTAATATATTCTGAAACACAAAATCAGGAATCAGAAGCCGCAGAAGAACTTTGTATCCTTTAACAATGTAAAACATTCTTAATAATATTATTTCGTACTGTTTTACCACCTTAACATTTACACATAGATAAAAAATTATTTAAACAACAGCGACTAGAACAATTAAACGCAATAAAGAGCTTCGAAAAAACATCGAATTATGAAAAGCAATATGCTATGATTACTTTAATGGCTGAAAAGATATTTGATACTATTACAGAAAGTAGAGTCTTTGTAGAATCCTCATTTGTGCCGGGAATTTCAGAGTTTCCTTTGGATAATGAAAGAAAGGCAGCTATATCCAGCATATTGGAGAATACTGTACTATTTTCCGAGATTGCATTAAGATTTCCAGAAATTTCTACTTCTTTATTAAAAAGAAATAAAAACTGGGATCTTGTACTTCAATGGGGTATTGCATTTACTTATCATATGAGGCATCTTTTAGATGATAATACCATACAGCTGCTGAGATTAGTGAGTCAAGAATTAAATCATGTTGAAAGACACCCAGATTATGTAAATCCCTATAGAAAGTCTCCAGAAGTACAAAAAGATATTGTACAACCAAAGCCGAAGAAGAAAAAGAAAATTATCAAGAAAGGACCAAAGCTATCTAGTCGTTTTGAGTTGTAAAAACTTTTTAATGTCAATAAAAATGTTTTTAAATGACTTATTTTACTTTTTTGCCAAATAATATTAGGGGACAATTAACATTCAATACTTTTTTTTGAAGTTTGGTTTATCTGAAAGTTATTGTTTCTTTATGATTCTAACTTTTATTTTCTAGCAAGGAAGGGCCCAATAAGAAACTCAAATGTTAGTCAAACTGGTTTAATTTCCTGGATGTAAGACAGAAAACAGGAATACTTCTTATCCTTGATTGCAAGTCAAGCTTGCCACATTGTAGAAGAGTCCTAAGTAAGTAAAGTATAGATAGTCCAGCAAAGCGTGTTAAAGAGTATGTGTCAAGTTTGTATTCAAAAGACAGTAGTTCTAAGTGAACACACTGTAAGGCTCCATTTCTAGATGTACAACTTGTTAATAGTCAGTCATAATGTAATTACTCAGCTCAGCATGCTGCAAGCCTGTTCCCTATTGACTACCAACACATAAGTCATGTATGAAATGTCTGCAACAATTTATACTACCTCTATATAAGTAAATAGAGAAATAGTGGCAGAATGATACACTACAGTGCATATCTTTCTTTTTGCTAATAACTCTGTTTTATTCTGTATGAGTCTATTATATCTTTATTCATCTCTTCTCTGCTTTTGTTGGTGATATTCTCTTACATATACAAAATCTGTATTCGATATCTCTTGCTAATACTTGCCTTTATGTAAGACTTTTTCGGCATATGTTGTAAAACCACAGTATATGGCTAAAAATTTTTATTCTTTTAAGCAATAAACCAATATAGACGCATATGAGTCTATCCTTTGATTAAACTGTGGAAATAATCTGTCAATCTGCACATATAGGCTCTATACAGAGTAGGTTTGTGATTTCTGTCAAGTTTTATTTGTTATAAAGTCTTCATCTTGACCAAATGTACTTTTGCTTAAATTCATAGCTGGTTTCAATATGAATATAAGTCATACACAGTATACAAGTATGGTTTCTCTTAGTCATCTAGACTAAACTACAGCTTTATTTATTTGATGTATTATTTCACATACCTACGGATCACAATTCACGCTAAAGATATATAGAACCGATAAACTAACGTTGCTGGTCATCTTCTGTTCTGTTTGAGACATTATTGTTAAGTCTTAATTAACTGTGTACAGTAGGTCCATATATTAGTTTATCCGTAGTTGGTTGTGTTTACGAATGTACTGAGTTTGTCTTCTTGTCTAACCTCGTGTGGTATTGGTATGTTTCCAGTAGTCCCGTTATTTATTCTTAACACTGCAATATTGTCGGTGTTTAAGCGATATATTGTTTTAACAATCGGTTCAGGTATTTGCTTTTGACTCAATAAATCCAGTATTACTTTTAATGGAATAGTGGTTTGTTGTACTTGACCGGTTTGGGCCGATTCTACATTCCAGGTATAAATTGGAGAATAGTTATTCTGAGTATAACTTATACTTGAGTTTATTCCAAGTATAACCTTTCGAGCGTTCTACATTGTGAAATCGACAGCGGAATAGTTATTCTGGGTATAACCACAGAACACTAAGGTAAAACGAAATAGTAGATCTGATGTCTTCAAAATTAGTTCAAATTGTTATTGACAGCGACATTTGGCATTTGTCATAACTGTAAAATTTGTTTACAATTGAAAGGAATTGAATAATTGATTCGCTTTATCTGGTATTTTATCTACGTTTATATTATTATACTTTTCAAAATTAATATAAAATGAATAAAAAAAGATGTAAAATTTCCTTCTTAAATTTTTTGTTATCATCAACTGAGATTAGTGTTATAATATAATAACCAAAATTATGTAAATATATCTATATTATAGGTATACTCCACATTTTAAAAAAGTATAAATATTGGATTACAAAATAAATAATTTTAGTTAAAGAAATGTTTATATAATACAGATTCTAGAATTACAGTCTCTGTTATCAAAACATTAAAAAAGATATTTAAGGGCCGGTTTAGTTGTCTAATTACAAAATTTACCTATGGTGTAGATCTATTTAGTCAGAGTCTTGCTGTTTATTAAAAGTTCTGTAAAAAAACTTCATCATCGTGGGAAGCAGTGTTAAATATTTCATTTTCCGGTTTTATTTTTGGTCCTTCTTAAAGAGAGGCGTAGTAATACTGTTATACATCGGGGCTAACGACCATTTTCGGATTTTGTTGAAATATTTAATAGTTGGTTAGGTAGGTATGTCGTCTGGACATGAGCACTTTCTGTTTTTCAAATACCTCAGTTCATGTATACCTTTCTGCTTACAGCTTTCCTAGCTGTTTGTAAAGTTGAGTTTATTGTTTTTTGTTTTTCTTTTATCAAAAGATAATTTGATGCAGAGGTGAAAACAATTGATCCTTGTGAAGGTCTTGAACTCCTTGCCTGAGGTAGTGGCGATATATCATTATGAAGTTACAAAAGTATCCTCCAGCGATGATGGAATTTCATTTTTTTAATGCCACCTTTCTGTTCTGAACTGCTAACTTGCCAGATTTCATGTGTTCTGATTCGTTGTAAAGAGAAAGTGTTCCATATGGGCGCCTTGAAATAATAATTCATTTCTTCGATTATGCGGAAATGTTATTGCTGAAGGAATCAATAGATCCGCATCATTTACACAGAGAACAACGAAGAAATTTTGTTCGTTGTTCTCTGTGTTTTGAAACCAACCTGTTTCCTCCCTTTATATGCTAAAATTTTGGGCAACTTGCTAAGTACCGTCGGGATTCTAGACTCATCCATATTATATAATATGCTCATAGGATTGAAAACTTAGCGATTAAAAACCTAGCGAAAAAAAGGCATTAAAAACTTAGTGACTGCTTTCTCGCTCTTTCTAAAAGAAATCTTTGGATGTCTCTTATCAGGAATTCTAAGAACTATTTGGATGTTTAACTTTATTTAGTAGGCTAAGCAAGAGTAAAATGGTCCCCGGAGTCCTTTTGCCTTAATATGGAGGGATTATTTTATCTCAAAATCTGATCAAATATAAAAAAGAAATTTACATAAGGTGACTTCTGATAATTATAGAAATTGCAAAAACTGATATGAAATAAACAGAAAAAATCCGTTTTAACACGTTAAGCCCCATGTGTACCACACTGGCACATACTCTAGTTTTATCTGGGATCGTGTGTAAACAAAAAAAAACGGTATGTGGTAAACAAAATCAGACGCTGGTCAGTTAAACCACGTGTTCACAAACAGGTTAGGTTATAATTTCTAACATGTTTCTAACATACTTTCTTAGACAAGGAATTCCTTGTCTAAGCATACTTCAGTCAGTATCGGTTCGAACGTCTAACGAGGCTAAGACTATTTTCTCTTCAGTTTTTTGTTAAAAAGTGGAACTAAAAAATAAGATAATGTTTCGTAAAGGACTATATCGGATGACGAACTTAGCAGAATTGATGGGGAGAGTGACTTTAGTGATATCAGTATGCCTGACAGTACGTTTTATGATTCCGATTCCGATCCAGTGTACAATGAAAATGTTACTGATGGTTAAAAAAAAGCTAAAATTTGCAAACAAACACAAAATTGCAAATAATTTACTGCAGGTCCTAGTTCTAACCAAAAGAAGCCTGATACAAGAAGGATAGGTAAGTTACTTAGGAATGCAAAATTTCTGTTTGTAGTTTACTTTTTTGCTTTGTAGAAAAAGCTGAATCTGCAAACATTAGCCTGGAAGCTGTTATTGACGATGTTGTATCAAGAAATAAAATAACATGGAGCGATGTGCCAAATCCAGATGATCTCAATAAGTTCGAATTATCCTTTACTTCAGGAATAAATCAGGAAGAAATTACAAAACTTACAGACCACACACCAATAGATTTCTATCTACTGTTTATCGACCGTCAAGTTCAAGATTTGTTGGTTACTGAAACTAATAAATACGCCGAACAAATAATAATCGCTGGTATTATAAACGAATCAATAACGAAATATTCGCTTGGAGACCAATTGATAGAGAAGAATTGCTTCGATTTTTGGATCTTTGGATTATTTAGATAGGGTTAGACAGAAAACCCGAACTCAGAGATTATTGAAGTAACAATTTACTTTACAAGAATGAAGTTTCTAAAATGTGTGAAATAAGTAGAAGTCGATTTGAAATAATATTACACTTCTTTCATATTTCAGATAACGAGAGCTGCCCATCTGGAAACAAACTCTACAAAATTTCTCCTCTTGTACAAATACTCAATGAAAAGTTTCAGAAAATTTATACTCATACAGAATCATTACGTATTGACGAAATTATGGTGCCATTTCGTGGTAGACTTATTTTTTTGCAATACATTTCTGGAAAAAGACACAAATATAGAGTCAAATTGTTTAAACTTTGCGTCGCAGATGGATATACGTACGCCATAAAAGTGTACGGTGGAAAAGAGATGCAACCATCTGAAAAGTCGTTATCATCCAGAGTGGGATGGAACTTATACAACTGCTTTTAGATACAGGCAGAACTTTATATACTGATAATTTTTATACGAGTGTTGACTTGGCCTTTGATTTAAATAATCAGAAATCCCATTTAGTCGGAAAATTACGTGCCAATAGGACATATAATCCAAAAGCGGTAGTCGATGCAAAATTAAAAAGAGGTGACATGAAATATCTACAGAGTAATACAAAAGTTGTTATCGGAAAATGGAAAGATAAAGGACGTTTTGTTTTTAACGACCAAGGATATTCCTTTGATGATAGTTATCAATGTGTCGGTTCAAAAGGCTGCATATAATTCTCCTGTTCTACCAAGTATAAAGTGGTATCGTAAATTGGCTGTGGAATTACTAACAAATACCTTAATTGTGAACTCCTTAGTTCTCTACAAATCTGTTACCGGCAAACCTTAATTACTCCGTGAACAGATTGTTTAAAGTCTTTTAATGCCACAAACAACTTCTGAAAACAACTCTGCATACGTTGGATGAGAAAGAGAAAAGGGGAAGGTGTTCAGTATGTTATAAGAACTCTTCGAACCGTGGAGGAAGAACATCAGCGATGAAGAACGCCAAAAGGGTGTCTACATACACTACTTTGGTCCGGCATGTGCCGTTACTACCGCATAGATGTGTGTTAAGTGTTTTGTGAATATTCATAACATGTTCTATGAAAAAAGAAATTGTTTTGTATTTTAACTTAATACTTGGGAAAATCTTTTGATTATCGTCCTGGTGTAAGCCAATATATGGCACACATGATCCACATTAAAAAAAGTTACAAAAATAATTATAAATAGACCGTGTTTACCGTGTTGGTACATGCTGTTTTTTATTTTAAAAAATGTATTTTTTTATTTTAGAATAGAAATAAATATTATACACATTCTTATTTCAAAATTATTTTAAAAATGTTCCGGTCTGACAGAAAACTTATATCATTGTTTAAAAAAGACAACTTCCAATTTAAACAATGTTTATATCATGATGGTCCGGGATAACAATCAGAATGCCCATTCTCAGATGCCGCCTTTGAAGTTTGTCAGCACGCGAACGCCATGTCTTAGACGGAAACATAGACTCGAATTGAGACATTTGTGACAAGCTACGACAGAACTGTACCTAAATTTTTAGAGAATAATAATTTTAGTATATTTGAAATAATTTAATCGATTCTTCAACTAAAAGTACTACGAATAAAATAGTGCATATTATGTCTGTAGTTGCCGTAAATAAATTAAACCGGGTTAATTTGTCTATGCACATTAGAAAAAATGTCACTGAACAGCACTGGTTCCGTTTAAAACATGGTGATTCCGGCTGTGCGTACTTATTTTTTTAAGCAGAGTGGGCATTCTCATTCTGCATTCTGATTCTACTATTATATTATTTATCTATGTTCTGATTGTTTATTATTCTGTGGTCCAGGGCTTAACGTGTTAAACTCCATTAAAAAATATATACTTACTTCAATCAAAACGCCTAAAAATCATAAACATAATAATAATAGACTATAAGGTCTTACGTATAAGAATTACCTACCCTTACGGCCTTACGACGGTTTTATGAAAATTATGAGAGAGGACCATTTTACCCAACTTTCCCCTAATATAAATTAACAATTTTGAAAACTCCCCTCGATAAGTAAGAAAGAAGAATGTAAGATTAGGTTATGTTGTGTTGTGTATGTTTGTCTCGTTGTTATGGAAACAACATATTTAAAAAAATATATACAAATATTATAACTTAAGTTTTACTTTTTTATTTGTTTTTTTCTCAAATCTTACAAATAAATAAAGATGCTGCGAGATGATGATATAGATTTATTAGTAGGAAAGAAGGTAAATATATTATGTGTAATATCTATGCTGGTAAAAGATATGTTACATGCTATATTACCAAAATTACATTATGTTTTAGTCTGCCCCTAAACAAGGCAGAAGATCGGTTAAAAATGCCGAAGAACCAGAAATTGCTGAAGAATTATCTAAGGATATGGATGACCTGCACATAAGAGCTAGAAAAACTAGTTTGTGGAGTGATGAACCACCTAAATCATCTAGGTTTGTGTATATGTGTGTTTCATTTATATAAATAAATAAATGCAAATAAACCCTCAGAAATAAGCTGAAGATATCGACTATGGTGTAGTTCATCATCAATAGAACAATGGTGGAGCTCTGATATAACAAAACAAGAATAAGTTGACCAAAACAAATCAGCACATTACTTAAGGTTTATTTCACTGATAGGTTGTTATAAACTTAATTTTAGTATGCACTATTAATATTAGTACAATTTATGAGTATAATAATAGATATTTTTTATTTCAGATCTGAGTCATCTGGGCGAAATATGATTGAACTGTAAGTACAATTACAAATAGGAATTAAATTAGGTGAAGAATGAAGTTGTATTAGTGTTAAATAATTAAATTAAATTTCTTATTATTCAAGGTAAAAAATTCCATTCAAAAAATTTTTCTTATAATATATTGGTAATAAAATTAACACATCTCTCCTTATTATGGGTTCATTTATATTATGCATTTACCTTGCTTAACCAATCCAACAATTCAGTTATGTAGTAATCTTATTTTTATTATTTCTGATTGAAAATTTTGATTTTCTTCCTGTTACGGCACTACCTATACACTGTAACCTGAAGCAAAACCTACTCTTCTATCTTCCTGCTGTGTATAAGCTAGGTAGAATTACAAGATTTATTTCCAAATCTTGATAGTTCCGTATCACTTTTACAATTTAATGTTAGAACTATATTTTCCAAGATGTATTTATTATTAATTATTCATTTCAGGGAAAGGTTTCAAAATGAGATAAAACTGGATGCAGATGATATTCCAATCATCCCAGATATAGAAGAGATTCAAGATGATACTTTCAAAGATTCCAAGTCCATGTAAGTTGAATGGTTTTTGTCACTCTTATGTTAACAGAACATAATCTTCAACATTCTAGAGTTACACACCTCTGGCTTTCTTTGATTACAGTTAAACTATGGAGTATATAAAAAATGTTTCAAACAAAATTGATATATATCAAAGATATCTATAATTTCAAATTATTTTCGATTATACAGGGTTAGTAAGAACAATAGAATGAACTAAAGTTGTATTTTTTAAATGGTATTTTAAACCATTTTTGAATATATTTTTTAAAAATATGAAGAGTTTGTATAAGGTTTTATAGTCCTAAAGTTATTAATTTTTGAAATATTTACACTTTTATTAAGAAAAATGATAATATTTAAAGGGCTGTGGATTAAGTTTCCAAGGTAATAAAAATGTAAATGACATGTCAAACTTTTTCTAGTGTAGTGTTATTTTTAAATAATTTAATATCTTTGACATCATTTTTTCAAAATAATTTTAATTATTTAATAATTTAATTTTTTAATAAAATACAAAATTTTCAAACACCCTGTACAATGGAACCTTGATTTTTCGTCAGGAACTGGACCAAGGGTATGATGGATAATGGACAAAACAGTTAACAGAACCAGCGGCGGCTCGTGGCCTAAAAAAGTGGTGAAGATGAGGCAAGCTTGCCGGAGCCAAAAGGAGTTTTGGTACCTACTTCGCGCCCAAATCTCATTAAAAATTCGTTAAAAAAATGTATAGAGTTTAGGGCTCCAATAACTTGAAAACAGTTTTTTAGGGCACTTATACTAGATACAATTTATTCTGTTTCACTGGGGTATTTTAGTTCTGAACCTTGACATTTCATTGAGTGTTTTTCGGCGATTAAAACATCACGCCTGTTAAAACGGGTTGGGGAGTTTCGATTCAGCTGCCCACTCTGGGTCAGATGCTGATTGCAGCCGACCACTCTGGATCAAACGCAGATGTTTAAAATACTGGTTGGTCGACCATGTAAAAGAACATCCCTTTTATCTTCATTTTTCCAATGCCTAAACGGAGTCTCTAATATATTACACACCAAGTCATTAATTGGATTCATGTCTGTCTAAAATTATTTTTGTCCAAACGAAATCCATGAGAACACTTTATATCCGAAATCCGAAACAAACCACAGAGAAATGTATTAATAAAGTGCACTAAACAAATAAAATTAATACTGTGACTAAACAATAAATATACTATACACTATTATATAAAAATATCTATATAATAGACTAAATTTCAAAATATTGTTGCTGAGAGAAATTTCCGAAAAATAGGAATACCAAATACACATCCAACAGTGGTAGTGAAGACCGATAATGAATTTTTAGACGGAACTGCACTCGCCAGTTTTCTCAGCTATCACTAAGAGGCTGACGTCACGTTGCCATGGCAACCGTGAACGCTTGTGCAGATGGATTCCGCATTTCAAAAATGATATTCACCTATTTCTGAATCGTACACGGCTAGTGACACAGGTCAGGACTTGACCGTCAAGTACCTACCGCAAATAAAGCTAGTTGCCTTTTTTAATTTTTAGATTAATTAAAAGAGAATAAACAATTTATTTCATAATTTAGATATAATAATGTTGCTTTCATTTTTTATTTATTTGTCTCAATTTCATTATATTTTTTTGGTGAACCTCACTTTCACCTTGCCGGCCTCCGCTGAACAGAACATTAAAAAAAATTAAAAATTCATAGTACAACTCTCAAATTTTATTTATATGTTTTGTTTGACAATATAAGAGGGATTGTACAATCGAATCAAATTGGTTTAAAATATTCTGAAATCTTTGTTTGTTTTACTGTTGCTTCACTTTTTGCAACGGCTGAATTTCTTAATCTGCGTAAGATCATACAATCTACTTTATTAGCTTCTTCTTGTCAAGAATACCACTTGATAAATCGTTGCATGTGCGATGCAGCTTCTCTAGCATTTCAACGATTTCATCATATGTCAGCAACCGATTATAGCCTTTGCATCCTCATCGCAAATTAACCATTCGTTTATGTCATCTTTAGACAAAGAAAACAAAACAGTTGATTCAGCCATAACTTCATTTGTTACCGCATCACGCTCGGCCGTCAAGGCGGCATTTTCATCTTCGTTTGATTCAGACCATAATCTATTCCACACTGTTTTCAGCATTACTTCCGAAATATCAACCCAAGCATCCGCAGCATTGTCGACTGCCTGTTTTAAATTGTATCCTTTCCAGTATTCTTGCAAAGATATTCCTCTTCCATAACGAGGTTTTGAATATTTTTTTTTCTGTATCGTCTTTTGAAAGTTTGAATGACCAATTGATCCATTGGTTGTATCAATGATGTATTTGCAAGCAGAAAAAAGCACGTGATATTTCCATCATCACTTCGCAGTATACCGGCTTCACATTGGGCAGGTGCATTGTCCAAAATGAGAATCGCCTTTGGTGGCAATTTTTTTTATTGCAAGTATTGTCGAACGTCCGGTATAAAAACTTTTTTGAAAAAACAGGGTGTTAAAAAATAGATCAAAAAATTTTGGTTTGCAGTACATACCTTTTTGTTAAGGATATAAAAAATCTTTGTTCAGATGTAAGAAGGTTGGTAAAGGTTCAAACATTAGCAAACATACACCAAAATTTTATTAAACTATCAACAAAAATAGTTTAGTAGTTCTCTTGGCCGGTCGAGGCCGCTAATACTTGTAAGGCGAGCGGGACGGGCAGAAAGGGAAATGCTAAGTAGGGTGAGCGGACTGGGCCCAGACTTTGCACACTTGGACCCATTTCCGGCCATCTACCTATCTTATTATCTTATTTCATTCACTATTCTTATGTTGATTGCCCTTTGAAGACTTTGGTTCTTGACATTTCACTTTGCTTACCATGTCCGACAACGGGAGGCGGCGCGTTGCCGTGTATCAGTGTCATAAAACGACACTAGCGCTCAGAGGAGTAAACCTCGATAAAAATCCGTAACCACACGGTGTCAGGCGATCCGTGTCCAAGTGGTGAATGGCCTAGCGTAAGATGGCCGCAAACCGAGCCTTCGGAGAACTGGCGAACCTCCGCTGTATTTTAAGCCTTAGTGTGGGTAATTGCGCACTGCCTCGCCGGACAATACAATATCGTCCCTATTCGTGGGAATTATATGGATAAGTACTTAATCAAGCAAAAAAACCCAAACAAAACAAAGAAACTATGGAACAAATTGGAACAAGCTACGAATGCGATGATATGGTGTACAATAGCAGTGAAGGGAACATAGGAAAAATCCTCAGTGAAGAAGAAAAGAGGAAGGAGAAGATGATGTTTGGAAAAAGAGGATTTGTTGGAAGGTCTCCAGTCAGGGTCGGGACCTTACCAAGAAGGATCTTCCAAGGGAGGCAACCTTACAAAGGAGCTTCTCACTTGGAGACAAAAGACCTGCGGAGTAGGAGGAGAGCTTTGACATAACGACTATGGTAAGAGCAATGGAGAAACTTACCAACGTTACAAATAATTTATTGAAACTAATGTCCGACCATACAAACACGAAGGTTGTGATTAAAAATGAAATAAAAAAACTTAAAATGAAAAAAAAAGAGAGTCACCGAAGACATGGAGGGCACTTTCAGACAAGTCGCGCTCGGTAGCGTCGAGAAAGGAAAAATACTAGTAAAAAATACCGGTGATGAGGTCACGAATCACGATGAAGGAAACTGCAAGCGTGTTCACACAGGTGGATTTGTGTGAGGACCCGTGGTCTGGTTCCCCCCTGCCGGATCTTGGATTCCGAAGTCCATGATCATTAAAAGTATGCATACTTTCTTCCTCTGTCATGAGAAGCTCCTGGCCTCCTACATCTTTATGCCGTTGGCCAAATTTTGGTTCATCCGCCTTCGGGGTCGATTTCTCAACCCCAGGACGTTTGGTTACGTTGGGTTAGGTCTTTTTTCTACAAAAATTTATTATAAAAGATAGGTTTTACATTCTATTAACTGTTTATTAAAGTAAGTGATTTTCATGAAATTTTTTAATCATTTAAAATTGGCAACAATGTTGCGTTTACATGAATTTTTACTTCTTCTCTTCATCTTCTTTTTAGAAAAAAATTCTCCCCCGAAAAAATTAATGAAAGAGAGATAGAAATGATCACAAAGTTATTGAACTCAGGGGAAAAAGACTTTGAAAAAATAGAGGAAATTCTAGAAATTGAATGGGAAAAAGATCATTATACGGTTACCAAAACGGGAAGAGGAAATAAAGCAGCAGGCGACTTTATAGTGGTTATGGAACCTGGACTTTTCTTTGAGGGGGAAAGGTTCCACGACCTGATAAAGAAAAAACCGGAATTAGGAATATGTACTGAATGTACATATACATCAGGACAAGTAGAATACTTCCAACTTAATACTATAATCACAATTACAAGGAAGGGCCAGGAGGGGAAGAACCGAGGAAGCCGTCAGACCATTTTTATGGTCCCTGTGGAAAAAGGGGAGACAGAAATGGACGGGGACAAGAGGCTACTGGCAATTCTGTCTAAATTGAGGGAAGACATAAAGATTGTAGGGACCATAGAGGCATCCCTAAAAGTAGTGGGCGGCTACAGAGGTAGGAAGCTCCTTGAAGTCACCTTTAGAGATATGGACCTCAACCTCGTGTTGGAGGAGTATAAACAAGAATTAATTAGGGCAGGGATGCAAAAGGTTATCGTGAAAGGAGGCGGAAAATCTTATGTCGAGTTGCTGAAACAAATAAAGGGTAGCGTAGACACGAAGAAGGAGGGGATTAGTGTCAAAAGCGCTAAAAAGACCAGGGACGGAGATCTCATCCTTGAAGTAGCAGGGAAAGAACAGGCCGAGCGCCTGTTACTCTATTGTGACCCGTACGGAGGGAAACACGGTAGACGTCCGGGGTTTTCAGGTTTGACATATTTGACATAGAGGGAGATGAACAAAGGAAGAAATTCTGAGACAGGTGAGATATACCGGCAGCAGGGGGGCTAATGACGTCAAACTCGTCTCTTTAAGGGAAAATAGAGACGGGAACACAAACGTCACGGTCGGACTGACGGGGATCGCAGCCAAGAAAGCATTGGAGAAAGATTACATACCCATCGGCTGGAACAGATGTGGCAAAGAGGGTCATCAGGCACGAGAATACAGTAATTTGGAGGCTTTTTGCCTCACTTGTAAAGAAGCCGGGCACAAAGCCGACAGCTTACGATGCCCGGAGTATAGAAAATTGATATTGGAAAAAACGGAAGGTCAAGAGAGACCCTATCAGAAGGTAGGAGGAGAGAGTGGGTGAAAGCACTTAGGACCAGGAATCAGACAGCGTACGTGTAAGTAAGTTAAAGAGATAAGACAGATATTACGAAGATAAGAGAGATATTACGAAATTTCTACAAATAAATGTGCGATGTTGCAGAGGCACTTGCACGAAGGGAAGGTTATGACATGATCCTATTTCATTAGCCCAACCTAAAGTTGGCCTCTAGACAGGGGATCATTAAAGATAGGAAATCTGACATGGCCGTGTACGTGGTGAATCGAGGAGCTGGCATTACCAGACACTCCATTAAGAATGATTTTGTTAAGATATATGTCGGAAACCTGGTAGTACATTATAATTGCTATGTTTCACCAAATATCCCACTTCGAGTGTATGAAGAGTATATTGACTCGATTATGCAAGAGGCTAGGATAGGGACTGTACCGGTCGTCATAGCGGGTGACTGAATGCGAAGGATCGTCCATGGAACTCACGAGTGCAACATGGAAGAGGAAAATACCTATCAGAATGGATCCACGTAATGGGGCTTACCTTTTAAATGACGGTAAGGTACCTACATTCGTGAGAGGTAATAGTGAATCCTTTCTGGATATCACACTGGCTTCAACCAAATTTCTAAACAGGGTCGTAAACTGGACTGTTTTAGAAGAAGAATCGCTTAGCTTACACAAGTATGTGACTTTTGAAATAGCTAGCAAAAGACAGAAACGTAAAATGGGGATATCAATCTAAAGAGATGTTTAAATAAGGTTTTTGTAGATGCTTTTGGCTTGATTGGTCCGGGATGTGAGGATGTGTGTGAGTTAATTGAGGGTCTGAGTGATGCACAGGAGTTGGTTTGTGTAAGATCAAAAGGGAGGTATGCAAGAAAACAACCATACTGAAGGGAGAAGGAGAAGGGAGTGTAAGAGGTTAAGACGAGTACAAGCAGTAGATGTGAAAGAGAGAATAGATGAATTAAAGCGAATGCAGAATGGATGCGAGAACCTGCTTCAGGATCTCGAAAGGTATATCTGGGGGCAGGGCTTCAATATTGTCTGTACCGAATTGAAAATGAAAAAGACACCCTACCCCCTGCCTGAGGAGGAGAAACTCCGTTTAATACCGGAACTTTTTCCTCAGGTGGAGGATAGGCGTGAAAGGGATATTGGTTTCGTATATGCGGAACCTTTCCCTGAGTTGGAACTCGGCGAGGCTGTTGGACGGATGAAGATCCGATGGAGCCATGCCGGAGATAGTAAGACTCTCCGCACTAAAATACCCGCAGGTTTTTCTGAGATTGCTAAACAAACTGCTTGAACAACAGCAGTTTCCAACAATGTTGAAAGAAGCTAAAGTTGTCCTTATACCGAAAGGTATAGCTAAATTGTACGAACAGCTTATAAAAGGCCGCCTTGAGCGAGAGCTAGAAGAAAAGCATGTGCTGAGCGATCGCCAATATGGTTTTAAGGCCAAAAGGTCCACCATAGATGCGGTCACAGAAGTAACCTCTTTAGTTACGCAGGATACAAAGAGATGGGTGACTCTCATCCTGGTCGATTTCAAGAATGCCTTTAATACGGCATTATGGGAAAAAATCATGTCCAGGCTTAGAGAATTGGGCGTTAGTGAATACCTGGTCAACTTAATTGACAGATACTTCACTGACAGGTCCTTAAGAGAAAAAGATACCAGCATCAGTTTGTCGTAGGGTGTTCCACAGAGTTCAGTACTAGGTCCCATCCTGTGGAATGACCTGTACGATGGGTTGTTGAGGCTACAGATGCCAAGGGGATGCACTCTTGTAGCTTATGTCGATGATCTCGCACTGGTTGCGAAGGCGAGTCAGAAAACCAACATGGCTAATGCGCTAATACAGCCCTGCGTCGCATTAGTAGGTGGATCAGAGAGAACGATCTACAGCCAGCGCTTCAGAAAACTGAGGTGTTAGTTCTCAAAATTGGAGGCCCAGAAAACTCCAAAAGAAAGGTGCTAAATGGAGTTTTCCAGTCGGTAGTAACCTACGCTGCCCTTGTGTGGTGTAGTGTACTAAATACGCTAAGCTGATGGAGACTTCGCAAAGGCGAATGCTCCTCACGGTGTCTAGTGTATATAGGACAGTCTCGAATGAGGCTCTATATGTCATTGGAGCGGTGATACCGATCGTTTTGTTGTGTAAAGAGCGAGCGAGGATGTATGCGAGGAGATGATGTAAATATACATGAGAATGGGAGAGAAAGAACGATACTAGAGTGGCAGAGAGAATGAACGAATGATAGTGGAAAGGCAAGGTGGCGAAGGAGCTTATTCCCGATCTGAGACCGTGGTGGGAATGTCAGTTCAGGAATCTAGACTGCTTTCTGACGCAGTTTCTGACCGGACATGGTAGTTTTGGCACCTTCACAAATATAGGCAAATCTGTCTCGGCAGACTGTACTGTTTGTGCGGTACCGGATGCTCTCACCCACATTTTTAACTGCCAGAGATGGGCAAATGAGATGGGTGATTTCGAGAGGCAAATGGGTTTCGGGCTGGATGAAAGAAATATTGTAAACATAATGTTAAGAGGAGAGAAAGAATGCGGAGAAGTACACTGTCTGATTTCTGGGGTGATGAAGAAAAAGGAGCAGGAGGAAAGAGGAGGAAATTAAGCCAGGGATCTAAAAATTTATAGTTATAGCTAATGGATTTTGACAAGAGCTATGACCTTGTAAATTACAGGTAAACTTGTGTACTAAATCGGCATGACTCATAGCTCTTGTCAAAATACATTACCTTTAATATTATTTATTAGTTTATGGCCTAACGTCTAAACATTTTCTGATTTACGGTAATATGTATGGTTATATATAAATTTTTAGTTTTTTATTTTAATTGTTTTATTGAGTGGCAAGAACACCTCTCTGGAACGGTGGTTAAGGTTGTAGCCGTAACACGGTTAATCCGGCACTACCCTGGGGTCTTCTGGCTTAGTATCCCACTCGGCCGAAAGATACCAGGGTGTCTTGTTCCGTGACGTAGAGGTCCAAAAAAGATTTCCCCCACCGTTGCCTTCAGAATTCAATGGATACTTCTTAGGCTCTTACTGGAATCTGGCAATACGGCAATTAAAAAAAAAGTATAGCTGATCCTGTTTCCGTAGGTATTGGAGATTGCTTCTCCCTCTCATCATTTCATCAAATAAATTTCTCATGTAATTTTCCAGGTATTATCAATACTCTCTTTGTCCACGATTACCTCTCCCTTGTCATTAACAACTTAACTTACTGTTTTGTTTTTACATTTGCCTGTCATTTCTCTTACCTTTTTATACACGTTGAAGTCGTCGTATTTACTTTGTAGCATTTCGATTTCTTGGCATTTTTTCTCCAGTTCTTTCTGTTTGGCTTCTCTGATCTTTCTCTATATATCTCGTTGTAATGTTTTATACATAGAGTTTTTCATTCTTTCTTCCATCAGCTGCAGAATCTCTGTCGTTATCCATCTTGCCTTCTTCGTTCTTCTTAATTGTCTGTAATGTCGTCTATCTATCGTCTTATTAAGGGATTCTATATTATCTTTTGCGTTTTACGTTGTATTATCGATTTCTTTGAATTTTCTATTTCTTTTACTTCACTACATTTCAGTTTTCTCATGTCATGTTTTTTTACAGTTTTCCGCGTGATTTCTTTAACTTGGGACTATATACGCCCACTAAAGGATTATGGGCAGATTGAATATCAGCGCCTGGGTAGGTTTTAACACCGTTGAAACTATGTCGATAGCTTTTGTTAATAAGTATATAGTCTAACGTTTTCTCCTTTGTCTCTAGGTGATTTCCACGTATATAGGCGTCTAGGTGGTAGTTTGTAAAATGTGTTTAACACGATTAAGTCATATTCAGCTGCAAAGGTACTCATTGTTTCTCCTCGTTGATTTCTCTCCTAATCCATAAGGACCAATATATTGCGCTTCTTTTCCGTTACCTATTTTAGCATTGAAATCTTCCATAACTATTAGAAATTCTGTGTTAGAAAGAAATGTTAGTGTTCATCGGGGTCTTATTTATTTATAACAAGAGGATTCTATCGTTCACTGGTATGAAGTTGTTGACATGTTTGGCTATACTTTTATATGTGATGATTCCGACTCCATTTTCATATTTACCATTTTCTGATCCTGAATAGTATACTCTGTATTCTTCTATGTCACAATAATTTGAATCAGGCCACCGCATTTCGCTTGTGCCCATTGTTGCTATTTTCATGCGTTCCATTTCTTTGATTGCGCTTTGGATTTTTTCTGATTGAGCCATAGTCTTAACGTTCCAAGTAGATATTCTCTTCAGACAATTCGTGTGAATTTTTCTTCTAGGTGTTTTATTGGGCATTTCACAGGGATTTTGCACGATGCCCATGATCAGTAAGCGAGTTTGTGTTCTGTTGTACTAGAGATACTTATATATTCTTATGCCGTTGACCAAAGCACTGATTCTTCCGCCTTTGGGGCCGGTTTCTCAGTCCCAGGACAAAAAAGTGCCCTACCACCTACCAACTCGTCCGCACGAAGCCGTTGATCAGCAAGTGGAGGATTGCTTACACCGGCAATCATTCGGTGAATTACCTGTTGGTCCACGGGAGATATTTTATTTCCCTCCTTCTTCTTCTTCTTCAAGTTCCACTCCTATCGGAGATTGGAAATCATTCTGGCAATTATAATTTTATTGGTTACTCGCCTGAATAGTTCAATTGAACTGCATCCAAACCACTCACGGAGATTGCGTAGCCACGAGATTTTACGTCTTCCTACGCTTCTTCTACCTTTGATTTTACCCTGCATTATATTCCTTAGTAGTTCGTACTTTTCACCTCTCATGATGTGCCCCAAGTATTCCAATTTCCTGATCTTTATGGAATTTAAAACTTCGCATTGTTTTCCTAGTTGTTCGAGAACTTGTTCGTTTGTTTTGCGATCCATCCATGATATTTTCAAAATGCGTCGGTAACACCACATTTCGAATGCTTCTAGGTTTTTAATGTTGGATTTTTTAAGTGTCCAAGCTTCAACTCCATACAAAAGGGTAGAGAAAATATAACATCGAAGCATTCTTATCCGGAGCGATATATTGATATCGCGATTACAAAAAAGTTTTCTCATTCTATTAAAAGTTGACCGCGCAATTTCAATGCGGCATCTTATTTCTTTTGTCTGATCAGTATCTTCTGTGATCCATGCTCCAAGGTATTTGTACGAAGATATTTGTTCAATTTCTGTATTGTCTAGTACTAGCTTAACTTTGATGTTTTGTGCTTTTGTAAATACCATGAACTTTGTTTTCTTCAAATTGATTTTTAGTCCATAATCGTTGCAATATATATTTAGTTGTTCAGCAAGGTGTTGCAGTTCTTCTAGTGTTCCTGCCAAAAGGGACGGTGTCGTCAGATCTCTGATCTCGGCAAGCGCTAATTCTGAGATGGCTTCACTGTATAAATTGAATAACAAGGGTGATAAAATACACCCTTGGCGGACCCCACGGCGAATCTGGATATCCTTGGTCAGTTCGTTTTCAACTTTCACTTTTGCTGTTTGATTCCAATAGAGGTTACAGATGATTCTAATGTCTCTACTGTCTATGTTTTTATTTAATAAAATTTCTTTAAGTCGATTATGTTGCACTCTGTCAAATGCCTTCTCAAAATCAATGAAACAGGCATATACTTCCTGATTAATATCTAAGCATCTCTGCGAAAGAACACTTATTGCAAACAGTGCATCTCGTGTTCCCAGTCCTTTCCTAAATCCCATTTGTGTATTACTTATGCCTTCATCTAATTTCTTATGTATTCTATTGTGAATTACTTTTAAAAACAATTTCAAGACATGACTCATTAAGGCTATGGTGCGATGTTCATTGCACTCCTTTGCATTGGCTTTTTTGGGAAGCAGTATGAATGTTGATTGGAGCCATTCTTTAGGTATTATACCTGTTCTATATATGGTATTGAATAGATCCAAAAGAAGATCAATAGATTCAGTATTCACAATTTTAAGTAATTCGATAGGAACTTCATCAGGCCCGGGAGATTTACCATCTTTAGCTTGTTTCATTGCATATTCAATTTCTTCTCGTATAATGTCAGGCCCAGTATCATCCTTAAATTCTTTTGGTGCTTCTGTTCTCTCTTTGTCTTCAAATAGTTGTGCTATATATTGTGTCCATCTCTGCATTTTTTGGTTTATATCTGTTATAAGTGCACCCCTTTCATCTCTTAGTTGCCTAGTTTGAAGTGTTTTTCTCATTCCTGTTAATTCTCTAATTCTTTTATGCATGTTAAAAAAGTCATATTTTTTCTCAATTTCTTCTAGTTCTTGGCACTGCTCATGTAACATTCTCTCCTTAGCTTCTTTTATTCTCTTTTTTATTAATCGATCAGTTTCATTATATTTAATTGGATTTTTTGTTTTGAATGATTTTCTTTCATTCATTAATAGTAGTATTTCTTCAGTCATCCAATCTTTATGTTTTCTATTCTTTGGTTTTAAGTTTTCATTTGCTGTTTTAATTATTGCTGCTTTTATATTTTCCCATTTCTGATCAATGTTATAGCTACTTTTATTCAGTTCTTGGGCATTACGTATATTTTCAGTAAGAGTTTTTACAGTTTGTTCCTTTGTTTGTGGTTCCCTTAATCTCTTAATATCAATTCTACTTTGTGTGGGTTTTTTAACCAGTTTTAATTTGGTTCGTAATGTGACTACTATGGGGTTATGGTCTGAACCGATGTCTGCTCCAGGGTAAGTTTTGGCAGACAGTATAGAATTACGAAATCTTTGTCTAATAAGGACAAAGTCAATTTGATTTCGGATTATTCTATTCGTTGTATCACCGGGAGATTTCCATGTATACAACCTTCTTTTTGGTAGCTTAAAAAGTGTATTAGCTATTACAAATTCTTCCGTCTGGCAAAATTGTATCAAACGGTCACCACGTTCATTTCTATTTCCTAGACCATATTCCCCCACATATCCATCCACTCTTCCCTGGCCAACTTTGGCATTGAAGTCGCCCATTACTATTGTAGTGTGATGTTTTTTCATTGATTTTAAGACTTGTTCCAAATCATGGTAAAACAGTTCGATATCGTCGTCATCTTTATCTGCCGTAGGAGCATAAACTTGAATAAAATTTACTATACCTTTTTTAGACTGTAGTTGTATTGATAAGATCCTATCAGAATAAGGAGTAAAACTTATCACAGAGTAATTGACCTTTTTTGCAACTAAGATAGCAACACCGTAACGATGATTGACCTCGTTGTTACCTGAATAATACATGGTTCCATTATTTGTAATTTGTTTGCCTGAACCTGGCCACTGTACGTCACTTATACCTAAAACATCAATTTGGAGGTTTTCCATTTCAAGCAGTACGTTCGCTAATTTACCACTTGCATATAAACTTCTGACATTCCAGGTTGCTATTTTCAATGTCTTAAGTCCACAGGGATTTCTCTGGTTTACGACCTGGGAGGCCCTGTGATCTACAGTTATTCCTCCCCTGCCGGATCTTGGATTCCGTGCTCCATAATCAGTAAGTTTGTTTACTCTACTTGTCATTTGCCATTCATGACTTTACTAGGGGTACTCTAAGAGTCTTTAATGCAGTGGTTCCCCGTTGCCTTCTGCATCCTTACACCGTTGACATATTTTTCGATTCATCCGCCTTTAGGACCAGTTTCCCAACCCTTGGACAAAAGAGTGCCCTTCCACTTATTAACTCATCCGCCCGCAGCCGTTGGTCATAAGTGGGGGATTGCTTATACCGGCAATCATTCGGTAAATTACCTGTTGGTCCACGGGAGGTATTTTATTTCCCTCCTACCCACAGGTAAACCAGGTCGGGCATTCCCCTATCCGCCACCTGTGGACGCGCTCTCTAGGGAGTTACAAATTCTCCCGAGAGTACCTGTAACTTCTGTCTTTTCAATAATAGAGCACTGTTAGTATGACAATTAATGACAAAAAGCCCAATCAAATAAATACGTATTGTGTGCACAATTTCACAGCCGTGGAAACGTCGGTACTGTTTATTTTGACGAATACCGTACCTAAAGTATACATATTTTGGTACCGCCATTAAATTTCTTTATGTGTTTGATTTAATAGTATGCATAATTTTATTACAAACTTCAACTGTAGTGTTCGAAGTAGTAGGTTATTCTGTAACGTATAAATAATTTGGCTTACTTAATACAATTAACATATATGATTTATTTTAGGTTATCTTTGGAAGAATCTGTTAAGGACTTCAATAAACAAGTCAATACTATGAAAGTGGATCCAAATTTTGTAGGAGCTAAATTTGGAGACATTGATCTATCTTTTTTAATGAGCAACTTGTACCCAGAAAAAGACGTTCAAGATTGTGATGAAATATGGACATTGGAATCGCTATATAAGGATCTTTCCAGAGAAAGGGAAAAAAATTGATACATATAATTTCCTTTTTGTCTCTATTTTAGATATCACTGAACTATATCCAATGTAATTTAATTGCACAAATGATTGCATTTATAGAATATTAGTTCGTTAAAGTCAATCAATGTCTTTGCACATTTGAATCTCATGAAATAAATTATTCACATTTTCTTACCGTATGATTCTGGGGTGGTGGTGAATATGTGGTTGTGAGCCAGTCTTGAAGTTTTGCCCTAGATTCATATACACGATTAAAGAAGCGTATCAGATATTTGGTTGCAGAAGGACTTAAGTTTTCAGATATCGTTGCCTCTTCACAAGGTGCCTTTTGTTTCAGTTATACCCAGTGTTACCTCGGAGGGGAGAATTGAGAAGTCATATTATATATCAACTTGTGGACAAAATTTGTTTTTCTTTATCAGCATCTAACTCTATTTCATTGCTTTCATTTATTGTTGGCAGGTGTTTAGGTTTCCACAGATCATGCATTATTATGTAATATATTAATATTGTTTGGGTTTCCACAGACCATAGTACTGTTATGTATGTATATTATCTAATATACATGATAGGTTGAATTGAGCGATAACGATTAAGTCGAATTGCAATTTACGTAAATCGGGTTGCAATTTACAAGACAATTGTTTATAATAACAATACAAACCGAAGCTATTTTGACATGAACAGCTTTGTAAAATCTAATATTCTAAATCTAAAACCGTTATTTTTTATTCCTCTGATTCAACTGGATTCAGATAGTCAGGTTCTTCAATGCCTTGCTCAGGTGTTTATATCAGCGTAAAAACTATCAGTTCTTGTGTGTTATCCCGAACTACCTCTGAATATTATCTGATAAGATCGATTACTTCTTTAATCGTGTCATGAACTGGATCACCTTCAACTTGAAATGTCTTGTATTCATAGGAAAACTAGTTTTTACTTTAAGGGAGCCGCGAGGTAGCAGAATGATTGCCTTATGCATTGTAAATTAATAGCATCACTTTAAATGATATTTAAGGCTGAACACTATGTGTGTATCTGTATGTGTGTATATATGTGTGTGTGTAGAAAGAAATCGAGTTCAAAAACATAAGTCGGTTGAAGTCGTTTTTTATCTATTTTATTGAAATGTATTATAGTTAAGTGTGAATAATCAGCATTATTTATTTATAATAAACATCAAAATTGTTCACATGTTACTGAAACTATATTTTTAAATTAGAAAATTGGTTATTGACAAATAAATAATAGAAAATGTGATGTTTATTTTTTTTTATTGGAAACAGCTTTCTTGTTGGAAGCATATCGATCTATGGACGGAGTGGTGGATAGTACAGAGATGTGAAAAAATAAAAAACCGACAGTAATAACTGTAACGACAGATCGCGCGACCACAGAATACGTGGAGTAGAAAACGCAGACGTGTTTATTAATAAAATAAAACAAAATAAAATCGAATTAATGGAAACAAATCTAATCGATTGGAATATCATGGCATTTACACTCCTAGCGTAGTGATTGCCACCCTCTTTGGGCTCTTCTGATTAATTTTTCGCGGTAATTAGCCACTTAACATGTTGATTTTACAATTGGTTGGGTGACTTGGTGTCTTCTACAATATTTCTCCATTCTTTTCTGTTTTTTGCTTATGGTTTTCCTATCTCTAACTCCCATCTTCTTAAGTTACTACTAGTATTAAGTTTCTACCAATATTTATTACTAGTTTATAAATTATTTAAAGAAATTGTCCCATGGCACTATTAAAATGTTAAAATCAAACACACAGTTCATTTATATACACAGAGAATGCACAAAAAAGGCATCCCTATCTCTATTTATCAAATTCTCGCTGTAGGAATATTTTTCTTATTGTGCCATTGTCTAACAAAGGTTGGCGATCACTTCTTTAAACGTTTACAGACATTTTTACTATTAATGCTCTAAAAGAGGTAAATTTAAAATTTAGAATATATAATTTTGTATTAAAATGTTTTATGTATTTAAGTGTGTTGTAGTAGGCTTAAAACTAAGTGTATTTACTATTAATGTAATAGTTTGACAAATAGTTGACATTTTAAAAATTCTTCACTTACTATTCTAATGTTTTGGCAATGCTGTGGGTTCTGACGTCGTAAATCTTGAATGACTTGCAATCATTTTTATATGAAAAATTCTATAGCTTCCCAGTTGTCTAAAATTCTTACAATGCAGGCATGACGACTAAGCCAATGTGTTGAAGATAAATAAAAATTTTTTGTTGTTTCCAATTGCATAAACTCTTTCAATTTCTTATAGGATGACACATCGTTTTGCGCTTCCAGAAATATACGTTGATATACTACTAATTAAATTTTCTACTGAAGATGGTAGTTCTGCACACCCACTGCTGGCAACAAGAGCTGAGGAATGGCAAAGGCAGCACATTAATATGACATCTGGAATTTCACGTTTTAAATGCGAAAAAAAGAATTGTTTTTTCCTATCATCACATTTGCTCCATCCAAAGCCACACCAACTATATTTGTGATAGGTATTTCATATTTAAAACAGTTTTTAAAATCGTTAAACAGTTGAACCGCACTACAATCAGCAGCATTAAGTTGGACCAGCTCTAGAAGTTGTGTCACTACTTTAGATTGTTTTGTGTATCGAACTAAAATGCACATGAATTTTTTTGCACTAATGTCTGTGGTCTCATCAACAAGCACCAAAAAAGACGCATCACATAAATTCCTGACAAGTAGGTAAATTTGTTTCGAAATTTCCAACTACATTATTTATTATTTCTGTACATTTTGTCCTTCCTAGTTGTACATCTTGGCAGACTTTTGAGTCTGGAAAAATATCTGCAAATAGTGGCGTCAAGTGATCAACTATATGAGTAGCCATGTTATGTTCAGCAAAAAATACACTTAATCTTATTTCGGCACCTTTCACGTCATTTTGGTGTCTTAAAGAAGTATTACCAGTGACAAAAACGAGGAAATACTTGAACTAGATTTAATAGCAGTCATATTTTTTAAATGTTTCTTACCTGCAGCATGTTTTTGCAGTTCACTTTTGCCACATAAAATTTCTGCATTACACACTTTGCACATACATTTTTTATTATTGTGTGGCATAGCCTTCAGCCACATTTTAAAAGAAGGATCTTCTAACCACTTAAAATTAAATGTTTTTTCTTTAGATTTGGTTATTTTAATTTTTTTTATTTGATGACTCTTATCAGCCTCACTATCACTAAATACATTACAGTAAAACCTCCGTTAACCGAAATAATTGGGGGGAGGCCGTTTCGGATAACAAGAATTTCGGTTAAAAATAACATTGTTTTTTTATAGATTCTTGATTAAAGTATTGGTATTAAAAAATACGATGAGGTGATTTTGTAATGTTTTCTATTGAGTAAATACAGAATAAAGTAATAATATTAAGGAAAATAAACAAGTTTAACATGTTTTTTAAAGAAATTTGTAGTTAAATAAAGATTTGTAGATATATAGCTGCAAACTAGTGACAACTATGTTTTGCAGCTATATATCTCCATCGCTCATTTGCAGAACGTTGTGAGTTTGCCTCATTCCATCGTTCGAACGAAACGTAAAGCAATCTGAAAAGGACAAAACGTTATGCAATGACAACAAAAATTAAGAACCTAGTCGTGTCCCTAACTACTACTCTATAAAATTCTTATCCTTAAGGCACTGAAAATCTCGTCGGTGGTCTCATGCTATCTGTTGGGTCGTCATCTTTGTCGTCTGATACGCTCAGGTTGTCTGGATAAAGAACCATATCAATGATGTCCTGGTCGATGAATTCACTTTCTGAGTCATCGGCTGCTAACTACTCACGTATCTCTTCTTGGTTAATTTCGTCACATACCGAAATTTTTTATTAAAGGTTTAATTTCTTCTTCAGGATCGTCAATCAAAATCCCATCAAAAAGTTAGTTCCACCATTTTTCCAAAGTTGTAGATTAGATCATGGCGCAGAACTCAGCACACCGATAAACAACATGTTTCATTATTAAAGATTTGAAAATTTTGGGAACACTTTTGGATTAATTCGTCTCCTGTAATAACAGATGTCTTAAGAATGCTCCTCTATAATGTCTCAATTACTCCATGGTCTGAATATTACCACTATTGTGTAGATTTTGAGGGTAAGTTGGCGCGTTGTCAACGAGCAACAATGCTTTGATGGGAAGATTTTTTTGTTTTACAAAGGATTTTACACTTGAGACGAATTAATTTTCGAACCATTCTGAAAATAAAGTGGTTGACTACCATGAGCTTTTTTGGCTTCTATAAAAACTAAAAGTGCTTTTTCTCAACTATCTTTTAGAGCTCTTGGTTTTTTTGATTTCCCAACACATGTCGGCATCAAATGGTGAGTGGAACTGTTTACGTTGGAAACTGTCCGCCGTTTCGGTTAAGGGAGGTTTTACTGTACTTTTATTATTGTCATTCATTTTATTTTTATATTTATACCCTGCTCTAAACTCAAATAATTATTAAGAAGTAACACTTTATACAGAAAGTACCAAATAAGACAATTTCAGTGGGTTTTCAACTTCTTACTTGAAACTTCATACTTGAAATTTTATTTAAGTTCCTAATAAATAATGACGAAATTATTGGGGATAAGTGCTTACATCCCCCTTCATTAAGTTTTATTATATTTGGGTTTGGGGAATAAGTGCCTATTTAGATCATAATACACTGCACCCCAAAATTAACGCATAATTTTAAAAACCCTGGTAAATTAAATAATTTTAATGTTTCGATTTTTGTGCTAATATATTATCGTTACCCCCGGTATATTGTAAAATTTATCGAAAGAACGGTAAAAAACGCTGATGTTTTTATCATTTTTTTGCAAAAAATTAAAAACATGCTAATTGTGCTTCATTTTATTTCGAATTTAGTTGGTTGGATTTCGTTGTGCTGAACGTTTAAAGGGGTTTTTCAAGTTTATTAAGTGTTTTTTCTTTGAATGAACCCTGCAGCAAGAAAATCGAAATTTGTCAGAAAGTGACTGTTTTAGAATCGTTACTCTTCGCGAAGAAGGATACACTCAAGTAGAACTCGCTGAACGTTTTAACGTCACCCAGTCAACAATTTCAAGAGTGTTAACACGTTTTTCTGTTACTGGAAGTAACTCGAGAAGACCCGGTCAAGGCCGTAAAAGGGTTACAACTCCTAATCAAGACCGGTTTTTGACACTTCGTACACTGAGACAAAGGTTTGTTTCCAGTACTTCTCTACAAAATGAATTTTTGGATCGTTATAACTTTAGAATCAGCCAAAATACAATTAGAAGAAGACTTGCCGAAAACGACCTACACCCTGGAAGGGCACCAATTGGCCCATTATTGACCAGAGACCATAGAAGGCAAAGATTGAATTTTGCTCGTGAACATGTTGATTGGAATAATGACGATTGGGGAAGAATATTGTTCACCGATGAATCCAGGTACTGTCTTTTTTCTGATGACAGGAGAAACCGAGTGTATAGAAGGCCTGGGGAACGCTACGCACAGTGTAACACCGTAGGGACTGTACAGTATGGCGGCGGCTCGGTAATGGTATGGGGTGGGATTAATTTAGAGGCTCGTACGGAATTAGTTAAAATAAATCACGGTCGGCTTACATCGCAGAGGTATATAACAGACATTTTAGAAGAGCATGTCGTGCCATTTGTACCATTTATTGGGGATAATTTCATGCTTATGCAAGATAATGCCAGGCCACACACGGCAAGAATTGTGCAGCAGTATCGTCAGGAGGTTGGAATTCCTGCCATGGATTGGCCTGCGAGAAGTCCTGACCTTAACCCAATAGAACATGTTTGGGACATCATAGGCAGACGACTACGACAACTACCTAATGCACCAAACACATTAGATGAACTGTTTTTGCGGTTGGTTGAAATTTGGGATCAAATTGATCAAGAAGAAATCAGAACGATTATTCTCAGTATGAGAGATCGATTGTCAAGCAGTAATAAATGCCAGAGGAGGCAATACTCGATACTAGTACACGGTAGTAGTATTTTCTTCAACTTTAAAAACTTTTTCTTCATTAATTTATGATGTTAGTTTGTTTAGATCAGTTCGTTTAGATGTTATGATTTATGTTAGGATGTTATATTGTTAATTTCAATACATTTTTTGTAAAAAAAGAATAGTTTTATTTAAGATGTTCTAAAACAACCATAAAGCAGAAAAGAACAAACAAAATTTTTTTCATTACAACTCAAAATAAGAATTTTAAAATTAGTGATCTGGTTGTGAAATAGATTACCCAACCATCATCTATTTTAATTTTTGTGTGCTTGAGATTTTTGACAGTTATGATTACCAAATGATGTTTTGTTATGATTAAGAATACTGAAATAGGAGAACATTAGGAACATTTCAATTACTACCAGGGGGTAAAGATATGTTTAATTCTCTTCAAATATTCTTTTAATTTTTTTTTTAATATTTTACAATTTGCACTGAAGTAAATATTCCCTTTTAAGTTAACTTTTAACCTTTTGTGTAAAAAATTCTTGCAAAAAGGAAATTTTCCTCCGGTTGACAACACTGTAATCAGCAGAGAAGTGTTATACTTTTAGCAGACAGTGAAAAATTATTAGGGGTCAAATCCAGATTAATTGGCTACATGAGCAATTATATTGAATTGTCTTATTGATCACTACAACCTTTCCTTATCTCCGTTTTATATATCATTTCTTGTTACTTCTCCATTTTCATTTCTCAAATATGAGTAGTATTTAAAATGGGTTTCTGTGCAACAGGTAATACTTGTTTTGAAAATAATCCAAATGAACAAATAAACTCATAAGTACCTTAAAAAAAATATATTTATAATTACTTTATAGGTTATTATAAAATCTATTACTAAAGTTTGAAGAAAATTCAAAATAAATACAAAATTTTTCACTTTACAAAGATTACTTTTCACTCATTCTACAGATACTATAGATAACTGTCTAGTGTTGATAAATCACTATTCCTTTGAACTTGTTCTACTTTTTTGATTCATTAATAATTTTAATAAGGGTACACATGGACAAGATTACAATTTTATTTTTTACACCGTTCTAGTCAAATAAATTTCAAATTTTGACTAGTCCTGTCTAAATATATTTACCAAACTTATTTCTTAAGGTTATTCAAATGATAGCTTAATTGGAATATTGGGCCAATAAACTGGACAGTCCTTTTCTAAACATCTCTCATAATTTAACTGTAAAGAAGTTTCCATTCCCATTATTTTTTCAGCCTTATCACCATAAATTTTTCTCAATTCCTCTAATCTATTTTTCATTTCAGGATCAGGTAAATTCGGAATTACTTCTTTCGAAATGTTCTTGTGATCCATCATATTTGTTCTACTGAAAAGTACTTCCTTCTCAATACTATTATCTGGTATGTGTGGTGTACTCATATCTCTATTTGTATAATCATGTGGTTCATCTATAAGTGTTGTATATACTCTGCGAATATGTTGTTTTAACATTTGGTTTTCCAACTGTAGACTTATTGCTTTAGATTTCCAATAGGAGATTTGATCTTGCCACTGCCATTCTACAACTTCTGGTGGCAAAGTCGAACAGGAGTTTGAGGAACCACAACTCTTCTTGTCAATAGTTTCTGGTGGTAAATGTAAAGTTGACTTTACACTATTATAGTTCATTTTATAAATATGATACCTCTCCTTTTTAAAACAGGCAACTTTCACTTTTTATTAGTGAGTGGCTTCTTTTATTTGTTTTTTCTATTTATTTTTCACAAGAAATTACTTATAACCTTAATTTACTTTTTCTTAATTCTTCTTCTTCTTGCTTTCCCAGGGGATAAATTCTTAATTCTTTTTGTATACCATCTTACTGCGATATAACAATTACTGCACAGCCACCTACTTCTTTGTTCTTGGTGGCTGTGAATTGTGATTTACTGAACTTCAATAAAGCGTTGCTAACTTCTTACTATTATGTCAATTTTGACAGGAATTTACCAATTATATGTTTATAAATTTATTTTTTTTTTTGTATGCTTAGATTATTAAATTTTAAACTGAAGATACCAAAAAGGCACGTTGGGTTAAGAATGATATTGTTCTTTTGTAAACATACTTAATTATTAAAAATTGACTGCAGTTCCTAAACTCATGAATGTAAGAGATAGTATCTAACTAAATATATTTTGAAATAATTGAGTTTAATGTTAATGTTTTTGTTTAAATATGACCAAATAACTACTGTTCTAGGAAAATAATGATATTCATTTGAGTAAAACCTTGTGTTGGATACTTCGTCATGAAGCTAAGAAATTAGGACTGCCAATACAAGTGAATGGTTACCTACCAGTGTCCTTAATCCTGAAACATCCCTCTTTAAGGAATTATTCTACAACAGATGTGGAAAGGGTGGTTGTTTCAAACGATAAACAGAGATTTAGTTTAAGAAACAATAATGGTGTACTAGAAATTTGTGCAAACCAAGGACATTCTATATCAGTAAGTCTATAAACATCAGATAGCTATAGATATGCGATAATGCTGTTCTGAACACTAGAAACTATTCCAACTTCAAAATCTTTATCATTCATGTGTAAAATGACCTATTTGTCTTAATCTCATTTTCTTTAATAAACTCATACTAGTCTCACATGCAAAAACATGAAATCATTTATAGACAAATCAGGAAAATGTATTTTAGTTTGATAAAATATTTAACTTCACTTAATTTTGGTAATTTCTTAGAGAGAACATATTAATCTAGTGCTCGTAAAGGTCTATCACCCATTATCAGCCCATAATTACAATTGTCATTTAACAAAATCCAAATTATATACAAAAAAGTAATTGTTAAAAAAGTAAAATAGCTATTTCATTATTGTCTGTGATACTGTATTAAATGGATCTAAACTCTGGGTATCTGAGTATCTGGATTAATTGTTAACTCAGGGTATCTTTGTTTCATATTCTACATGTTTGTGTAATGCAGTATAGTCTATAGTTAACAATGCTCATATGTGGATGTTCTGAAAATTGCAGGAGTTGTTGCTTATATTTCCAGATTGGTTTCACTTTAATCTTTTATTGTAGGATTATATTTGAGGGGATATGAAATGGATTGTTGGGATGTCTTATTTTGGTTGTTGTCCTCCAGCTGTTTCTCTCACCAACTTCTATATATTTATATGAAGAGTCTGTCAGTACGTATGAAATAAGATTTGGGTGTATCTTCAGGGAGTAGGTCTGCAGATATGTTGATAGCTGAAAATGCAATAACTTTCTGCTTAACAGTTTTTAATATGTTTTTTTAAGTTTAATTTATTATCAATTTTTATTCTGAGAAATTTTATATAGTTTTCTGGTTTTATAAACATATTAGATATAGTAACAGTGGGTGAAGCAACTTATTTTGTGATTAAACAGTAGGGACTGCCATTTGTTAGAGTTTGATGTTATCTATAATTTAAATCATATTTTCAATCTTGGTAATAATGATTAACATCCAGTCTCTAATCCAACTTCAGCCCCACTGCTTATCATTTCTTCTCTTTTCCACATAGCTTATCATCTCATCTCTTCAACAATATTTTTTAGAAATAAACTACACCCTTCACAGACTCCAAATTTTATTTTCTTGGTTGAGATATTACTATTGTGTAAATGATCACTACAAGTTGGAATTAAAAATAATATTTCACTGTATTAGCTTTCCAATGAAACTGGCATGCCAAAATATTCTGTTATGTTAAATTTAGTATAAAGCTTCACTGCAAACAGGACTGGCGTGGCTACCGGGGCCTGCAAATTAATGCATTATAGTCTAAAGGCATGTATAAACTTGCCTTTAGGCTATAATAGGTATTTTCGGGTTCTAAAATTTGTACTGTCACCAAACAGTTTTGAAACTGCGCCGACGACTTGCGTAGTAGTATAGATTTATAAATCATTTTAAAATGATCCTAGAACTGTTAGCATTTTGCCAAAACACGAACATGTATAGCGACTTAGCGACAATTAAATGACATAAAACAGCTGAATTGAATGACATAAAACAGCATTGTGAATGACAAATAACATGTTCGAAATATTTTATTTTCTGTGGTATGTTGTATGACAATAGAATAAATAGTATAAAAAATGAGAAATTGAAAAGAAAAAGTTAATTGACAGGGAGAATAGAACTACAATTCTTAGAGAGTATTTAGATATGATGAAAAAAAATAATGTTGATAATTTATAAAATGTTTATTACGTTTTGTTTTGTTTGTCCTAAATTTTTCTATGTTCTTGATATTTATACTTTCAGTTGTAAATTAGGGTCCTTTTACAGAGGTTCTGCTCCGCCTATTTAATAAAATTTGATATACTTCCTTTTTTTTGTTGTTGATCATGAATCTTGTCATTTTCTGTGGAAACGCTAAATATCCGAGATACAGCCTTTTTAAGTTGTATGGGAAAGGTCACCTCTCATAAAAAAGCTCTACCTCAGACACTAGGCATTCCATGGAAAATATGTCCAGATTTGTGTTCAAACAACCTGAAAACCTTAAGTATACAAAGTTTTATCAAAATCGGAGTGAATAAGAGCTTCTGTAAAAATCCGAAATTGGTAAAAGCTAGAAATTTAGTACTTGAAGTGCTGAAACACAAACCAACCACACTATTTAATGCATAAAGTTGTTACCCAGTAAAAAGCCACTCACACAACCAAATTAGGTTTAATACCCTACAACTTTTACTTTGTATTAAGAAGCATCATTAACGTTATTTTATCCTTCATTTTAATCGTTCGTTTTAATACAAGGCTATAGTTTTATAGTTCCACTCAATTATTTGGGAACTTACTTGTGGTCAAAGCTTTAATTATTTTATCAGTAACTTGTTTTCTCAATTCAACATACTCTACTGTGAACAGTTTTATATTTTAACTCGATACATAAATTCTGTGCCAGGACTGATCACTTCCTCATAGGTATAGTTTTTTACTAAACCTAACCTGTTGTAGATTTATGGGAAATTATTAGTAAATTTTAAATATGATTCTAATATCACTTTTATATGACTTTCCTTGAAAAAGTTAAAATGCTATTAAAATATAATGAATATTAAGGTAGTGTCCCATATTTTTATGTCTTTGTAAAAAAAATTGTAAGTGAATAAATTAGTAAAATTAAACAGGTAATATTTATAAAAGTTTAGCCAATATTCTATCAATTCTTTAATTTTCTCGTAATTGTAAAATAAACATTTTTTATCACAGTTTTCAATTTAAAAGATTTATACAAAATTTTCTCTAGTACAGAAAAAGTTCATTCTCTGAAATTATTTATTTATATTATTCTATTATGCTGCCTGTATATGAAATTTAATTAGGTATGTATAAATTAAATTCTGACTCTGATTCCAACAGTACATTTATTATTGAGTCCATTTTTAATAAAAAGCACTCGAAAATCACTGAAATTACTATTAATTAATGCAAACGACTACTACCTATCAATCAACAACAAGCACAAAATCATTCTTTATACTGTGTCATAACTGTCAATTTTGAAACGAACCGCGCACGCCTCAAAAAATCCTGAAATAATCAAGACCTTTTAACAAAAACCGAATTGATAGTTTTAAAACTGTCCACAAACAGCATCAGATTTTAACTCGAACACCAAACTTCGATTCTGAACAGTTTTAAGATGATCCGAAATAAACCCGAACATTTATATTTCTTCTGCGCAAACTCCTGACGGTTGTTAAACAGTCAGTGCAAAAACCCGAAAACACTAATGTAAGTAAAGAAGTAGTCAAAATTATTTTTTTCCGATACCATTTGTTTGGTTTAAATACAGGATTCCTGACAGAAGAAAAACTAACTATCAAACAATTAATATTTTTGTCATTGAGAACAATCTTGTGTTGAAGGCTGGTGACAAGCTAGAATCTTGAATGACCTGGAGATCTTTGGTCTCGGCTAAAGCCTCCAAATCTTCTCCGTTATGTCCATTCTCTCAATGGTCCCATCTAGTGGCTTGATAGTTAAAGTCTGTCATCATAATGTTATATTTTTGGTTCCTAGAAAACAAAGTTTAAATTTTGTGGTTTCTTTACTGAATGATAAAAATTTTAATGTCGTTTTAGCAAGATAAAGAAGTTGATGGAACATCCATTCATATTTTAACAAATATTGCATTCCCACAGTGTTCACTCAGTGTTTCTAAGACTAGTTTTATATTGTTTTCTTTGGTCTACATCAGCATTTCCCAAACTTATTTTTGTGCTTATCCTTTGCACCCATTAATTTTTTACATACCCTGGTGTATGTGTGTACAAGAAAACATATTTAAATATTTATTATAGTTTTATATATTTTAGTAAAGAATCATTAGCTCAAAACAAAAATGTAACAAAACAAAATAAAAATCAAATACTTTATATTAATGAGAAGTATGCAGTTGTTCCTGATTAACTAAAATCTTCATGTTTGAAGGAAAATATGTTAATTTTATTCTCAGGTCCGGTTCAACTTATAAACCGTTCCTGTATTTATTTTTGAGGAAAACCAATGTTGAATCCCTGTCTCACACTTATAGGTTGTAACAAAAGGATTTAAAAACTTTATCTCTTTTTCTGCTAAAACTGGATACTCCTGGCAAGACAGCCAAAAATCTATCAGTGGCATTTTGTCAGATATGTCTTTGAGTGCCTTGTCACACGATAGTTCAATTGCTGACCCAATATCTAAATTCGGAAGTCCTGTCTCGGATTCTACATCCATTGTCAATGGATTCCTTATCCATGCTTTGTTGCTGTAGATGGGGGGAAAATATTCCTTAATGTCATATTTAAATTGTTCAAGAACTCAAAAATATCACAAAGATAGGCTACCTTGATTAACCAATTGTCATCATGAAAACTGTTGAAATATTGCATCCCTAGCCGTTTGTGGATGTTGTTCTAAGAATATTGAAATTTTTTCCTTCAATGCAATAAGTATTTTTAAAACATTCCTTTTTGATAGCCGACGCACTTCGTCGTGTGAAAGAAGATGTTTATGTTCACCTCCCATGTTTTTTGAACAAAGCAGAGAATTCTCGTTCAGTGGGCGAGATTTTATGAAGTTTATAAATTTTACACACTCTTGCATCTATTCGGTTAAAAGCAGTGGCATTTTTTACAGCCAATGCCTCTTTATGGATGCTACAATGCACCCAAACACATTCTGGTGCTATGACTTTAATCATCAGAAAAAGCCCAGTATGAGCGCCTGCCATTGCCTGTGCTCCATCGTTCTTAGTTTATTTATTCCATTCAATTCCATTGTCAAAAATGTAGCTATCAATCAGATTAAACATTTCTTCAGCCGTTGTTGTTGCTAACAGAGATTTACAAAATAGATCTTGGCAGCCGTAGCTTAGTGGCTATGTTACTGGCTTAACAAGCTGGAGGGCCCGGGTTCAAATCCCGGCACCGACAAAAATTTAAAAATTTCTAATTTAACTGAGCTGCCACCGTGCTTCGGAAGGCACGTTAAGCCGTCGGTCCCGGCTACGAAAGTAGTCGTTAAGTCATGTGAGGGGCGCTTGCGCGACCTGAAAACCCTAACACTAGACCTTAGCCAGAAGGTTACACGAACTTTACTTTTTACAAAATAGAAATTTTTTCTGAATAGTATTTTAAAAATTGTATCTTAGAAAACACATTAGATTAGCATTATCTTATATGTCTGTACTTTCATCAATTTGCAAGGAAAAATAGTTATATTGCTTTAACTGACCTATAATAGTTTCTTCCATATTATCTGTCATCTATTAGTAGTACTAGTATAATATCCGAGATGCTACTATTTTCATTGCTGGACCTATTAATTTCCCGGCAATTGTGTGAGGATAACCGGTTTCAGCAATTAATTTTGATATTTCATAAGAAGCCAGTACAAGGTTTTCAGATTGAGCGTCCCGAGAAAAATTCAAAGATGTAGACTTTTTGGTAGCTATTAATTCTCTTTTTATTTATAAAAAAATCTATTGACTTACCACTGTTTTCCTGGTGCTTCAATTCCAAGTGCCTCTTCAATTTTGAAGGTTTCATGGACTCATTTGAAAAAGCAGCGTATAAAATAACACATAATGGTTTGTCATCAGTAGCCTTTACAAAACTGAACTGTAAGTAATCTTCAGAATATTGTCTGGTCCAGGACTCCTTCTTCCCTTTTTGAAAGTTGTAGACTGCGCATCGATACTAAGCTTAAACTGAATGGAATAAAAAAGCAGATTAAATAAAAGCGGTGGCTTTAGCCAGAGCGCGGCCTTAAAAAGCAAGATGTAAAACGGAGTGGCGAGGCGACCCGGCATTTTGCTTTGTGGCCCGGTACCGGGTCGCGACCCACCATTTGGGAAACGCTGGTCTACATCCTGTGGTTCCTTACAAAGTTTGCTGGATCAGTAGAATGTTACATTTCTTTATTGAATTCATTCATTATTGAATTTACGATAATGTCAAATACTATATTCTGTCATTTCGACACGTGGAGATAAGTTTAGATTTTTTCACATTTACCCAACAATTCCCAATATCAAAGTTGATTAGTTTGTTTCATCAGTTCAGTGGAGTGTAATCGATTATTCTCATGGTCTGTATTGTATGAGGGTTGTCTTTTTTGTTTTGCGTATAGCCATAAAGACAAAAAATGTATAGACTTAAAGTAGTTTATGGGTTTTCAAAATATGTCCCACCAAGACTGACACACTTTTGCATATGTTCAAACCAATTGGTAAAACAGTTATTTCAGTGTTTAGTTGACACCTGCAAAAGCTTTGTTTTAAAGGCATCGATGGCTTCTTCCGGAAACTGGAATCACTGCCCACGCATTGAATTCTTGATCTTTGGGAATGTGAAGAAATCGTTAGAACTTAGGTCGGGGCTATACAGTACATAATTTAACAATTCGATGTTTTGAACCTCCAAAAACTCTTGTCTTTTGGCAGTGTGAGCACTTGCATTGTCCTGATGTAAGATGATTCACCATTCTATGTTGCTTTTGACACACTTCGAGAACGGATCACTTTTGTTGATTTTTCCTCATTGTGAAATACCCACACAGCGATTGGCGTTTATTTTCCGGTTTTTAGTAGTAAATCCAAGATTCATTGCCACTAATACTATAAATGATTTTTAGCTTCCTTTCTTGAACCGTTCCAATGTTTTTTGCTCTGCGAAAATGCGGTTAAATTTTTTGACTGACTTGCTTATATCAAAAATTCGCAAAATATCGCAATGAGACTCTTGATTTATGTCAACAAAAGATTGACGTTACATTTGTATTGAAAGATTTTATTGGTGGCGCCCTCTAAGCAGCTATATGCAAAACTAAAAAGACAAATCTCGTATAGCCACTTGAAGAAAAGAAAAATAAACATGCTGCACTTGGTTCATGAAAGTAATGTTTTAGCATTTTCATAAAATCATATGAAACATTTTTTTTAATATTAGTGCCGAATTTGTATTTTAGTATATTTTCATCTTTTAGGTAGTGGATAATTCTAACTTAATACCTTTAAGTGGTGATGAAAATATTGACGTAATCCATGGAACATTTTATAAAAATTGGGAAAGTATCAAAATTGAAGGCCTAAGCAGGGGTAAAAGAAACCATATACATTTTGCACTAGGTTTACCCAGTGATAAAAGTGTCATAAGTGGTGTTAGAAAAAATTGCCAAGTTTTTATTTATATTAATCTCAAATTAGCTACAAGTGATAATTTGAAATTTTACAGATCTGCTAATGGTGTAATTTTGAGCCCGGGAAATGAAAATGGTTTTATTTTGCCAAAATATTTCATTAAAGTTCTGGATAGATCTTTAATAAATCTGACTTAAATCAGAATAAGGTAAGATACCATGTACAGTTGAGTCCATGATTCTTTATCCGTGTGTCATCATTTAAAGCGTACGAAATAAGTCGGAAATTTACTCCACGCAACAGTAACTGACATTAAGTGGCTATCAATTAAATAGAATATAAAATGTTAGTTTTGCTTTAAAATTTTGGTGCAAAATTACAGCTACATTTGAATAAGCTAAATCAAGTATTTTAATAACATTAGTAATTAATAGATAAATCAACAATTTATAAAAAAAATATAATTAAATAAACAATAATATTTAATATTTACAGTGTGTTGATATAATAGGTAACAGTAAAATTCTTTAAAGAATGAGACATTATTTAGCTCAAATAATATTTTTGCAAGATTTTGAACATGTTTTTCGTTTCTCATATTTCATTTTCATCACCTTTAGAATCTGAACTGCTCCAATGTTAATTATTACAGGTTCGATATAAATATTACACATATTTTCTTGTCTAATAAACCACTGTACATTCTAGTGGAATTAATTTATAATAAAATAATTCAATCCTAGAAAAAATAATGAAATAACGACGCCGCTGGATTGTGGAATTCTCTAGCAGTTCACGGTGTTAAATTTTGTTTTCGAAAGTGATTCATCTTTAATATATTGTTGGCCCATAGTGCAATTAACACTTAACTTACTAGATAGTGTTGTAGTGACATTGCCATTTCTATAGATTAGAATAGACATCCGTGTGCGTTACAAGATTTATCGGTTGTATATTTATTTATTTGGTTTCCAACATGTATAAAAATTTAAGGCAAAAATCGTTTCCAAATCCTAAAATATAGAATTTGTTACATATATTTATTAACACAACTTTTATTCTTGCTAACTTTATTTTTTGATCTTTAGATTTTTTAGAAGACAGGCGTTACGAATATTATCTTCAACATACAGTAAATCCTATTTTTTTTTTCAATATGCAGAAAACCCAGAAAACAATGTCAAATGCCATCGACAATTTGATACCAGAAGTGAGTAACACTAAACCATTTTGTTGTCTGGTATGTAAAATAACTCTTCATACAAGAGCAGCTCTTCAACAACACTTACTCAGCTTCGAACATAATCAAGTGTTGAAGTCTAATAAGATGAAACCATACGTAATTGGTCAGCTTAGCGGGGTATTTGTAACAGGTATGGTGATTTTTATTTTTATTCAAAAAATAGACAAAACAAATGCCATATACCTACTCATTAGCACTAGTCAACTTTGGTTGAACGATTTATTACATTAATACCTGCCATCTGACATCCTTTTGTCAAAAAATATAAAAAGTCACATCACAAAAGTTATTTATACATAGAGACCATGGCAGCACATTTAACTGCTAGATATTTTGCAATATCTCTGTCTCTCTCTCTTTCTCTCTCTCTCTCTTTCTCTCTCTCTCTCTCTCTCTCTCTCTTTGTCAA
Source organism: Diabrotica balteata (assembly GCA_918026665.1). Taxonomy (NCBI): domain Eukaryota; kingdom Metazoa; phylum Arthropoda; class Insecta; order Coleoptera; family Chrysomelidae; genus Diabrotica; species Diabrotica balteata. The sequence goes on from OU898276.1 coordinate 81,393,526, forward strand.
CCATTTTCCATCCACTCCTCAATGTAGGTCTCTCGATTGCTTCCATCTTTCTCTATCTTGCGCCAATATAATCCGCTGTTTGTCTGCCACTGCTCTTATGTCATCTACCCATCTTTTTTGAGGTCTTCCCATGCTTCTTGTTGTCGTCCTTGGTCTCCATTCCAGTATTCTCCGTGTCCACCTGTTATAGCCCATTATATCGGGCTACGTGACCTGCCCAGCGCCATTTCATTTTTCATCCACATCCTCCATACCAACATTTCACTATCTTATCTCTTCACTCACTTCACTCTTCACTTCTACATCGTTTTCCTGTTAATTTTGTTCTCTTTCATTATTTCTTGGTCAATTCATATATTAAACATGTATCCAATAGTTTTAATTTAGTAATCACTTAAACATTATCTAACAATTTATTAAAATTCATAATCTACCATATTACATAGAATCCTAATCTACCTTTGTCCACCTTCTTTCGGTCAACAACTTAGTAGCACACTTATACAACAAATTTCAGGTTTCTACAAACTGAATTTAATACCACCTAAATAGATTTTGTTCAGGGTGCTAGATACTTTAAGTATAAAGGACCCCTATTATCTCTAATTGTTGATCAACTCCTTTTCTCCTTCAACCCCCCCCCTCCTTTCATTTCTTTTAATTTCATTCTCATCAGTCTCTGAGGAACCCAGTCTCTTCGATTTTAAATTCAATCACATATGTTACTACTTCAATTTCTTCAGCCTGTAGATTTCCATCTTACTAAACTTAATTTTATTAATTCTTCACCATAGGAGCATTCCTAAATAAAGTCATTTAAACATGAGGTCTTATATTAGCTTCAAATATTTGTTATTTAATTTTTACCTTGTCCTAGATGTGTTAAACATAAAAGGATAAATTCCACAAATACAAGCTAACCCAAAAACTAAATACACTTTAGACCACATTCCATACGACGAAAAGCAACATAAGTTGCCTAAGGCACAGGTCATTATATTAATCATGACTATAAAACCATCATTGAATTTGACATCTTTTATACCCTAAATTAATAAATAAAAAGTTTTTAAATCCCAACACCTATATTGTTGTTATTTTTAAAATCATCAAAACTTGTTGAATCTTTTGGCTGTAGTAATACTATGTACAACTTTTATAGTTTTTGTTGCATTGACATTCTGTTATCTTCATCCTTCAAAAGTATCTTGTCAATCAGTTCCACGTTGTTCTCCGAGCGCAGAGGTTGCCTCTCGCCCGGCTCTGGAACCCATTTGAGCCATGTGTTACCTTTGGTCAAATTTAATTTAATATAGAACATCACAGTTATTTTATAACACAATGTAAATAATTTCATAACTAAATGTAATTTAAAGGGTTTTTACCCTAATATTTTGGTGGCTCAGGCATTATGACCTAGTAAGTATAACCATCTTTTGCTTTTCAACCTTAGTCAAAATTTCAAAATCTCGTTTGTTTTAACTAAATGGTTTATACTTATTTTTAGGCATTTTCGATTTTAATAACCTGATGATGGACTGTTTAGTCCGAAAACGTTTGTTCTATTGATGTGGCCCTTTTAAGGGTTTTTTAAATAAATATACCCACTTACAAAGATTAACCTCTTTTTATTTCATTTTTGTAATTTCTTCCACAATATCCCTAATCTTCGTTCTACGTCTAATCTCGGTGTTTCTAAAGTTTCTATTTTCCAAGTCGTTTCACAGTTTTTTACATTTTGCAAGTTTCGGTGTTTCTATTTTGCAAGATAGTAATAGATAAATCATACTGAATTTTCTTTATAGGTTACTCACTTGATAAGTAACATACCAACAATGTCAAGTGACGTTGTGATATGCGGTAAAGTGGACATAAATAACAAATTAATATAAAAGTTTTGAAACAGTTGGAGAAAACTTTCAACCTTTCCATTTTTAATAACCAACCATTAAATGCGTTTTCTTTTTAAATGATTTCTGCCCAAACCATCAAAAATCAAGCTCTAAATTTAAGTTGATCGTCAATACAAACAATAGTTATTTCTGACCATTTGGTCGTCACAAAAACGGTGTAGCCAAGTTAGAAAAGGGGCATTGTAACTTTAAAAAAGATAACTACAAGAGAAATGCGAACAATTTGTGGCATTAGAGTTAGAAGACCCTGATGGTTTTCACGGCAACAACTAACATTAACCACGGAGGAAGCTACAGCTACTTGAGGAAAGGAATGCCAAATTTTAAAAAACGTGTAAAACAAATAGAAATGGTTAAATCGTTCAAAGATGTGGAGTTTGGATCAACAGTTATGACCAACAGGTAAACCACTATTCAAAGAAAATTCTTAAAGAGTAGCTGAACAGGGTAACTTTTTTGATGATCTTGATGGTTTTGGATTAGAAACTGTGGACTTCGACATTAATTAAAAGGATTAAAATGAATTGAAACACTTTTTAATTACCTACAGTCAAATATTTTGTCCTACATTTTGTATTAATAAAACATAGAGTATGTGGGTTACTGTGTTTTAAAAAAACCTTACGTTCTTGTATAACCTAAAAAGCAAAAAGAATTTATCCAACTTTTTATTCTTTTTTGCACAAATTGGTATTTTTTTTAACTTTGTTGAAAAAATAATTTCACATTTTACTGATATGATGATAATATACTATAGGTATAACGGTATACTATAATAAAACATGTGATTTGCAATATATTATAGGGTTTAAAGCTATTTATCTCAAAATCAGACTTGTGTGGGTTGACTTTTTTTACATAAACACCATCCAACGATCAAGAAAAAAATAACAATTACTATTACGAAAAGCAGTGGCGCTGAACTGACCTTCTTCTTCTTCTTCTTCTTCTTCTTCTTCTTCTTCTTCTTCTTCTTCTTCTTCTTCTTCTACTTCTTCTTCTTTTCTTCTTCTTCTTCTTCTTTTTCTTCTTCTTCTTCTTTTTATGATTCTGTCTGTTTTTCAACAATTTCTTCTCCAATAATTTGTCATTCCATCACCTTCGTGGTCTTCCTACTAATCGTCTTGCTATTGGGGAACTATCTCTTGTTGTCTTTACTACTCTATTTGTTGTTATTGGCTTTATGATCATTCCATTCTACTCTTGTATTTCTTACCCAGTCATCGATGTTCTCCATCTTGGATCTATGTCGTCTATCTATACTTCTAACTCTGTTCCATAGTATTTTTTATATTAATTTTTCTTTTTGTCCTCTCTGTGTCAGGTCGTGTTTCTTCCACGTATGTCATTATTGGTCTGATGACTTTTGTAAATTCTGCCTTTCCTTTCTTTCTCGATATTTTTATTTCTCAATTTTTTTTCATTCAGGCAACCTGCGGCGCTGTTTGCTCTATTTCACTTGATCTTTCACTTCTGTTTCAAGCTTTCCGTAGCTAGATAATGTGATGCCTACTCCATTATTGTTGTGATTATTTAAACTCCATCACTTGTTCTATTATCTCACCTTCCTGCTCCAATTTACATTGTAGTAAATTTGCATGGTTATGGATTTTGTCTTTTTTGAAGAAATTAATATGTTAAATTTTCTGGTGGTTACATTAAATTGGTGCAGCATACGTTGTAAACCATCTTTATTTTGAGAGATTAGTATTGCGTCGTCTGCATAGCAGATTATTTTAAGTTATTTTTCTCCCATTTGGTATCCTTTTTTAGTTCTTACTTTTTTTTACTAAATCATCCATAATTAGGTTGAACAATAGAGGACTCAGAGAATCTTCCTGCCTCATTTCAGTGTCAGCTTCAATAGGGTCAGTTAGTTCTTCTTCTACTTTTACTTTTATTGTGTTGTTTTGGTAAATATTTTCGATCGTTTTGATTTTTCCTAAAGGCATCTCTCTTGCGTACAATAAGTGGATACGTCCTTAATTTGACCCGGTCAAATGTCTTCTTAAGGACCAGTGAACATAGATATGCCGTTTGTTGTATTCTAATGATTTCTCTTGTAATTGCCTCATTATAAATATAGCGCCGGTACATGATCGTCCCGACCTAAAACCTTGTATTGGTCAACCCTAATACTACTTGTTAAAATTCATTATAAACGTTTCCCTTGTTGTTTAAGGCTTGTTATTTTCTGGGCCGTATACTCCGATGATGTTCAGGTCTTCCTTCTCCATTCTTATCTTTGCTGTTACAATCCTTTCTCATATGTATTGACACTCTTTGATGTAATTGTGGTACTTTTGATGTATTAGTAAAACTACACCTTCTTTGACCTGTTTTTTTGCTACTCCACTGTAGATTAGTATGTATTCACCTAATCTTGATTGTCCTTTTCCTTTCTTTTTGTTTCCTGTAGAGCGCAAATGTCTATTTCTCTTTCAGCACTTGGGTTATTTCTTGGTCCCTTGAGTTAAGCGAACGAGCTACTCAATACAACCTGTAATTACCCCAGGTACTGTTTTAAAACTGGTCATGCATTACAATTGAAAAAAGAAAGAAACAGAAAAGAATTGAATAAGATGATAAAAGTAAAAAAAAGTAGCAGCTTCGTCATCAGTACGTTTTTGCAATTAAAAAGCGCATGGTGCACTTTGCTTAACTAGGAGCTGTGTATCATGTATGGTGATGAACATCACAATGACGCTAATTTTTGGTTTGTTAGTGTATTTTGAATAACATATGTGTGTACTATAAAACCTCGTATAATACTCACTATGTGGAATTTAATACCGTTTTTTATATTTATCGTCCAATTTGATATTTGTCGACAGTTTGATCAGCGTGTGCCATGTGAGCAAGCCAAGCGATACAAAAACAAAACACATGAGTTTTTTTGAGCACTACAAGGTTTGAACTCGTAGAGTAAGAACCATATAAAATAAAAGTGTAACAGTACAGTGTTTCTTTCATTTATGTTTTTTGAATATTTCATTTCGCACCAATCAATATCGCACCATAGCCTTAATGAGTCATGTCTTGAAATTGTTTTTAAAAGTAATTCACAATAGAATACATAAGAAATTAGATGAAGGCATAAGTAATACACAAATGGGATTTAGGAAAGGACTGGGAACACGAGATGCACTGTTTGCAGTAAGTGTTCTTTCGCAGAGATGCTTAGATATTAATCAGGAAGTATATGCCTGTTTCATTGATTTTGAGAAGGCATTTGACAGAGTGCAGCATAATCGACTTTTATTAAATAAAAACATAGACAGTAGAGACATTAAGAATCATCTGTAACCTCTATTGGAATCAAACAGCAAAAGTGAAAGTTGAAAAACGAACTGACCAAGGATATCCAGATTCGCCGTGGGTCCGCCAAGGGTGTATTTTATCACCCTTGTTATTCAATTTATACAGTGCAGCCATCTCAGAATTAGCGCTTGCCGAGATCAGTGAGGGCCTTATAATAAACGGTGAGCCACTTAATAACATAAGATATGCTGACGACACCGTCCTTTTGGCAGGAACACTAGAAGAACTGCAACACCTTGCTGAACAACTAAATATATATTGCAACGATTATGGACTAAAAATCAATTTGAAGAAAACCAAGTTCATGGTATTTACAAAAGCACAAAACATCAAAGTTAAGCTAGTACTAGATAATACAGAAACTGAACAAATATCTTCGTACAAATACCTTGAAGCATGGATCACAGAAGATACTGATCAGACAAAAGAAATAAGATGCAGCATTGAAATTGCGCGGTCAACTTTTAATAGAATGAGAAAACTTTTTTGTAATCGCGATATCAATATATCGCTCCGGATAAGAATGCTTCGATGTTATATTTTCTCTACCCTTTTGTATGGAGTTGAAGCATTGGACACTTAAAAAATCCAACATTAAAAACCTAGAAGCATTCGAAATGTGGTGTTACCGACGCATTTTGAAAATATCATGGATGGATTGCAAAACAAACGAACAAGTTCTCGAACAACTAGGAAAACAATGCGAAGTTTTAAATTCCATAAAGATCAGGAAATTGGAATACTTGGGGCACATCATGAGAGGTGAAAAGTACGAACTACTAAGGAATATAATGCAGGGTAAAATCAAAGGTAGAAGAAGCGTAGGAAGACGTAAAATCTCGTGGCTACGCAATCTCCGTGAGTGGTTTGGATGCAGTTCAATTGAACTATTCAGGCGAGTAACCAATAAAATTATAATTGCCAGAATGATTTCCAATCTCCGATAGGAATGGAACTTGAAGAAGAAGAATATTTTATCTAATAAAGTGCAGTTTAAGTCAGTACTTTGCTATTGGAATAAACAACCAAAATAATGCATGTACAGTCGTATATTATAGAAACAAACAAAAGCATCTATAGTCACCAACAATGTTGACGGCTTACTGCCAAAACAAGTTAACTCCTCTTTATATTTTTTGAGAAATCTACGTCTTAACCTTTAATTTGAAATGAAACATCGCCTGAATGTAAAAATGAGTAAAATATTTAAGTATATAACATTTCAAACAAAAATTTTTTGTAAAATTATTGCTAAAATAAAGTTTCAAACGAAAAATTTTGTAAAATGATTGCTAAAATATAGTGAAAATAAAAAAAAATATAATGCAAAACATTTTCTTGCGTCTGGTTTTTGACTGTACAAAGTTTAGTCACCTTCCAGTTCACTTTGTCTCCCTGACTCCTGATGGACACAGCTTTAACAGATCTTGTTTTTTTTTTTAAACCGAAGTGCCGGGTTTGGAGTGTCTCTTTTTAAAAAGTATTTTGCCCAGAACAGCAGGCGACCTTTCTAAAAATATTTATTTCTTTGTATTCAAAAATTGTGATCGGACATGTACGATTTTCTACCTGGTTTTGATTTTAAACATTTCAAGCATTTTATTTGTAATCAATTAATATTTTCTCCATTATTTGTGTTTTTTTCATACGTTTCCATTATTACTTTCAACAGAGCCTTTAGGTATTCCTCAGATTCAATTACTCGTCTAAGACTAGGGAATGGAATGGTTGAGCTGGGAATACCTATAGAAGCTGCCCAAAGAGCAAAGACCGTTCTGGCTTTTGTCCATGGCGTAGGTGCAGTAGCACAATCAAAATTAGAAGTTTAAGGATATTGTCTCAAGCTTTGAAGAAGCTGCATTAAATAACGAATGGAGGAGCAGACAACAACGAGTCTCTCTTTGCAAAGGAAAATGTAGTGAAATATAGAAAGTACAATAGATTAAGATATGCAGGACATGTGATACGAGTAACGACAATCGTAGTAAAAAGAATAAACAATGTGTTTTGGAAAAGATCAGATGAAAGAAGATCTGTGGGACGGCCTAGAAAAAGGTGAAAAGATGCAGTCAGAGAGGATCTGTAGAAACTGGGATTGAGACATGAGGAAAGAGTCGCACAGGACCGATAAACATGGAAGGCAATACTAAACGCGGCAAAGACTCACGAGTAGTTGTAATGCAAGGCATAAATGACAATTAAAAACACGTGTACCTTGACAAGTCGAGACATCTATTCAAGGATGATGTACATTTCTAAAAACTATTATCTATTCACAATATCGTACTACGCTGAGAGTTAATTTTCATCACATTAAATTTGTGCATTTATATTAAAAAAGGACAACGAAATAACCTAACTGACAACGTCTTGTTCTTACAGTAAGCCGACCATATTTATTTGTTTTAACTGAATTCATTGAATTACTAGAATTAAACTTGTCTTGAATTATTGATTTTTTAAAGTTTTTCATATACTTTTAGAAATATTGTATGCAAATTTACAGTGACGTTTCTTTTATTTTTAGGGATTTCCAGTTCATGCAGAACCGATCATTTACTCTCATACTTTTCAAGGTTTGGAAATATAGTTTGGATTTGTCGTAAAAATTATTTGTTGGTGGAATATGCGGAACAAACATCTGTAGAGAAAATATTAAGGTTAACTCAGCATTTTGTTAGTGGTGAAAAATTGTTTGTTAAGAAAAGGGAATCGACACCTCAAGGTGATTATTTTTCTGTTTTAAGTTTTATTTAACCTATTAATAGTTGAATTTTTCTCTAACTATAGTTCTTCTCGTTAATATTATATATTAGTGTTGTATCAATCGCGATTGATTCGTTCATTTTGATTCAATCACTTCCAAGTATTTAAACGATCGAATCCCGCTAGTTCATAAACAATCGAATCGTATGGTGACATGTATTGATCGATCGCCGACGGCGCCGATCGAGATTGAACCAAAACAAAATTGCACAGGTCAGTACAATGCTCTCATTACTTTCGGTCCTCGGTCGTTCCTCATTTGCGACTAGAAACCGATACATGCCATGCCGCTAAATTATTGCGTTCGATTGAATGATTGAAAACTTAAAATACTACATATTGAATTAAGAATTGCGTGCAAGGATTAGCTACAGACCGGGAGTATTGGAGTTGGAAAATATTCTATCGGACCCAAGTGGATTGCGTTCGCTTTTGTGTTGTTAATAGTTATTAGGTAGTTAAAATCATAAAAGAAATTTTAATATATTTTCATGACTGTTAACTAGCTATTTGGAGGCATTGTAAATCACGCGGCGTACAATTTTTTATAAAAAAATGATAGATTATCTGATTTTTACTTAGAAATAGTATTCTGAAGTAGAAGTAATATGCCTGAAAATAAACAATTTAAATTTTGTCGTGATATTCATATTGTAACATTTAAAAATAATTGGTTGGAATCTATTAAAGCTGCTATCACTTTGTTGAATTGAATGGCCAAATATGTGGCCTAGGAGGACAAATTCGTTAAACTTCCCGTTATCGAATCGGTATCAATATAGTGTTATGACTAATTTCAGCATCCCTGCTTCGTCAGGCACTCGGTTCGATAGAAATTCAAACTCGGAAAGTCCAACGACTGTCTCCTAAATCTTTACTACAACTGCAGTGGTTAGCGTATATAGGTGCCACCTATATTGGTGGCAATGAACGACAACGATTTAATAATATTGTTTTCTGTCCTCTGGGCTGTAACGAAAAGTAAAACAATTTATAGTGTAACATTTTTTTATAGTTAATATATTAAATTATTTCTAATCCCTTTACCCCTGTGGTTGAGACGCCGATGGTCGTGTTTACGATTAGAACATTTTTATTGCAATCTACCGACTACCTCAAAATATGGAAGAACCGACTTATTAACGACGCCGGTTTGGTTAATCCTTAATTAATCCTTTTCCGGTTTTCAAGCGGGTTCCTTTGTTAGATATAAACGTGCGTCGAAACGCACGTTTATAGTAACTTGCTGTAAGAATTTAATCCAAAAGGATTTATATTTCATCACGTTATTACCTAGAAGGGTACCGTTATATTCGATGTCGTTGGAACCTTTTTATCTACTTAGAAATACAGGTTGTGCTGTCATTTTTAAGAGGGAGTTACCCCCATCTTTTTTTTGGGGGGAGCTTGGTTAAATTTTAGAGGAACCAAGTCACTTGTGGTCGGGGCTTTCTTTGAGGAAAGACGCTCGTTACCTTACCGTCTCTGTGCATTTTTCTTTTTTAGTGTGTATACACTTATATAGTTTGAGTTTCTACATCTAATACTGTATTAGATTAAATATAGTTATAAAGTACCTTTTAATTTAAATAACTTCAGTGCTTGATACAAGTATAGTATATAGCTTCAGTGCAGTGTATGCAGTCATCGAAAATTACTGTAAGTTATCATAATCATCTTCAATTATCTGGGCGAATCTACTTTTAACCATGTTTTCACCTATAGTTAAGATTAACTACCGATTTAACTATTGAATTCAAGGAACATGTAATAATTTCATATGAACTTTCAATCAGTTTTTAAGATCTTCTAAATTACGAACATTTATTATTTATTATTCTCAGTTTGGTTTAAATTTTTAATTCTGTAATCTTTTTGTATCTTTTGAATTTAACTTTAATTAACTGTGTGTTATTTGTTATTTATTTTTTTATTTACTGTATTATCTCGAGATACGCCCATACCCAGCAAAGAGAGCTTTTTTCAGTTCAGTTCAGAGCTTAGATCAGTTTTAGTAGAATTTTTTAGTCACTATAAGGCTCTCTTCGCTGATAATTTAATTTGTGTATGATTTCATTATATTGTATTTGTAAAGGTATTTTCCTAATTCATATTACTGTTTATTCCATACGTATACAACCATTTATCAATTGATGGTGCATTTTTTATTACTTTGTGTACATTCATCCGCCTATATCATTGTCTTGTTTGAATATATTGTTTTTATTTTATGTATGGAGTCCCACCTAATATATTTATTATATTTGTTTGTGTAGAGTGTTGATCAAATTTATTTAATTATTAACTGTTAATATATTTTCTTGGTTTGGATCTCTGAGCCTAAATATCTTTCCTTATCTCTTTTCTTTTCTAAGGTTTCCTTAATATTACTCCTTAAACCCCAAAAAGTTAAGTGGCGCCCTGTTTCTATCTTATCTTATCTTTGGTAATTTTACCAATCTATCTTTTTGTTTATTTCTGTATCTTTTCTCATATATCTTATCTTGCCATATCTTTACTTATTTCGTCCGTTTGACCCATTCCCGGTTCCAAAAGCTAGTTTCGAACCCACGACTCGCTCTCCACCAACCATCTGGCTGCCGTTCGCAGTGTCTCCATTGGTGATCTTTCTAGCACCATCCAAAAAAGGTTTCCGAGGTTACAATAAATGGGATAAATAGGTAATAAAAAAGCCATATTTATTTTTTTTCCTCACACAATGACTTTAAATGTAACTTTTATTGCAAAAATAAAATTTTTGAACCAACATTTAATTTGATGGCATACTAATTTTTTTCCCCACAAAATTTTTTAAATTTTTATTAAAAAAAATAAATATTTGACTAGGAATTAAAAGTTTAGCAAACTGTAAAATAATAGGAATGGGAGCGTTATGTGAAGGTAAGGAAAACGCTGTCACCAAATGTAATACACAATAGATCCTCAAGGGATGCTAACCCTGCGAGCGGCTGCAAGGAATACTGGTCACACTGGTCGGGAGGGCTGGCTCGTCTTCGTGGATTTACGAGAAGATAAGGGATTTTCGGGATAGGGGTAAGGACTCCTAGGTCTCAGGTCCTGTAAAGAGCAGAGGTTATGGGCTTACTTTTGAAGCCGGAGATATGCAGACGCAGAATCTCGTGTTCTCCTAGTCTCTAGTGAGTCGGACGAAAGGAACATTAAAAAAACCAATTTAGAGTCTACAATATATTGAATTTACCCTGAAGTTACAATTACAATCGTTAACACGTTATTCTGCGCGTCGGAAGTCGAGGAGCAAGATAGTGAAAAGTTGACAGTGGTACTAATATAATTACTCAGGTTAGTTTATAGAAATCTGTTACCTTATTTGGGCTTTCAACCACGACACGTTCGGTCCTCTGGAACTCGGTCAGTTGAGGGTCTCCTCCTGTGTTGCGAACTTACGAGCTGCCACAATAACCGGACTACACGCGATACTAGGCCGGATGATAAGCGCCCCCCGGAGAATTACCGACTGCCCGTACTGGACGCTCCCGGAGGCAATTACTGCCTTGGGCAGGCACAGCTGCCCCGCTACTACGGACCGCTTCCGCCGTATTACTACCACTGACTTCTATTACTGACTACTCATTACTAACTGCCCGTACTGATCGCGTACTGGACGCTATCGCGTCCAGCCACGGTGCCCAGCTATCACTGACTGCCCATTACCAACTGCCTGGCTACCGTCGTTTTTTTCTTGTTTTATTGTGCTCGTACTTTCAACGCCGGTTCTAGTACCAAGGTCGTGGTTTCGCTGAGTTGTAGTTTTGGCGTTATTACTCCTATTTGGGTCACGGGTGTTGTTATTTTTTACAACAATAGTTTCTGTTTAACGTGCTTTTTATACGTTTAAACAATTATCAAACAATGCAATAACTAGGTCAATTTCTTTGTGTGATTTAAAATGCAAATTTTACTGTAATAATTATCCCTTATTTGATTTGGAATATATAATAATTATCTCGAATAATTATTATCTTTTCTATGCTACTTAGCCCTTTATTCCAACTTCTCACTCACTTGCTGCGCTCACATTACAAAACTGAACCACATATTTAAAAAATGTGACTTCTCTTGCAAAAATTCAATTTTTTTAAACGTATATTTAATTTATCAGTATTAATAGTATCATAGCTCAATGCTGTATATTTTAAACAACACTTTTGCCAATTTGCATTCAGAATTGCAGGAGGTATAATATTTGTTTAGTAATTTATCGTTAGGGCAGTTTTATTGCATATATTGTATTGTATTTATTGATCCTTTTAATTCTAGTATGTTTTAGATGCAGCACCTATAGCACAACAATCTATGCAGTCCATAACTTTTATGGAGCGCTTGAAAACGACAGTCGATATATCGGAGCAAGTTGCAGAACTAATTGCTCACGTACGAGGTTCTGAATCTTATACCTTTACACCTCAACACGGTGTGATATGTAAAGATATTTACGAAGCAATACAATATAGTTATCCACGTTGTCGAATTCACCCTTTCGGATCTTCCATTACAGGACTTCATTTTGGACCAGTGATGTAGATGTTTACATATCTGGAATACGACGTGGTAATGCAGATGAAAAGAAGTTATTGTTTATTTTAAAGAGCATTTTAACTCGTTCTGATAGATTTACCAATCTATTTGTCATAGGTAAGTTACTTTGTTACTAGAGTTGCTAATTAACAAATCTGTATCAATTAGAAAGTACTGACCTTCAAACGTAACCCGTCAAAATTTGGGCGATGAGCGAAATTAGACAGTTTATTTTACGGTTTAAATGACGCTAATATTGTTCTGAAGCTATTTTCTTGTGTCATCAAAAAACAACAATTTTTACTCTAACAAAGTTTATTTAACGTTTTGATGTCCACTTCAGAAATCCTTTTCAAAATCCAAAACATTAATAAATTAAACAAATTATTTTCTAAATATTTTTTTTAATTAATCTAATTATTACAATCTAAACGTATTACAAATACATTTTTACATTTGACAATACTTATTTTTTACATGATTACAATTAAAGTTTATAAACCACTTGAATGTCTTTTAAATATTTAAATAGACTTATTTCTCAATTTCATTCAATATTTCTTGTATATTATCTCCCAACTGGTGTTATTTTCTATTAGTAGAAAGATATGAACATTCTTTAAAGAAATGCTTGACGGTTAAGGGACTGCTGCAGTGGTCGCATGCATGTGGATCGGTAGATGCAATGAGAAAGCCATGTGTAAGCCGAGTGTGTCCAATTCTTAATCTTCTTAGAATATCCTTCTGTCTTCTGGGCATATGTACTAGCTCTAAGGAAGGTATAACTGGTTTTCTAATTTAATTTTATCTGACTCATATGGACAATTCAGACATTATTATACATTTTACAGTAAATGACTTTAATATGATACTGTCTACTATTGGATGACTTTATTGGAAGATAGTCCATTTGATTACATGAAATCTAACTAATGAATATTCGTCAGAAAAATCATAGTATATGACTTTAAAAATACAGCCACATACAATGATGTTTCTCTCTTCTTCTCCTTCTTCCTTTTTATAAGCAATTCTGCTTGTTTGTTGGCGGATTAATACCTCTAGGACGTTTTTTCACACCATCTTTTGCGCAGTCGTCCGATAGTACTTCTTTTGCCGATTTGCGACTTATCTCTTGCTATTTTGAGGACACGGGTCTCCTCCATTTCTGCTTATATGGTTATTCCTTCATTTCTTTTCTATTTTGTCTCCATTCATTAATACACTATACGCTACATTTTCTTCTAATTTCTTCACTTCTCTTTCGATCTCTCAGCGTATTTCCTGTAATTCTTCTCAGTACCCTCATCTCTGCCGTTTCGAGTAGCCTTTGCGTTGTGGCTAAGTCGGGTCTTGTTTCTGAGGCATATTGGTCTTTGGAGAATGATTTTATAAATTCTTTACTTCATCTTAGTGTTAATGTGTTTGCTTCGCCATATAGTGTTATCAAGGCATCCTGGCAGTCTATTTACTTTTTGTACTTGATCTCTTACTTCTTCCAGGTATCCATAGCTGGACAGTGTAATTCCCAGCTGTTTTATTTTTATTACTTGTTCAATACTGATGCAATTCATTTCTATTTGATATCTGGTTGGTTCTTTGCTGACTACTATTGTTTTAGTTTTCTGAGATAGATTGCCATATTAAATTCTTTTGCTCTTATGTTAAATCTATGGACCAGTCACTGCAGACTATCATCTTCATCTTGGGCTATCACTTTAGTTTATACTATATTTACTAGTATACTAAATAGAAATATTTGTGAATTTTATGTTCCATATAGTTCCTTATAAAATAGTATAAAATCATGATCGCTTAAATCAATTTTGAGATAGGAAACACGCCATTTTGAATTTATAAAATGTTGAAAATTATTAAAAATACTTTCTTTGCACATTTTAATGCATTTGAGTGTATTTATTAAGCCACAAAAATGTAGGACCTTATATACATAAAAGTCACACAAAAAATTCCAAAATAATAGTTTTTATTTTTCGAAATTAACACATGATAAAGGCCCTTTACTATCCTTGCACTATTTACTAATAAAATAGTAATTCAGTAATAAAATAGTACGCTAAATTTAAAGCGATAAAAAACCAGTAGTAATTATAATTACAGTAGGGCCTCGCTAATCCGTACTCCTTCTTTTATCGGTGATCGCTTAATCCGGCCGGGCAATGAGGTGGCGCTCGGTTGTAGGTGCGGGGGCTGCCGTTCGTGAGCCAGCCTGTGGTCAGTCTTTTGTTTAGCGCCTTTCGTGTTGGTACAGTGACAATTTAGCGCGCTCGCTAACATCATGGCGCTGCCTACGTAAACATTCAACATTAAAACTCAGTTTTACACCAGAGGTAATTGACGACAAAAGAAGAAATAAATATTGAGGAGGAAGACGTAAAGGAAGCATTAAGGATAATTAAAAAATAGGAAAATCACCAGGAGATGACAGAATACCGAACGAACTCCTAAAGTACGTGAGGACCCAGATCTAACCAAACAACTATCAAAACTAATCAAACAATAATATAACAAAACAAAATTCCTCAAGAATGGATTTTATAGTCGAGGAATTACAGAGGAATTAATTATTAAACACAACACTAAAATTAACAACCAAAGTGATAAAAAATAAATTGAATGAAATGACAACACTAGCATAAAACTACAAGGTTTTAGGTCGAGAAGATCATGTACCCGGCCGCTATAATTTTAATTAATCAAGTGCAGGAGAAATCACTAGAATACAGCAAACTGACATATCTATGTTTCGTGGACCTTACAAAGGCATTTAACCGGGTCACATCAAGACGTTATCGACTTACTGTACGCAAGTAAGATACCTCTAGGAATAATCAAAACGATCGAAAATATCTACTAAAACAACACAATAAAAGTAAAAGTAGAAGAAGAACTAACCGACAAATGGGACAAGACAGGGAGACTTATTGAGTCCTCTATGTGTTCAACCTGATTATGTGGAAGAAATAATAAAAAAAGTAAGAACTAAAAACGATACCAAATGGGAGAAAAACAACTTAAAATAATCTGCTATACAGACGATGGCAATACGACTACTCTCAAATTGAAGATGATTTACAACGTATGCTGCACCAATTTAATATAAGCGCCAGAAAAATTATACATGTTAATTTCCCCAAAAAAAAGACAATCATGTTACAACAGCAAATTTACTAAGATGTAAATTGGAGCTGGAAGGTCAGATAATAGAACAAGTGATGGAGTTTAAATATCTAGCATCACATTATCTAGCTAACGGAAAGCTCGAAATCGAAGTGGAAGATCAAGTAAATAAGAGCAAACAGACCGCAGGAATGCCTAAATGAAACAATATGGAGAAATAACAATATCGGGAAAGAAACGAAAGGCAGAATTTACAAAACAGTCATCAGACCAATAATGACATACGCGCAGAAACAAGACCTGATACAAGAGAGGACAAAAAGGATGTTAGAAACAGCAAAGATGTAAACACTTAAAAAACTTGATGGTACGGCACTATGGGGCAGAGCTAGGACAGATATACGACGTAGATGCAAGGTAGAGAACATCAAGAACTGGGTAAGAAATAAAAGAGTAGAATGGAACGATCATATAAGCCGAAAGACAACAAATAAAGTAGTAAAGACGGTAAGAGACGGTTCCCAATAGGAAGACGATCATCCAGAAGACCATGAAAACGATGGAACGGCAACTTACTAGAGGCACATTGAAAAACAGACAGAGTCATTTCTATATAAAAAGAAGAAGAAGAAGGTCAATTGTGGGTGACATAAAAAAACAAAGAGAAAATTTTAAGTTTGTAAGCCTACCCGAACGTGGTCCCGATGTTCGAAAAACACTAAAGAAATCGAAAAATCCAGTTTTAGATGACGCTTTGTTTACGTGGTTTTTTGCAACAAAGACGATTATACAGATTGAACGAAATAAATTCGGAACATAGGAATATAATGTATTTCGGCTCAATTCTGCTGTAGGTGGTTAGCCAACAAATATTGTCAAATAATTATATTATAAAAATCCAATACTTCAGCGGGCTGCTGGATTCTGAACTCATAAAAATTGAAAGCTACACATAAATCTACGATTTATGCTGTCAAACCAGTTATAGTCCAGGAAATGAAGCATTTCACTCGCATTTTTTCGTGCTCCCTGGATGACTTGAAATTTAACAGAAGGTATGTAATAGCCTAAGGATCAAAATCTATATCGAACCAAAGTGCGCCAAAGCCTAGGGGTGGTTGCCACCCCATCTCCGGTGAATTTTTTACGTTTTAACTACAGTGTATTCGATTAAAACGTGCTATACATTTTTTTATAAAATGATATTTTTCAAGTTATCCGCGATTGAAAGTAATAACTTTTAGACGAAAAAATCCACGTTTTTAATCGATTTTTCGCGAATAATTCGAAAATGGTGCATTTTATCAAAAAAATTGTAGAGAACAAATTTGTAGCTTTTAAAAAGACAAATACAATTCATTTTTTAAAATGTTTTTGCGATATAATAGGAACCGAAATACGGCCTATCAATGTTCAGCGGTTTTCTTCAAATGCCAAATTTGAAAGATTCAAAATCAAATATCGGAAAATGATGCATTTTTGGAAGAAAACTCACAAAACCTTTTTTAAAGAGCATAAATAGACCTATCATAAAAAAGACTCTAGCTCAAAAATTGAGTGAGTTATGATGAAAATAAGGTCAATACCTCATTTTTTACGCAAAATACCGATTGTTAAACAACCCCCTAACCATCCCCATAATTAAAATCGATCTTTCACCCTTCTGAAATTCCCTTTGTACATGTATTGTTAATACGTCCAAGAAGTTTGGACCCATTTAAAATGCTTTGTGTTAGAAAAAGTACAGCTTAAAGCGAGAAACGATTTACAATTTCATATTTTTTACCCTTCTTTTTTTAAATATGCCCGAAAATACTGAATATATGAAAAAATACAAATTACCAAATTGTAGCTTTTTTAATGACTAAAATTATCCTTCATTTAGATTTGTTGTACAATGAATATTTGGCGAGATATAGCCGTTTAAAGCATCGATTTACGATCAAGCACCATCTTTTTCGAGCCCTTTAAACTCACCCCATTTAAAAACCAAGGTTCCAAAAAGATTTAATTCACAGATCCTTGTAGCTCTTAAAAACCTCTACAAATCGTTTTTGAAGAAACACTCTATCGTTAAAAATTAAAGAAATACGTTAAAAAAACCAGTGAATTTTTTTCCGGAAAATTCTATTAGTATAGTACAGTACATTTCGGAGCATAATAATCTACAAAACCGGTATATTAGCTAGTGGGGCGTTATACATTCGAAATTTTAAGCGTTCTTATTTGAAATCCCATACAACAGAATAAAACATCTGCTCATATGTCTATGGCTTGGCAATGAAAATATAGAGCAACAGATTGGGGATGGTATTCCAAAGATGGTTTGTTATTACCCGTACGCAATGAACAAACAACCTGCACTCGATGAACTTTTGAAAATTATTTTTTGGCAATGCAAAAAAGGATGCGGTGTTTCATGTGGGTGCAGAAAAGTTGGTTTATACTGTAACTCTACTTGTTCTGGGTGCTCAGGTGAAGGGTGCAATAATAGTCCACCAATAATTGAAGATGAGGATGACATAGATCACGATGAAGATGTAATTGATGACGAATAAAATTAATATTATAATTGTTTTACCTATAAATGTAAATATTTTCAACTATTTATGTAAATGTATAAGAATATATGGTGCCTTTTTATGTTGATAAATTTTTTTGTATTTAATTCTACTTTTTTCAATTTATATCTTATAAATTAGTTTATAAAAACTGCAATGTTGTAAAGGGTGATTTTCAAAAGTTGAAAAGTTGCAAAATTTTGGCAAAAAATTGTTTTCACCTATAGCACTCATAACAATTGATTTTTAAGGGTTGAAAATGTATGAATTTGTATTTTAAAGTATAAAAAAATCAATATTTAACTAATCCAAACCAAATTTCACTCATCTTAAGATTTATAATATTATTTTACAATTTTTGAAAATTAGGGGTAGTTTTCACCCCTAAGAACAATCAGGGTTCATCGGCATGACATAAACTATAAAGCAGAGGGTGAGTTGAGCTTAATTCCAAATTTTTATGCAAATCGTTCCAAGGTGAAATCATTTTCTTCGCATTACTAATTTTTTTATATTAATCTCTAATAAGGGTCGCTTTTTAAGGGTTGAAATATGATGGAACTTTATTCAAAAGCACGAAACTATCATTATTTAATTAATTCAAACCAAATTTTACCCATATTCAGGTTTAATATGTTATTTTATAATTTTTGACAATTAGGGTAGTTTTCACCCCTTAGAACAATCAGGGTTCGTCGACATGACATAAACTATAAAGCAGCGGGTGAATTGAGCTTAAATCCAAATTTTTATCCAAATCGATCCAAGGCGAAATCATTTTTTTAGAATTAGTAATTTTTTTACATTAATCTCTAACAAGGGTTGCTTTTTAAGGGTTGAAATATGATGGAACTCTATTCAAAAGTATAAAATAATCATTATTTAACTAATTCAAACCAAATCTTACCCATATTCAGGTTTAATATGTTATTTTATAATTTTTGACAATTAGGTAGTTTTCACCTCTAAAATCCTTCAGCGCACTTCGGTTCGATATAGATTTTGATCCTGGGCTATCACCTACCTTCTGTTAAAATTCAACTGGATACATGCAGGACGCAAAAAATTGCGAGGTTTTAACTTTTTCGAGATTCATTTCCTGAACTATTATCGTTTCCTTAGACAAACCCGTCTTACGCAAACAACATGTTGTGAGACAGATAGTTTGAACGATATTTTTATACAATGTCTATACCCAGGTATGGATTTATTTTTGTCCAAGTTTTATATTGGTCCACTATTTCAAATGCAGTTCAAACAGACATGTATTAAATTGTATGTTCCGTTTTAATTTGGTTCGATCTGTATGTTCCTATAAGTGGTAGTATGATTTGTGAAAAAGCTCGTGTTTTTTATCGCTAGATTACAAACTCCAATATCGAGTTTAATGCAAGCCGGGGTAGTTAGACAAATTTAAAAAACGACACGGAATAAGACGTTTAAAAATGTCGGGTTAAAAACTATCCAATGATGAATCCGCTATCGTACCATTCCAACTAAAGTTACATAGTTATTAGAGAAAAAAAAAAAAAATAAAAACCAAAACAAGTGTAACAATGCTGACGAATCAAATGAAGATGAGAGTGACATTTGTCTTGTGCAAATGCGACTGGAACCCATAAACATCAATTGCTTGTTGTCGGAAAATCAAAAAACCCACGAGCATTTAGATCAACACGTCTTCCTATTTTGTTATCGTGCACTATAAAAATGCTTGGGTAACGAAAGATTTGTTTCTTGAGTGGTTTAAAATGGAATTTGTTCCCGCGATCCGCCGCCATCTTTTGTCTCTTAATTTCCCTCTCGGGCACTTTTTTTGTTAGATAATTGTCTGGAGAGAATCCATCAGCAGATGAACTTATCTGTGAAGACGGCAACATTTTTGTAATGTTCCTGACAGCTAACACCACGGCCTGTATACAACCAATGGATCAGAACGTTATACAAAATGTTAAGTTAAATGACCGCAAATCACTTTTGGTTAACTGTCTTGTATTATGTTCTGACAACTCATCGACACATTAAAATCGATATCTTTAAAGGACACTGTTTTTCTTTTGGCTAATTGCTAGGCTGATGTTAAGGCACAACTAATTAACAAATCATGGGAGAATTTGCACCCCCAATTTCTCACTGATAATGATGAACCAGAAGATGATGTTCCCTTGGCCCAGTTTTTTAATAGTTTGAGGGGACCCATTGATCCTCAAGTAAGTGAGGCAGTGTGAAATACAAAGATATGAAATGTTATGAACAGATATGAACTGTTCTCACCTTCGAAAAGTTCAGAGGCGGTAGGAACTTTCAACACAACTTTAAAATGGCAATCCACTATTTAAAAGTAACTGTCTCCTTCTTTGAATGTTAAATCCAAATAAATGTAAAGGTCTTTCTCCTCACCGTAATTATATATATATTATATATATATATAATATAATAATATATGTATATATAAATATATATATATATATATATTATAAATATATATATATATAATATATATATATATATATATAAATATATATACTAGAACGCTATAAGATTTGGAGGTTTTAACTGTTCTGCTTTAAGAAATTACAGTAAACAACACTTTACACTCTACCAACCAACTGTTACATCACTATTCTATATAATTAAATTTCAGCAAACACGCCTATAATATTCAGTAAATAACTACTCCTCAACTAAAACCTAAAACGCTTCACACACAGAGACTGATTCAGACTGTGTTAACTGGACAGTGTAAATAAAGAGTGGATGAACGTTCCGCTCTTCAAGTTTTTCTACTATATCGCTTACATATACTTTGCATCTCGCACCCTTCGCTCTTTTGGGCCAGTGTAATGTCGGCGAAACGGTCCTTCAGATAGTTTCACCGTCAGAGAGATGGGTAATTCACGGAAAAATACGTCATTTAGCTCACTTTACCATAAATGAACTTGCTGTATGTAATATTGATGCATCAGTTTAATGTATTAAATTATTACTTTATTTTCAGGACATGCCAAAATACCTATATTAAAATGTTTACATGTACCGACGAATACTTCTTGTGATATTAATGTTAGGAATATGCTAGGAAGTGTGTAATAGTCAATTGATAAAATACTATCAAGATATCGACTATAAAATCCAAGAGATGATGATAATCATTAAGTATTGGGCTAAAATCCACAAACTTACTGGCGCAAACGTTTTGTTTACAAATTATTCATTGTGTATGATGATAATTTTTTTCTTACAAGGGTAAGTAATTTTTTAATAACTTAATTGTTATTTATAGGGAACTGTCAAAAAATCGAAAGTTAGTTATGAAAGAGTGGTACCAGTAATATAATTTAATTTTGAAATGGTAGCATAGTAAATAAATAAATAAATAAATATATATATAATATATATATACATAATATATATAATAATATATAATATATATATATATATATATATATTATTTATTAATATATTATATATTTATTATATATATATATTATATATATAATATTTATTATATATATATATTATATATTATTTCTTTAAGTGCATTCTTAAAGTGTAATTTAATCTGATTGGTCCATGTTTTTTGACATCAGTAGTAACACTTGGCCCGCTTAGTGATTGATTAGTGTGAGGAAGCTCAGGTAGATCTGTTATAGTAAAAATTACTAAAAAAAGTTATTAACAAAAATTGTAGGCAGCTTTAAACTCCACATTTTAAAATTAGTTACAATCTTACAGGTGTTCCATAAGATGGTGGCAGACCAAACTTATGTTTTTTTAAATGAACACCCTGTATTTTATTTTAAATTTAAAATCGGCTTCACTTCCACATCACAACAATGTAAAGTTTTATTATGTTATACGGGTATCTAAAAAGTTATAACCAATATTACCTGAAAATCGTATCAAGTTTAACTCCCTGTGCAATTAAAAAGGAGTATAGGAACATTGATCTATTGCAACCATAGTTTTTAAATAATTGTTAAAAATTATAAAACATATTCGTTTTCCATAATATTCGTTTAAATCAAATACAGGGTAAGTCAAAATGCAAATACATTATTTTCTTGGTAATTTTAAATAGAACACCCTGTATTTTATATCACTATCAAAAAGTAATAATATCGTACTTCAAATTTTATAAAGTACTCCCTATAACCTAAAGTTATCAGTTTTCTAGATATTATTGTTTTTCCATCAAAGTATTAATTTGGTAGATATTTTAACGTTTACCAACTCACAATATAATTATGTGAGTTGGTTATGATTGATTTGTCAAAAACTGACAGTTTGACATTATTGTTTAATAATTTAGTAACGAAATAACGACACAGAAAAGAAAACAATTTATTTAAAATAAAATTTATAAAAAATAACCTACGAAAATAATAAAAAAAATAAACAACACATAGAAAAATTAAAAACAACAGTAAGTTTAACTTATCTTACTTAAGTAAGGTGTTCAAAATGACCTCCCAAAACATCTATGCATGCTTGAAAACGGTCATTGAAAGAGTTGGTTACATTACTAAGCATTTGTAAAGAAATATTTTGAAATGCAATTCGGATTCTATTTTTCATATCATCCCTTGTTGTTGGGGTATTTTATATACTTCGTTCTTAACGTAACCCCAAAAAAATGAGTCCATTTTATTGAATTCTGGTGACCTTGGGGCCACCTTACCGGTCCATCCCTTCCGATCCATCTTTCCCCAAACTGATTATTAAGTTCACCACGTACTAATTCGTTGTGGTGCGCAGGAGCACCGTCATGTAGAAACCACATTTTTTCACGTATATTAAGTGGAACCTCTTCTAATAATATCGGTAACTGATTTACGATAAATCTAAATAAATCTCACCATTTAAATTATCTTCAAAAAAATATGGTCCTACTACATGGTTACCGACGATACCTCCCCACACATTTAGAGACCATCTTGTTTGACTATGTGTTACTATGTGGTATGGATTACTTGTTGAGTAGTAGTGAAAGTTATGCCTATTAAAAGAACCGTTTCGATGGAATGTAGCTTCATCACCAAATAGGACATAATCAAAAAAATCTCTCTGCTCATTAATTTTTTCTAAGGCCCATTCACAAAATACTATTCGTTTCTGAAAATCATCATTAATTAATTCTTGGTGCTTTTGAATATGATAAGGGTGCATCTTGTTTTTAGATAGAATGTTTTGAACAGAGTAGTAACTAAGTTCTTGTTCATTGGAAATAGTCCTTATGCTTGTGTGTGGGTTTTCTGTAACCGCCATCAACACACTCATTTCGTTTTCCTCTGTCACACTAGTTTTTGTTCGTTCATGTTTTCATAATTCACTGAACCTAGTGCGGTTAAATCGATCTTTCAATTTTTCAAATGTATCTTGTCTAGGTTGTCGCCTATCTGGAAACCGTTCTTGATAAATTCTAGCTGATAGTAATGAATTTTTATTGCATTCCCCCAATATCCAGATCATATCTACCATTTCATCAGTAGTAAAATTCATTATTGCTAATTTAAATTGAATCAATTACTGAATTACTAAATAATAATTGTTGCTAATTTACGGTGTACCCCAATACTGAATTAATAAATATAATGTCAAACTGTCATTTCTGACAATCAATCATGGCCAACTCACAATAATTATTGGTAAACGTTAAAATATCTACCAAATTAATACTTTGATGGAAAAATAAAAATATCTTTAAAACTAATAACTTTAGGTATAGGGAGTACTTCATAAAATATGAAGTACGATATTAGTTCTTTTCGATAGTGATATAAAATACAGGGTGTTCTATTTAAAATTACCAAGAAAATAATGTACTTGCATTTTGACTTACCCTGTATTTGATTTAACGAATATTATGAAAATGAATATGTTTTATTAGTTTTTAACAATTATTAAAAAACTATGGTTGCAATAGATCAATGTTCCTACAATCCTTTTTAATTATACAGGGAGTTAAACTTGATACGATTTTCAGGTAATATTGGTTATAACTTTTTAAATACCCGGTATAACATAATAAAACTTTACATTGTTGTAATGTGGAAGTGAAGCAGATTTCAAATTTAAAATAAAATACAGGGTGTTTTTTTTTAAAAAAACATAAGTTTGGTCTGCCACCATCTTATGGAACACCCTGTAGGATTGTAACTAATTTTAAAATATGGAGTTTTAAAGCTGCCTACAATTTTTGTTAATAACTTTTTTTTGTAATTTTTTACTATAACAGATCTACTGAGCTTCCTCACACTAATCAATCACCTGTAATATATACAGGTAGGTCCTTAAGTAATTGTACAAAAAGAACCCGTAGATTATACACTTTAAATATTACGATTTAAGGTCAAGTTGCTTTAATAAAATGTTGATATTAAGAAAGATACAGGGTGTTAAAGTGGAAATTTAAAATTTTATTTTTCGCTATAACTTTTATGTTTGTCAACATTTATGTATAAAAATTTACAACTGGGTACTATTAAATATCAGAAATTATAATTTGATGTATACTTTGATGTAGCTGATAGAGGGCGCCACATATGCCACATATGTGGCATACATTTGCACGTAACTTTTTTGCTCTTTAAGTTACCGATATTTTTAATAAAAAATATTAAAGATACGTTATTTTAACAAAAAAAAGGTATACTTGTTAATACCTTCAAAACTCAACAGTTTTCGAGATAATCGCAATTTAGAAATCAACTACATAATTCTGATTTATCGCAATTACTCCAGGCAACGAAAGAAAATTAAAGAAAAACATCAATACTTCTGAATTTTGGTATAAAATACCTTTAATAAAGTTAATAGTTAATGAATTATTAAATAAAATAAATATATCAGCAGAATAAAATAATAGGATTTGATAAATAACAGAATAATTGGATTTTACATCAAACATTTTACGTTTTGTATTAAATTAAAGTCATAATCAAAACATTTTATTTACAAACCAAATTAAGAAATAGTTAAAGTAAATAAAATTAAACTTTTTGTCAAAGTAAGTGTTCACTATGTCCATCATTTTCTTTAATTCATTTGTCAATACATTCCATAAAATATCGTCTCATATTAAATAGCGTCATTGGTTCTGAAGAAACTGCTGCAGTATTTATTATAAGTGTTATAAGTATAATAATAAATAATTTTTTGAAATGTTTATGAATTAAATAATTATATTAATATCTCACCACAAGAATATGACTACCATGAACAATCCAACGTTCAGGAAAGTTGTATTTAAATACTGTCTCACTCCGCTTTCTCTGTAATGTAATGGTTTACCATCTTGTAGAAACCACATATTTCGCCTTAAATTTGATGACAATTCTTTCAATATATCAATAAAATCATTTTATAAAAAATGTAAATAAATCTCGTTATTCAAATTGCAAGATAATTCGCATATCCGTAAAAAATAATTATCAATGGTTCCAAACCATAGGACATGCATTTTAAATATCAATTTTGAATGATGTTTTACGGATATGCGAATTACCTTTCAATTTGAATGGTGAGATTTATTTACATTCTTTACAAAATGATTTTATTGATTTATTGGAAGAATTGTCATCAAACTTAAGGCGAAATATGTGGTTTCTACAAGATGGTACACCATTACATTACAGAGAAAGCGGAGTGAGACAGTATTTAAATACTTCTTTAAACTTTCCTGAACGTTGGATTGTTCATGGTAGTCATATTCTTGTGGTGAGATATTAATATAATTATTTAATTCATAAACATTTCAAAAAATTACTTATTATTATACTTATAACACTTATAATAAATACTGCAGCAGTTTCTTTAGAACCAATGACGCTATTTAATATGAGACGATATTTTATGGAATGTATTGACAAATGAATTAAAGAAAATGGTGGACATAGTGAACACTTACTTTGACAAAAAGTTTAATGTTATTTAGTTTAACTATTTCTTAATTTGGTTTGTAAATAAAATGTTTTGATTATGACTTTAATTTAATACAAATTAAAATAAAATGTTTGATGTAAAATCCAATTATTCTGTTATTTTATCAAATCCTATTATTAATTATCCTGCTGATATATTTATTTTATTTAATATTTCGTTAATTATTGACTTTATTAAGGTATTTTATAACAAAATTCAGAAGTATTGATGTTTTTTATCTATTTTTCTTTCATTGCCTGGAGTAATTGCGTTAAATCAGAATTATGCAGTTGATTTGTAAAATGCGATTATCTCGAAAACTATTGAGTTTTGAAGTTATTAACAAGTATACCTTTTTTTTGTTAAAATAATGTATCTTTAATATTTTTTATTTTAAATACCGGTAACTTAAAGAACAAAAAAGTTAAGTGCAAATTTATGCCACGTATGTGGCATATGTGGCGCCCTCTATTAGCTATATCAAAGTATTCATCAAATTATAATTCCAGATATTAAATAGTACCCAGCTGTAAATTTTTGTATATAAATGTTTACAAACATGAAAGTTATAGCGAAAAATAAAATTTTAAATTTCCACTTTAACACCCTGTATCTTTTTTAATATCAACATTTTATTAAAGCAAGTTGGCTTAAATCGTAATATTTTAAAGTATAGAATCTGCGGTTTCTTTTTGTACAATTACTTAAGGACCACCCTGTATATATATATATATATATATATATATATATATATATATATATATATGAAAGTTGTATAAAATATATATATACATATATATATATATATATAAATATATAATATATAATAATATATATATATATATATATATAATATATATATATTATATAAATATATATATACTATATATATACAGTATAATGGTAAAAGTGTATGGTCGGTATGGACCTACATGAGATGGAGTGAGAAACACCTGTTTAAAAGAGAGAGATATATTAGGTGGTCCGCCTATTTATATCACCGAACATAAATGAGTGGATATGAGTGGATATAATAAAAAGGGAAATTCAACGTTGCCAAACTTATAGGTTTTTATTTGACCTGTTGTCTTTTTCGCATTTGAACAATGCTCCAAGATAATGAAATTTGGGCGAAATGGATTTAAAATGGCAGCTTATTGTTTTTTATTGGGAATATGCCCACAATTTTATTTTACAATAAGTGTAATATAACATTTTGATTTATACTTCGAAATCGTTTTATATAAATAAAATTTATTAATGTTTGGTATTTTAAAAACGATTTCCGAATTAAAAATCTAAACATCAAAATAAGCTTATTTTAAAGTGACATTATGCCTTATTTCCAATAAAAATATAAACTGCATATGAATAAAAAAGCTTGGTACAAAACTATTTGCCAACGTGGCGTGTCGCGTGTCAAATCACCGAATCAAAACGTAAACAGGTATTTACGAATAGAGTGTGGTCATTGACGTCGCAAAAAACCGATTTTCGTAAACAAGTAACTATGATTTTTTAATAGTAGTTTCAAGTAAGAAACTACCTACATAAACAAACATAATGGCTATTATCGTTTATCATGTATATTTATTGAAGTGAAGGAAACTACTAAAAGATTTTATTATAACTTGAAAACTAAACTAAACATACAAATAGTAAATCGTTAACCTACGTTTACATTACACGAATTTAATGTGTAATTTACATTACAACGTTTATTATAAATCAACGAATCGTCTAAATTGACATTTAAAAACATAAGTTTTTTTACTTTACTTCTTATTAATTGTGTTTTTCTTTTATTTAAAATTAAACCTGTTTTTTAACATAGTGTTTCACATTTACAATACTTTATGAATATAGTGGTTAAGTTAGGAGATACATGGCGATGGTTTTTTTCACCACTGTAATGGACTCTCGCTACAGGTGTACGTTTAGATGAGTCATGTCCAATTAATTGATCAAAAATACACCATGGACTTAAGTCATCTTTATCAGTTTTCTATTTTTATAACGGTTGATTTCAATAGTACAATCTTCTTGTTCTTTATATTATAGAAGTAACCAGCTTCTTAAAGGAGTATGTAGTCGACCGCGTGGTCGAATTTGAGATTTACGCCGAGCCATCGCTTTGAAACGCAATTGTAGCATGTGGCAACGTGGGGATCAACATACGAAGACTCGCACAGCAGGACGGGGTTTATTTTATTTTCGTTGCAAACGGACTGAGTAAACCGCCGTGTAGTGAGAATAGGATTATAATATAAAGTAAAATGGTGAAAATTTCTTATAAATAAATTTTAATTTTGTTGAAAAATCCTAGGCTAAATGAATTTTTTTTTCTTTTTTGTAGTATTAACATTTTTATTTTTTAAAGACTTCGTACGTTTCGGCGTAATGCGCGATTACAAAATTTAATTTTTTTTTAAATTAAAATACAAATATCACATACAATTGTTACTTAAAAATATACTAAAATATAATAAAGGTTGTTTTGTGTGTTATTAGTTTATTTTGAACTCCAGTAGTTTGAGTTTCTTCGCCTACAAATATCTACATTATTTTGTCATCAAAAATAATGTATGATAAGTGAAATGTCTTTGAAAAATAAAAGCAAAAATTGTAATACATACCCAAATGTAATTGTATTTTTTAGGGAAAATTTTTATATTTTTTCTTGATAGGAGCTTTTATAAAAACTTGTATTGACTGTCTAATTTTTCTTTTTAGGTAATAAATATATGTCGCTGTTGCGCGTGAAAAGGGGGACAAGTCATAAAATGTGAAAACGAGAAAAACACTATTTAAAATTTTACAAAAAAATGATGTTTTTTTACAGATGTTTTGAATGATAATCTACTTGAAATTTGTTTTTACATGTACTTTTCCTACATGTATTAAGATTTTTTTGCTGAGTATTTGGGAAAAAAATATGTTTAAAACGATATTTATTTGACTTACCTCGTTTTTCACAAATACTCACATGATTTACCCCCTTTGTAGTTGAACATAATAACGATAACACAGGATAATGGAAAATTTTATTACGTTAATACAAGCTTACTTAAGTGCTACATATATTTATGTACTAAAAACATTAAACATAAATTACTTGTGCATACAAATCTAGCTACAAGATACTTCAAACTTTTAATCGTCGCCAGAAGTTGATGAATCCGGGAGCACATCAGCTAAGTCTTTATCTGTGGGTAGATTTTTGTAAAAGTCCCACAGTGATTCTGATATATACGGCAGTAAGTCCATCAGGTGCTTTTTCTTTTCTATCGTTATCGGCACAGGCTTGTTATATGCCTCCTTGGGTAATAAATTTATAGCTGCTTTTCCCCTCTTTTCTAAATCTACGGTCTTAAAAGGTTCTTCTTTGTCAAAGGACAACTTGTATTGAAACTGGTTAGATTTTTCATACCAACAAAATTGTCTCCAGTTTATCTTGTTATTTTGAGTATCAGTTTTTGCGGTTAACTAATACAGAATTAAATAAGCCAACAAAATTAAGAAACGCAGAGCGCTGCATTTCTGTAACTAAAAATTGACGTTTCCTCCAAAATGTTCTATTTGACTACTAAATTTTTTCTTCTTTTTTTCTATTAAACTATGATCCGTATCGCACTCCATATGTGTATGGCCTGATAGTAAAAACTTGTGTTCAATAATTTTTAAATTTGCAGAGCATTGTAAAGCAATTAAGCAAGCTGCTGTTATGAACCTGTTCTTATTCTGGCCAGGACAGCAGTCTGAATACATTATTACGTGTTCAACTTTAGGATCTAAATCTTTTGTTAGGTATTGATATAGGCAGGAACTAATTTCATTTCCGCCCCGTTTTGCTAAAGATTCATGCCATAAATAGCAGTGGGCTTGTGAGTTATCACAGTCGTGAACTGTAAGATTAAATGTCCACAATTGCCTCTTGTAAAACGACTCACCACTTTGGAGGTCTGGTGTTGGCAGGCATTGCTGGGGATCAAAAGTTTTAGTTTTCATTTTAGCATTATCCTTAGTCAGAAATTTATCGTCTTCTTTGTTTTTATATCCTTGATCAGCTTGTAAATGGTGTTCGTTTAACTCTTCTTTTAGTAGTTTTATTTCATCCTCATTCTTGCACATAGTAATTTTCATTTTTAATTTGTCACATTTACCGCATGTGTCTTTCTTAGGTTTCTTTATAGTGATGTTAAGGCTGTGAAATATGTTTTCGTACATTTTACGATTAATAAAATTATATGGGTAAATCTTCTTGTGAGCTTCATAAATAGCAGTGAGTGTGTAGTTTGAAGGTAAATATTTCCTCGATGACTGCCTTCTTGTATAGTGACTTTCATATAAGGAGATAGATAAAATGTGATCCCTTGCCCTTATTTTTTCATCATCTGATACCTTCTTCCGATTTTCATGATATCCTCGTTGGTCTAATGTCATTACGCCTGATATTTGAGAACATTTTTTCGCTACTATAACTTCTATGAATTTCTTACTAATATTATAAGTTTTCATAAAACAGTCCTTGCAAGCAACAGAACGAACGCCATGAAGAGGGAAATGATAAATTATGGTATGCTGTCGGTACCGTTGTTTGCTTGGGTCAGAACACCTTATTCGCATAGAACTCTTCTCTTTAACATCCATGAGAGCAGCTATATATTCTAACCTACGATTGTAGCTTCCCATTTCCCAGAATTCTTTAAAAAGTTGCAAGCGAAATTCGTCCTTTATTTTTTCCTTGCACTTATTTCTAGATAATTTCAGTTCTTGCATAGTTTTTTCTTTAATCTCTTTTCCAGTTCTTGTAACATACGCCTTACCAAAATTTCGTTTTTCTCGTCTCTCTTGTCTCATTTTTCTCGTTTCTTTGTTCGTGCGTTTTTTAACTTTCTCGTGGACTTGCCCGTCTAAGTTATATTTGTCTACTGCAGTATTATTTATATCTTCATCTGAATTGGGTCTTCTTTTTTTTCTTTCTACTATATCGCTGTCCGCAGCAAAGCTATCATATTTTTCATCCTTCGCAGGGACAAAATTTGGATCTGCAAGACTATCATCTGATGAAAAATCTAATGGATCCTGAATTTCATCTGGAAGTGATGCAGCAACGCTACTGGCGTAGGACATCTCAGACTCATCTCGGGCATGTTGCTCTAAAATGCAACAAAAATAAAATTAGCTAATAAAATTTTTATTAGCAAACAACAAAAGAACGATACTAAATGCGCATTTTGTTTTTGTTCATATAATTTCTTCCATAGTTTGTAATACGTGTACCCACTTTTAATAAAATTATTTATTACTTACCAGAAGGAAAGGTTTTCTGCATTGGTATAATCCCTTCCAAGTAATTGTCAGCATTTGTACATCTTTTATTGCAATTTTCTAATACAGTTTCCTTATCTGAACAATATATACGAACATTCTCTTGTTCATCTGTAAAACAATATCTCATTTATTTTGTTTATTCTGTGTACACATTATACATACAGAAACAACTGGATAATTTTAGATTACAGTAAAAATATTCTACCACTACCAGTGAAAAATAAATTATGATTTTACTTACCATCGGCATTTAGCATATTTAGAATTTGTTTTCCTCTAGACATTTTTTAATTTTCACTTATTATATTGGTATTACTAAATTTAAACAAATATTTTTATTTTGCAATAATAATCTCAACTATGACTCGTTTTGCATACTAATTTATAGGTTATGTGTGTTAAGTTGGTTGCTCGTTACATTAAAAGCTAGCCGTGAATAAGGATGCAAGTCAAGTTGTCTCATTATTCACTAAGAGAAATACTGATATGGGCAGTGCCAAAAGGAATATGTT
This sequence comes from Diabrotica balteata, assembly GCA_918026665.1. Lineage (NCBI taxonomy): Eukaryota > Metazoa > Arthropoda > Insecta > Coleoptera > Chrysomelidae > Diabrotica > Diabrotica balteata. The sequence continues at coordinate 81,425,554 of OU898276.1, forward strand.
AACATATACCTTTTTACACTAAACTTTATGTACTATTTTGTAAGTGCCTCTTTTGGAACAATCAACTTTACATACAAATTCAGCTACATTGACTAGTCCCCTTTTACACACAATTAAACTACACCCTACACCACTGTATGATTATTGTCAAGTGTCATGAAATTTAAATTTGGCGCATTTGCATTTCCGGATATGTCCGCCATCAGAGGCCACTTTTTTGGTCTCCTTTTCATAACGATTAGATTCCCTCGTTTGTCTTATTGCTCGATGTACGCGACCCATGGTCTTCGTTTGTAAAGCAAACTATAATTAAAACTGTTTTTCACACTACTTTTTACACTTAGTCTCACACAATGAACAACAGAAAATTATTAATTAATATAATTAAAAAGAACACAACAACTAACACAATATACGAAAAAACTAAAAATCCCGACAGCCAACTCTGTAATCGACGAACGTAATTTGGTGGCACGCGCCAGACGATAATTATAATCAAACTGGAATATATTCTTTTCTAACATCAAAAACATTAGCCAGACAGTGCCGCTAATGGCGGCTCCCTCACATCGACGTTGTCAGATCCGCTGGAAAGTTCGAGCGTCTTCTGATTTGGTCATTACTTTTTTGAAAATTTTGAAGCATGGAATGTAGGACTTACATTCATTTTTATTGAATACATTATTAGTTCATATATTAAGAAAAATCATATTAAACGCCGCACTGCTGCATTTTTTTAAATAAACGTATCATTTTCAAATTAACAAAAAAAAATTTTGGTTTTTCAAAAATATAAAAACATAGCGATAAAAAGCCTTTTTTTTTGAAGCAAAACCCAAAATTTTATTTATTTCAGTTAAGCCGTTTTCCTTCATTTTTATGCCCCGTTTACTCATTTTTATGGCTGGTACACAGGCCTCTTAACTCTTTCTTTTTGTTTTTTTTTAGCGTCATTCTATCAGAAAATCCCTGCACTTTAAATCGTGAATCCATAAAAGTACATAATGACAATATGCCACTGTATTCTATCCCTCTAAATCTTTTTTGCTAAACCCGGGATTAGATAATTATCCCGTAATTAGTAATAAAAACCCGTACTACGTCGGATACTAACTATGGATGTAAGGTTACTGTTTGCTAAAATTTTATTGCAAGATTTTTGCAGGCAGCGTACCCAGAACAATCACTGAACTATCATTCAAGTATTTTTGGCACTCATTGTACTTGTATTTCACTAATTTTAAAAGCGATGTTTTCTGAATATGGTTTCCATAAAAATGGCAGCAGTCTAATTAAACCGTGGTTAAACTCTAAATTTTCGGTTAAATTCGTTAAAATCAACTAGTTGATGGTTGAAAGCTGGTTACTTCTAATAAAAAAAAGAAAAAGAAGATTATACTATTGAAAATTGACTAGTACAAGAAAAAGAAACTGATAAAGATGATCTTAAGTCCATGTAAATGTAAGTACTATTTGTATTGTTTAATTTATTTTTCAAGTTATAATAAATATATTCTTCGTAGTTTCTTTCACTTTTAATACTTATACACATAAACGATAATAGCCAATATGTTTGTGTACTCGCTAATTTGAATACTGGTAAACAATCAACTAGTTACAGTTTACGAAAAACGGTTCCGATATAAATTTAAAAAACTAAAGGACCCACCTCTAGTTTCTTAGCTTTATGAGGATCGGAACCACAGAATATGGAAATATCTCTGATCGGAACTAATTCGTCTCACTAACAGGCAAAATGGGCGTCAAGAAGATTTATGGAGGGGAGACCAAGGGGGAATAAGATTGTTATCTTTGTCATTCGCTGAAAATATGATTTATATATCTGTGTTAGATATCCTGTTAAGTTTTACCATACCGACCATAAAAATTTTACCTACACTGTATATATATATATATATATAATATATATATATATATAATATACATACAAACAACAAGAAAAAGTGTTAATGCGAGTTGATAGGCAACCGTAATATACGTTTTTCTGACTATTGCTCGTCTTCAGTACGGTGCAACCAAGTTAGAAAAAGAGCAATTAATGAGAAAGGATCACTACAGAGCAATGCGACCAATTTGTGGCATATTTGAAGACGACCAATAGTCAGAAATACGTATATACGGTTGCCTTCCATATTATACACATATTTTATTATATTTTATTTTCCTTTGTTGCGAGCTTATGCCGATATTTTTTACTTTTATTTTACTATCAACTCGCATTAACCTTTTTCTTGTTGTCTTAAACGTTCTAAACGTTTGGCATTTACTCAGGTAGCTTAGCTTCCTCCGTGGATGTGTTGGTTGTTGCTCTGGAAACCTCAGAGTCTTCTAACATTTTTTTTAAACTTTTCTTTAATAATTCTATCTCTGTCTCCTAATCTGTTCTTAAAATCGCGGATTTTCATTCTTGTACTAGTCAAAAACAAGGTTACAGTGGAAAACAGCCTGAGCATTTAATTTTTGAAAAAGCATTTTGTTTAAACAATCGTTTTCAGTAATTATTTTTGTATATTTCAGGAAACCATATCTACTTCCGTCCGTGGAAAATTTACAGAAGGAACCTGGTGCTGCTAATATACAAGATGGTTGGAATGGTGGTTTTACAAAGGTAGCAGTTATTTCAACTCATCTGCATAATTCATCATTAATTGATTTGTTTGCTGATTTTTTCTCATTTTATGCCGATTTCGACTACGGAACATACGTTATATGCCCATATCTTGGACGACCTTTTAAGAAAATAGACTTTATGGAGCCAGATAGTCTGCCAGATGCATTCAAAATATATAAAAATGTCGTAAAAAATAAAGACATTATGCCATTAAAACTAGAATCCGGCATTTGTATCCAGGATCCTTTTGAACAGACGAGAAATATAACTGCAGTTGTATCTCTAAAGCTCTTACAGAATTTTGTCAATCTGTGTAGATACGGAAAGCAAATAGTTGAGCATGAGAAACAATTCTTGTTTAAACTGTTTTATTCAGACCCGCCTAACTTTTGAAAGGCAAGCAGTGGTACAAAATGACGTTATTAAATTTAGTATTCAAATGTCCCCCCATTTTAATTACCTGAGTAAACAAGTTGACAAAGATGTCGCGATAAAACTGCTGCTATAAAGGAGCTTTGGTTTAATTCTGTTAAAGACTTCGTGATAACAGTACTTACAATTTTTTTACGATTCTCTGTAGAAGAAATAAATCAATCAGGTGGTAAAGTACGAAAACTAAATCATCCCAGCGACGCATCTAACGACGTACAACTAGCTCATTTGAGATGTTCTGCCAAGTTAGCTTATTGGCAAAATCGAAAAAATTCCCCCATAAAAAACGAAGCCAAATCACTTATAGATCGAGAAAAAGCAATTACTGCAGAAATGGACTCACTCTTTAAAGACATTACACCTTTAGTGAACATACTCGAATTTGATCTTTTCCTGGAGAAGCGAATAGATCCGGCACAAGTGTTATTCAACTTTGTGAAAATACATTCATACAAAAAAACTTTTAGGGCGTTTGGGCAGTTTATAAGTGTTCGGTTCGACAGTTTGTTTGAAACATATGTAAGGGAATTGAATAGTTTCAGTTAATAGGTTTTTAAAGTATATAGGTATATTAAAACTAAAATAACTGTTGTACGTTCACATATTCAACGACATCACAAATTAATGCTAGCAATATTTAGTTATTTTAAAGCGATATTTTTTTACTGAGCAGCGCTTGTGCCAAGGAACGTATCTTATACAGTCTGTCCCAAACCCTTTTTTCAGTGCGTCAATAATTTTGACGTCATATAGGATTTTAAGAATGTCGAAAATTATTGCATGACATTTTAGTTAAATCTGACAGTTGCAGGATCGTAATCGGCTAAACGTGAAAAGGTTATTTTTTTTTGGAAAGTGCTTAATTAGCTAAGATTTGTTTATGGATTTATTATTATTTATTACAAACACTAGGGAATTGGAAGGTTTGTTTATTTAAAATAACGCTTCCTCCTAGAATCTTTTAAGAGTTGACTGCAAGGTAAAAAAATTTACTGACAATTGCAAGGCATCAAAGTAAACATTCTTGTGATAAAATAATATCGATCTAAATCAGTCATATTTGGATAAGTAAGTTTCTGATAAGTTTGTGTGGCAGCCAATAGTTTAATTTTGTGAGTTGTCATTAAATAGTGGAAATAGTTTAAATAGTGAAGCAGTTGATTTTTGAGTTATTCTACCAGATTTATTGTGCAAATGAAAGAAGGTTATAAAGTTTAGTTAAAAAAAATAATATAAATAGTTTAAATAGTGAAGCAGTTGATTTTTGAGTTAATCTACCAGTTCCGATAGCCAGATGAAATCGTGTTAATGGAGTTTAGTTAAAAAAACAAGATACCGAATGTAAGTTTACCTTCTTTTTTATGAATAACAAAAATGAATATTATATTTCAAACAATCTATAATCCCATTCAGAATCTGATTCTTGAAAATCAATGAATACACTAGATATGTGGCTGGTATCAATTATATCCTACATTTCAAGAAAATGTCGTGGTTCTAAAAAGAACCGTTTTAATACATATAAATATCCATAAAGGCATTAGTTTAAGATATTTCCTCAATATCATTCGGAATTCACAATCTGATTCGCGAACGACAGAAACTGAAATAAAGATGTCTCAGCCTCTTTTTCTAATTGAAACTAATTTAATAATTTTAATATTAGTCTTTTTTCATTCTCGGTATATCTCGGAATATTTAAAATATTTTTATGACAATAAATACAAAATTTAATTTTCACTGTAGGTAAAATGTCTGAAAATACTAACTGATACTAACCTGGAATGGCAATTATCATTTTATCAGTTGACATTGTGAAAGTACTGTCACTGTCATTATCAAGATCATCTGTGTCAAATTATATTTATATGCATAATTGATTGGATATCTATTTAGCGTATTCTAAACTACAACCAATTATACGTTCGTAAGTAGAATTCGCTTTAATATGCGAATATCCGTGAACGATACCTAATTTTCTAAGTTCTATGTATAATAATCAGCGACTCACGTTTTTTTCTGTCACTTCTAGCTTAATGCGTTAGAGAGAATTCGAACAACTATGACGCACTGAAAGAAGGGTTTGGGACGGACTTACACGGTGTAATAACAATGTTCCAACCCGGATTTATCTTGGGAACTACAAATATGCAGTGACGGGAAAAATTTCGTAATCAATTCGATCAAGAGAAATTTACTTAAATTATTTTAGTTTCAAATATTGTCGATATTTTTGTTAAATATGTCTAAAGTATTGTAACTTCAAATACGTATTGTGAAAGTTTAGTTGATACTACGCTTAAGGTTTTTCCCTTAGAATAGGTTAGGTTTAATATGAGTGGGCGTTTAACCACTCTTTCACTCGATCTAAGAGGTCCATTATTTCTCATCCTTAGATTAAAGTGACTTTTTAACAAAGTCTATTATGGCCTTAGGTAATACTTCCACGAGTTAACAATGTTCAAATGGATTAACCCTTATCCTATCTAACCCTGGGTAGTTGCACAAAACGTATTCGGCCGTTTCATCCATCGCCATCAGCCGGACAGAATCTGCAATTCGCACTTTCTGTAAGTCCGATTTTGTTCATGTGACTCTTGAGGCGACATTATCCTTTTAGGACATTTACGATTATTCTCAGATCATCCTCATTCATATCCAATAGATCGTTGGATCTCTTCCTCGAAGGTTTATGTATATAAGCCTTCGAATGTTTGTGACCTTTTTGTTCGTACCAGTAGTTACGTTTCACCCAGTCCGATATTGTTTTTTGGCTGTGCTTCTTGCTATGCCAACTACAGGACTCCTAGCAAGTAGCACAGTGGGGTGAAAACGGCTAAAGTGCTTAAAAATGTATTACTTTTTTCTCCATATATAATGATTAAATTTACTATCAAATGATATTTATTTATATTTTATTTAATATTTCGTTTGAATTTGACATATCTGTCAGAAGTAAACAACGTATGCTTTTTTAATACGTCAACGGGTGGCGTTAGGGGCAAACATAATAATTCATTGAATTATTAGTACAGTCACTGAAGGTTTTCACTCCGATTTCGTTGAACCTCCATCGATTTTCATGAAAATTAGTGAGTAGTTAGAGGATACCTTAAGAAACAAAAGTGACACGGTGTCAACTTGCGATTTTACCGTATGGGTGGATTATTATTATTATTAAAATTAAATTATTAAATTATTTTATTAAAAATAACCCCAGAAATCGATAGAGAGACCAAATCTAAACAAAATTTTTCTTATAAAGTTATTAAAATAAATCAATATTTTTTGAGTTATTGAAGGTCAAAATATTTTGATTTTTCGTGAAAAAAATGCATGTTTTAAAGCGGGTTTTCATAAATAACTCAAAAACTATAAGTTTTTATAAAAAAGTTGTTATTACCAAAATTGAAGCTAATAAAAAATTAAATAAATTCCTCGTTGGAAAACCTTTTAATAAATAATTCAATGTGAGTTATAGGTAATTAAATGTATTTTTTTTTCGGCGAGTACTCAAATCTGAATATTCAAGGTTAAATAACGGGAAAACCATGCATTTTATAAAATATACTTATTGAACAATTTTCAAAGAACTCAGAAATACCTATAAGATGAGCTCTAGAAGAAGTTGATAGCATCAAAATTAAGCAAGTTATGAGGAAAATAAGAGGATCCTTTCGATTTTTTTTGGAAAAAGTGAAAAATAAAACTACGCCATTTCTACAAAATTAAAATTTATAGTAATTCCTATAATACTTTCTTTATTTTAGCATAAGTAATAACCTCAAAAATTTTGACCGGTTTAGAATGAATATTTTTGAAAAAAAAATTATTTAAACAATCAGAATTTTTCAGATTTTTGAGAATATCTCCATATATACTCAATATACTTAAAAAATGATGAAACAAAATTTGAGGGTTTTTTTGAACAAAGATTTTCCTTTTTTTATATTTTTGTAGTATAAAAAATAACTTGAGATAAAACGTTTAAAGCCTAAATTTTACTACGAGAACCATGTAACCGGAGCCCTTTAACCTTTTATCTTTTAAAAAACAAGGAATTTAAAAGATTAAATTTAATACAACTTTATATAGCCATTGAAATAACCTTTCAAATGGTTTTTAAATGAAGATATCATAAAAATTAACGGAGTTATTGTAAAAAAATCAATAAATTTTTTTAGAAAAATTTTTGGAGTAGAGATTTTGTATGTGTATATAGGAAAAAAGATAGATAATAAGAAGTAGACGTGTCGATAGGTATATGCTCACGAAATATATATGTGTATATGTGTGCATGTATATTTTGAAGATAGAATTATTAAAGCTAATTAAAGATAAAAAAAAACATTTATTTTTATGCCAAGAGGTAGTTTTTAAGGGTGCAAAATTACGCAATAAATAAATAAATACTTTAAATCTCAGTAAATGAGATTTCAATTCAGTAATGTATTATTTCAATAATTAAAGTTTCTTGAAAATAGTTTTTTCAATGATTCTGCTTTAAGAGGGTGGTTTTTAAGGGTTGAAATTTCACTGTCAATCAAAAATAATATCATAAACATTAAAGAAACTATTTGGGTAATATTAATATGTGATTTGATATTTCAGAAATATAAACAATAATTTTTTCATGATTTTCGATTTAAGGGATAGTTGCTAAAAGGGTTGAACAATTGATGGATTCGACCGTTACTTGATGGAAATTTATTTTATGTAACAATAAAACACTGAAAACTTTGTTTTCAAACTTCCACAAAATTTATTTTAAATCTTATCACTACAGCTGTTTCGGCTGATAGCCTTTCTCAAGTGATCTATTTTTGGCTTGGGTTTACAAATTTATAGTCTCTAATGAAATAGGTTGAGGAGGGGAGAACTGTTTGTCTCAAGTTGGTCATTCAGAATTATATCTGTGTTTTTTAATTTGTTGATTTCCATAGATTCTAACAAAGATAGCTTAAGGCCTTTATTTTGAATGTGAAGAATTGTAAATTTGTCATTAAAAGAATGATTATGATCTAGCAGGTGAAGTGCGTATGTCGAATCTGTTTTTCTATTCTTGAAAGCCCTTTTATGTTTTGCTATTCGTTTATCAAAGTTTCTACCAGTTTGACCGATGTAAGTTTTTGGGCAGTCGCCACATTGAAGTTTGTACACACCACTATTTAAGTGTTTTTTATTTTGGCTCTTGTTATTTTTAATATATTTGCCTAGGTTGTTATTTGTTCGGAAAGCTGGTGTTATTCCTTTCTTTTTTATGTGTTTGGAAAATATTGAATTTACAATAGAAACAGAACAAAATCAAGGCATAAATTTTTTAGATTTAAAAATTAGCAGACTTCAAAACAAACATGACTTCTCCATATTTCATAAACCTACCCATACCGACACGATTATACACAATTCATCATCCCATCCAGCACAACATAAACTGGTAGCTTATCATAGTATGTTACATAGATTAACAGAAATTCCGATGTCAAAAGACAACTTTGAGACAGAATTAAATATAATTAAGCAAATAGCAGTAAACAACGTATACAACGAACAAACAATTAATAAAATGTTAAATCAAAAACTACACAAGAAAGCCCTGAAATTGGTATTTCCACCACCAGAGAAAAAACCCAGTACCTTCTGCTCGATAACATATACAGGCAAAATAACAACAAAAATTGCCAAACACATAAAAAAGAAAGGAATAACACCAGCTTTCCAAACAAATAACAACCTAGGCAAATATATTAAAAATAACAAGAGCCAAAATAAAAAACACTTAAATAGTGATGTGTACAAACTTCAATGTGGCGACTGCCCAAAAACTTACATCGGTCAAACTGGTAGAAACTTTGATAAACGAATAGCAGAACATAAAAGGGCTTTGAAGAATAGAAAAACATATTCGACATACGCACTTCACCTTCTAGATCATAATCATTCTTTTAATGACAAATTTAAAATTCTTCACATTCAAAATAAAGGCCTTAAGCTATCTTTGTTAGAATCTATGGAAATCAACAAATTAAAAAACACAGATATAATTCTGAATGACCAACTTGAGACAAACAGTTCTCCCCTCCTCAACCTATTTCATTAGAGACTATAAATTTGTAAACCCAAGCCAAAAATAGATCACTTGAGAAAGGTTATCAGCCGAAACTGCTGTAGTGATAATATTTAAAATAAATTTTGTGGAAGTTTGAAAACAAAGTTTTCAGTATTTTTTTGGTTGAAAAATTAATTAAAATCATAAATAATGCTTATAAATGTTGCAAAATATTTATTTTATTTAATTAATCGAGATTACTTATACCAGAATGCTTAAATCTGCATTTTTTACCATTTTTAACAAGAGGGGCTGATTTCACCCCTAAAATTCAAAAAGCGCAAGTTAGGCATATGCCACTTTTGAAGTTAAGGATAAAATATACCCAATCCCAAATTTTCATGCAAATCGATGGAGGTTCACCGAAATCGGAGGTAATAGTTTTAGAGAGGTAATAGGTAAAAGTTGAGTTTTACCTTCAATCACTGTACTATATTTGAATTTAATATAGTTTGTTTAAAGTAAAAATAATATATAAATAATAAAATTACTATATTCATTTTTAAAATAATAAAATTTTAAAAATAGAGAAAACATAGTATAAAACTTCGCGCCAGTCTACTGTACCACCTACTACCCTAATTTGCATAGACCTACCTTTAAGGCAATCAGAACTGAAATTTTAGACCCCTTTGTCCACTACAAAATTAACGGTATCCTTTAGACGGCGAAGAACAATGAGTGCGGGAATTTGTAAATAATTAAGCAAACAGTCTATTTTTTTGTATTAAGTTTGATCTACACCCTCAATTAATTTGTTTCTGATTCTAGATATGGTTCTACTGTGGCATGCTGCTGTGGTAAAATTTTCAATTTAATTATATATTTCTACTTGTAATATTTTCAAACCCTACCATAAATTACAGTTTTTTACCGTTATATCCATTGTATAATAATGTTGTATATTCTTATAATGCTTATTAAATTGCTTCCATCAAGAGCTCCATATAGTAGAACTATTGGGGTAGTTTACTTCCTGCATGTGGTTGATTAACTCGAACTCACTGGATACTTATAATTACTTTATTGGTTCTCTAAGTACCATAATAGAGAGAGTACCCAGTTGACGGATGACAACACCTTCGACTGTTCACTTTAAATTTTTAATTCTTAATAATCTACTCCCGTTATTTTTCGAGTATTTAACTCAAGTGCGTTTTGGTTATGCATTAATGTTTTGTAATATAATTTGTACACATTATTTAATAAGCTTTGGATTACATTGCAAATTTCACTAGGTTAGCGCTTGTTCTAGTTACACCGATATTTTCAATATCATAAACAAACAATCGCATTTAGCAATAAGTAATGAATAATATTATTGAAAGGATTTTAAATTTTAAACTGAATTGGGTTACTTAGATTTGATTTCTGGATGCATAATTAAATTCCGTTACAATTGGTTGGATTGCCAAATTGTGTAGACAGTAATTTTATCAAATACTCTTAACCATTTAATGCTGATAACTTTATTACTAGAAGACCAAGAAAGCGAATATATTTTTTACATCTTTATGTAGAATATTTTACTGCTCTGCCGTGTCAATTGCAATATAATTTACCAAATAAACAAAGTTACGCCTTTGAAAAAATAATTCATTATCTAAACACTGTTATCCACATAGAAATTATATAGGTACTTCGGCGACGATATCTGTGAATATCGCATTACCATCCAATTTATACTTGTCATCATATATTACATTTTTGTAATTTAAAATGTTATTTAAAACATGTCTTCCTTGGTCTTTTTATTACTGATTTTAGGTTTGTTATCTTCCTAATTAGTGTGTCTTCTTTTCTTCTTTGTATATGTCCACACCATCTCATTCTTTATGCATTAATGAATTTTACTGTCTTTCCCTTCGGTTATATGTCTATTCCTTATTACATGCTTCATTAGTCTTCTATGTTCTCCTTGTTCTGTCTTTATTGGGCTCTGTATTCTTATAATTTTTCTTTCAATAATTCTTAGTTTTTTTATTCATCTTTTTAGCCACATTTAAGACACATTACTTCCGCTCCCTATGCTATCACTGGTCTAATTGCTGCTCTATATTTTTGTCTTTGTTTTTTTGCTGGTTTTGTCTTTAAGTAGGGAGTGTTATTTCCAAAACACCCGGTTCTTATCCCTCCCTGTGTGCGTGGTAGTGTCATGCGTTGGGTGTATGATTTGGGGTGGTTTATGCGAATTACGATACATTAACTCCGATTGTCAGCGGTATTGCAGTCCAATAGTCCAGCCGATCAACATTTTCGACACAAATTGCGGACAGGTAGTCATTAATTAATTTTTTATAAATTCTGTAAATTTTTGTTTAAAAGTCAGTTGTAATTTAATTAAATAAAGTGGTGTCACTCTGTTAGTTCTACCTTTAAAAGGGCGTTTTTAAAAAGTACCTTCGGGAGTGACAACCCTTAAGTAGCGCATTAAGTGGATTAGTGGGAGTCTCCAGAAAATCTTCGTCGTTTTCAAAGGTTTACTCCCTACTGGAAAAACTGCAGCTGTTTAACCCACGGATTACAGGCAAATTTCCACAGAAACATATTTATGAAGAAAGCCAAAAAGAAACTTGTACAAAAAGGAATGCATCCAAGCATCATCCTGTACCTGTAAGCAAATTTCATCTTATTTCTACTTCTAATATCATTTCGCAAATATCATCCTTTAGAATATGCGACTCTCTTTCACCACTTTTTGAATCTAACAGAATCTAGTGAAAATATCAAACCAGATTTAAAACGTTTAATAAAGATCTTTCTATCGTACCAGAGTACGACGGCAATCCAAATAAACTTCACAATTTTATTGTATTTTATTTACATGCTACCAAACCATTTCTGGGATCATACAAATCCCGAAAATTTTCAACATCATATGCTTAATATTGTTCTGAAGCTATTTTCTTGTGGCATTGTAAATTAATTAGTATTTATAACTGGGAATAAGCCACAATTAAAGATAAAAATACGTTTATTGACGTTTCAATTTCCAATTCGGAAATCGTTCTCAAAATACAAACAGTAAATTAAACAAATTTTGTTTTTTGTTACATAGTGAAAAAATTCTTCTAATCATTTAATTTTATCTGACTCATTCATATTGACAATTCAGACATACATTATGCATTTTAAATATGGAATTATAAACAAAATTACAGTAAGAGTCGGAGAAATTATTTCTGTATACGGCTGTAAAGATTGGCCGTCAGTAAAATCAATTCGCGTCCAAAACTTTGCAGACCAACGTACCGAAAAGTCATTAACTAGAGATTTAGTCAATCTTCGTCAAATCCCAAATGAAAATCCTCAATTAATTCCATGAAAAAGTCATGTAAGTGTGAAATGAAAGTCTTTTTAAGACCATTTCAAATCACATTGAATTGCACGTAAGAAACATGAGGAAGTTAAAAGAATTAAGAAAGAATTTTTCCAACAACCAGCTCTAACCACATTTTCGGCAGGTCTAAGAGAATCCCTGTGATCAACAATTCGATCCATGAGACTTTTTTCGATCTCGCTTTTGCGATTCAATATATTCAGGAAAAAAATAATATTCGGCATCTCCACATATTTCCAATCTTCTTCTAGTTTCATGACTTTTATCGATCGTTGGATATCATGTTGGCTACCATATTCGCTATCGTGACTTTATTGAGAGCAGCTCTAAATAACGATGTATTTGATTTTCCATACCATTGCCTTTTCCAATATAAATAAAAATTTGAAAACTCCAGGGGCACAAACCTATGATTGACTTTATAGTCACTAGTAGAAAAATCCACCACAAGCAGATTCTAGATATCCGAACCTTACACTCAGCAGACGCAGAGAGTGAACACAAAGTAGTACTAGCAAAAATAAGAATAAAAATAACACCAAAACATTTTCTCCAAAAGATCACCGAGGAAAAATTCAATGTAGAATCACTGTGGAACGACTCTACAAGAGAAATGTACCAAAGAAGGCTAGCACAGAAGATACAGCTGAAACAAATGGGCGCCAGGATTAAAGAGAGAGGGAGAGAGAGAATTACAGTTATATCTTGACCATTGCAACAATAATAGCACACAGCCGATGTTACCAGATGGTTTGCGCCGTTTGTATTTTTCCTCAAATGTCATCTTCTTTACGGAGGTGGGCAATTATTACATCCACCTAATACTCGTTCTATACTTTTATATATCAAAGAAGAAGTCTTCTCGTCGCCTCTTGATTTAGTGTCCACGTTTCAACTCAATAGGATACATAACATGTAGTCTATGGCATTTTTATAAACTTGGCACGTGTTTTTAATTTTTTTTAATTGTAAAACTTTTCTTTCGGCAATGTATTAGCTATTTTGTTAGTATTCCAAGGTACATATACTTGTTTACTCTTTCGATATAATGACCTCCTACCATTAGTCTTTCGTTATTATTGTTGCTCTTACTAATTTGCATGAACTTGGCTTACTATTAGATTAACATCAGCATACCTAATATTGTAAAGGAAAACTCGGATTTATCCCTGGGTGTGTTGGCTTTGTTGTAATCTATAAAGCAGTCGTAAAGGTTTTGGTTAATATCTAAGCATTGTTGAATAGGTAGGATATATATGTCGATTCTAATATTTCTCGGTATTTGGCTTGGAACAAGAGATTTATCGGTTTTTATCCCTCTCTGTCATTGTTCTCTTTTCCACTTCTTGGTGTATCTTGGTATCCAATAACCATGATTAGTAACTTATTGCTTGTCATTGTCTACAGCCATAACTATTACTAGAGGAATATAATTAGGTGGTTTCCCATTTCCTTCCTTATCAGTTGTACAAATACGTTTTTGTGGATATCACTGCGATTTCTACTGTCTGAGCTAACCGCCTGGTTCCTTAACGGGCCAATGTTGTTTTCTCGCCATATCTGACAACCCCTATTTAGTTTATCGACATTTGTAGGTAACTACTACTGCAGTTTTTAGTATTACATATACAGGGGGAAAACCACTTATGCAATGACATTATTTCTGTCCTTTATAAAAAACCCTAGGACCAAGGGGATTTACAGGTTAACTCACGCAAGCCCAGCATAGTCCAAAAGATTTAATTTTAATGAAACACCCTGTATATTTTTAAAAGCTCCATAGTAATCTGATCTCAACGAAATGTATATTATGAATATTACAGAATGAAATTGTGAAACTATACAGTGTGGTAACCACTTATAGAATAAAATTGTTTGGCTTTATTTTAGAAACAAATCAACTTTTAAATTCACATGTGCGCTTTTTAAATATAAATTTAAATTTACACGGTGATTTATGCAGGTCTAGCATAGTCCAGTTCTTCTTAACGACCTAATTTTAATAAACTTATATGAATAATAAAAGGTGAAATTTTGAAATTATGTATATTTTTCGTCAGAAGTTAAATACAAGCGCTAATAGTATTGATACTAAGTTAAGAACATTGATGCCTGTATTTAGCTAATTTACAAAAATACCATAATTTAAAGTGGGATAAATTATTAATTTCAAAATTTTATTTAATGTATTTAATATCTTGAATATTATACAGTTTCAAAATTTCACCTTGAATTATTCATAATATACTCTACATAATATGCTTTTAACATGAGGTTGTAAAGTAACTTCTAAAAACATAAAAATATACATATGCCATAAATGGTTTCTACATTTTATAATTTCAAAATTTCACCCTGTATTATTCATAATTGACCCTTGATATAATTCGTTGAGATAGGTTGTTAAGCTGCTTTTAAAAATATAAATATATATTGTGCCCCATTAAAAATAATGCATATGGACTATGCTAGTCTTGCGTGAATCAACCTGTACATTTAAAATTATGTTTAAAATGGGCACATTTATATATATATATATATATATATATATATTATATATATATATAAATCGACGAGTCGATTTTCCGAATCGACGGATCTCAGGGTTTTTATAAATTTTTTAAACCAAGGACAGAAATAATTTTATTCCATAAGTGGTATCCACCCTGTATATGTTGTGTAATCATACCCTCAATATAATTTTATTTATTTTATTTGTGTTGTTCTTTGTTAGATTATATTAATTGTCTAGATTGTGATAAGTGATTATTGTATATTGTTAGTATAAGGAAAATAAGAACAACATATTTTTTACAAAAAATTAGTTTTATTTTACATTTTGTACTGTTCCTAATTAAACACTCAGTCTAACACTTATATATTTCAAAATAATTTTTAGTCGATGGCACAAGCAATTGTTGAACAATAATAACTAGATTATTTGGTAATATTGTGGTCTGGAAAATGTGAAACTAATAATCTTTTTTAATTATAAATTACAAAAAACGGTTTTACTTTGATGAGACACGATCAGATTATTTGTCTTGCAAAATTTCATGAACCTGACTCTCATTTGATGATGACAATCTAGGAACGAAGCTATGAAATCCGACAATATTGAAAATATTTAATTGTCTGGAGTGCATTATCATAGCAAGACAGAGCCAAACTAGTTTTTGCATTAGTAAAATAGTTATAGCCCTTTTTAATATTTTATTTGAATTTAGTAAGAAATTAAAATAGTTAGTGTTTTTAGGATTCATTTATTTTTTCGGGCGTGCATATTTCGAAGGTTCGTGAAGTTTTGAAACAACCCTAACAGCAAGGTTGAAGTGAATGCAAATCTCTGTCGATTGAAAAATATATTGTCGATATATATCATTTATTAATTCAAAGCAACCGAGACACGAATAATTTAACGAATAAATGAAGGGTCTTAGTAAAAGTAAAATCCCACATGGAGACCAATAAAATCCAAAAACAAAATGTATAATCTTCTGTAAGGGACTTCTCAGATCCTGTTGTGTGATGGACAAGAAATGATAATGAAGAGGCTTCGATACTTAAATGAATATTTATCTGGTGCGGTAACGTATTATCTTGTTCGTATATATATATATATATATATATATATATATATATATATATATGTACTGTATGTAATATGTAATGTACTGAAAATTAATTTCAGCAAAACTAAACTAATGTCAAACAAAGATGACAAACCTATGATAAACATCGAAGGGACAGAGATAGAACACGTAGATGAATATACATATCTGGGTCAAAATGTCAAGATAAGCAAAGAAAATCAGTCTACCGAAATAAGCAAACGTGTAAACTGGGATGGGCAGCGTTCGGAAGACAACATGGAGAAGATCAGTAAAACTCAGAAAGCTGTGGAACGACAGGTGCTGGGTATCTCGTTCAAAGACGATAAAACCAATGAAGACATTCGTAATAGAACAAAAGTAAAAGATGCCGTGGAACAGGCAGCTAAACTGAAATGGAAACGGGCTGGACATAACGAACGTCTTAAGGATGGCCGATGGAATAAATAAATCAGGAATTGGCGGCCATGAATAATATGAAGTCAAAAGACTACGAGGAAGAAGGTAAACTACAGGGCCAATGTGTAAACGTCTTACAAACAACAGGGATGAATGGCAAGAATCAGGAAAGGCCTATATTCGGTAATCCGAATAGAGAAAAGGGCTTTAATATATATATATATATATATATATATATATATATATATATATATATATATATATATATATTAATTCACTAATCAAAATACACACTATGTTTAGTGACATGTAGAAGGCAAAAGATACGTCCTATAAACAAACTTCGGAAAGTATTACTAGAAACATTAGCTTCACTTTAATCAAAGCCTTATGAAAAAATATATCTTGCGAACGCATTGAAACAGTGAAAACGCAAATGTAGAGACATGCGTGTGTTACTTGGAGAGAACCAAAACAAGAATATAGAAAATAGAGATTCTAAATAATTACCGAAAAAATACTAAATAACTGCCAATATGGCGTAATATGTCCTATATAGGACATAATCGCTGAACATTTTAAGACCGACGTATTTATTTTTCTGGACCAGTGATGTGGGATAACTGCTTGCTCTGATTGGCGTATATACATAAGTACCTATACCTTCGACCAATTCGAGTGTAGATTTTTGGATTAAATAATGATGTACTCAACATAGAAAACAGATGGGTGATATGCAAAAATGATTAAGTTTACAATATATGAAACCGTTAATAACATAATACGACTCAAATAGGGTATTTAAAGCGAGTAGAAAAGAAGATATAAACGAAACAAGTAGCATTACATACAAGAGGTAAGTAAAAGGAGTAGAAAAATGATTATTCTTCAATGAATATACACCAATTGTGAAGCAGAAAAAAACCAAATGAAACTAAAGAAATAGCAAGATTAGGTGGGACAGTTGAATTAAGAGACCAAGAAAAATATTTTAGGTGCTGATAAGTAGTTATAGAACATTGTTAACTATTGCAAAGAGTTTTTTTATTTTATATTACTAATAGAAATATTGTTCAATTATTGTGCTTACACCTTTATAATTATTTCGATTTACTCAATTTATCTATAAATTACAACTTGGTGTAACGTCGGTGTTTTGTGAATCTTTGCCACACAGACACTGTTTGCCACCTAAGCCGTTCGGAAGACAGATGTGATCTTTGGGACATTGATTCTTGTAGTACTCGCAGACGTTGGTTAAAGATGGACACTTGTTTGCTACAGCTACAAGTGCAAATAGCCTGTTTCCGGTGCCTCCTAGTGGGACAGGTAGAGGTGGAAGCCGCTTTAAGTTGTATTTTTCTACTCTTTCAATTTTTTTTCTGTAAAAGATATAATCGTTAGTGCAAACCTACTAAATTGATAAATTAGTCATGGGAAGTATGTGTCTATTTTATATCTTTCTAAAGTAGTATTTTTTAGTAGTTTAGATTAGTTTTTTATTTAAATTTAATATGGCCACTAGAAGTGCTTCCTTCATTCCCGCATCCATCAATTTCACAGGAGATTTCAATAATCATATCACACTGCATGGAGATGTAACCAATACAAACTTCAATGCAAACAAGTAATTGAATGGGCGGAGCTCAAGCGTCTTAAGACTTTTACACGATGCAAAACAGGAGCCTACCTTTTCTTCATGTAAATGGAAAAAGGCTACAACCCAGATCTAACATTTATATCCACCAAAGATGACTGCCATAACCATGGCACCAGAGAAGTTTTTGATAATTTCCCAAAATAGCAGAATAGGCCAGTTATAACTGCGGGTATTACTATTCCCATTATAAACTGAATTCCTCTACCTAGATTGAACTTTCGTCAGGAAAACTGGGATAAGTATCAAGCCCAATTGGAGAACGATGTCAGACCTGTTAAGTCTAATGTAGAAAACTACGAAAGATTTGGCCAAACTTATAATTAGTTGTGCTAAAAAACACATACCATGCGGCCTAATGTGATGCACACGGATGTAGGTGAACAACTTCGAGATTCTCTGAATTCTGCAAGAACCACCAGGTGGAGAGAAACTCTCGAAAACCTTAACTTTACCACATAAGCCACACTATTTTCTACAGAGGTGAAGGAAAAATGCAAAGAAAAGAAAAAAGCTTACCTGAAATAGATGTCAACCAAAATACAAGAGGAATACCATAATTACAAGCCAATTAAAAACGAAACACATGCACTTATAAGAAAAATAGAAAATGATCACTGGGAACGGTTTTTGGAGGAAATAAAGCATGGCTTTTACGATCTACAAAAAATATAGGAAAGTAAAAAAGTAAAGGAACTAATATAACTAAAACAGATACAAAGAATACGTGAAGTGACTACCTAAAAAAGCTCTATGCAGAGCAAAAACATAGGCAATGACAACAATCAGCAGCAATGACATAACAATTAACAACATTAATTAATAAATATATAAAACACAATAAAATACCGCAAGAATGGAGAACGAGCGAACTAATTCTACTATTCAAAACAGAAGATTAAAACCAGCCAGAAAACTACAGAGGTATAAACTTGTTAAATATTACGCTAAAACTTACACTTTTACAAGTGCTAATAATTCAGAGGATACGTTTAGCAGATGAACAACAGGGTTTTCGTAGTGGACGATCGTGTACAGATGCAATATTAGTTATAAAGCAAATTACTGAGAAATCATCAGAGTATAATAGACCAGCATTTCTCTGTGTGATTGACCTAAAGAAAGCGTTTGACAGAGTAAGACTCAAAGATGTAATCCATCTTCTGTATAATAGAGAACTTCTCTTAAATATTAGAAAAACTATCGAAAACATCTACCAAAACAAGAAAATGGAAGTCAGAAGAGATGGACAACTTACAGAACCTATAGAACTAGGCAGCGGAATAAGACAAGGAGATTCATTGAGCCTCATGCTCTTCAATTTGATCATGGATGAAATCATCAAAAGCGCTAACAAAGGAAGAGGATACAGAAGGGAAAACAAAGCAATAAAAATACTCCGTTACGCAGACAACGCAATATTGATAGCCCAAAATGAAGATAGTCTGCAAAGACTGGTCCACAGATTTAACATAAGAGCAAAATAATCTAATACGAACGTCTCATTTTAGAAAACTAAAACAATAGTAGTCAGCAAAGAACCAACCAGATGTAAAATAGAAATTGATGGCACCAGTATTGAACAAATAATGGAAATAAAATACCTGAGAATTAAACTGTCTAGCTATGGAGACCTGGACAAAGAAATAAGAGATCAAGTACCTACAAATAGCAAATAGACTGGCAGGATCCCTAAACACTATATCCCGACATTATAGATAACAGACACCTTAACACTGAGATGAAGTCAAGAATTTATAAAGCCAATGTAAGAACAATAATGGCATTTGCCTCAGCAACAAGACCCAACACAGCCACAACACAAAGGCTACTGGAAACGGCAGAGATGAGAGTACTGAGAAGAATTACAGGAAATACGCTGACAGATCGAAAGAGAAGTGAAGACATTAGAAGAAAATATAACGTACAGTGTATAAATGACTGAAAAAAAATAGAAAAAAAATGAAATAACCATATAAACAAAATGGAGGAGACCCTTGTCGTTAAAATAGCAAGATATGTCACAAATCGGCAGAAGAACTATCGGACGACCGCGCAAAAGATGGAGTGAGATCCTTCCATAGAACTATTAATCCGCTAATGAACATGCATAATTGCTTATAAAGAGGAAGAAGAAGAAGCCACACTGCCTGGAACCTACATAAAAACCTGATAACAGTCCTAACATCCCGACAACTAACCCTTCATTGCCAAACTCAGAAGACATCGCGAAACGCATTGCCTAGTTCTCCAAGTCAATCATAAAAAAAATTGATAAAAGGGAAGTACGATATCAGCTTAAAAATATCAAAACTGCACATCACCAAAGCCTGCCGATCATAAGGCAAATAGAAATCGAGGAACTTTTCAACGCAATAGACACTTAATTAAGTCTCGCAAAGTTGTAGTAGTTGAAAAATATTTCCCGAGTTCATAAAACACACTGCTGCAAAAACTTGAAAGTGCCTCCTAGATTCTCTATTCAACCAAATAATGACGACGCAAAATATCCCTAAACTATTAAAACAAAGCAAAGTCACCGTAATCTGTAAACTAGCAAATAGACTTCACTACCGGAGAGTTACAGACCAAGAGTCCTTTTAAGTGACTCCTATAAGATTTTTATCTTATAGGAGACATATCAGTAAAAGCAGTTTCCACAAGAGTTATACTTGCAAAATTACAAGTAAACACCCGTTACTCCATAAAGATCATTTAAGTCTATGCACCAACATCGAGTCACGCTGACGAAGAAATAGAACAGTTCTAAGATGACTTGTATACAGCTGTTTTAGAAGACCAAGGACATTTTACGGTAATATGTGGCGACATTAATGCCAAAATAGGAATAAGCACCAACTCAGCTGAAAATGCCCTCGGAAATTTAGGCACACCAGGTAGAAAGGAAAGGGGCGAAATACTTTTAAATTTCCTATTAGAAACCAATCTATATTTAATGAATAGCTTCTTCTATAAGAAGATCCATAGAAGATGGACTTGGAAGAGCCCCGATGGTAAGACAAAAAATGAGATCGACTTCATCATCACTGACAAAAAAATATATCACCAGTAACTTACTCAGAAAAACAAGAGAAGACGCAAATAACCTAAACGAAGAAATAGTAGATACATTAACACAGGCTCAGGAAAAATTTGGCCCTAAACATGGAAAAGAACAAAAAATTAGTAAAGAAACGAAACAAAAAATGGAAGATCGTAGAATAATGAGAAGTCAAGGAAATGTTGACTCACAAGATATAAACAGCATCAATAAAGAAATCTCTAAAGCCATCAGACGGGACATTAGAAAATACAACAACTAGAAAATTATAAAAACTATAGAAGACAACAAAAACATGAAATCATTGAGGAAAAAAATGGAAATTGACAGAAAAGAAATCTTCCAACTTAAAGTCAAAAATGGAAATATTATCTCAGATAGACCAAGCATATTACATATAGTGGAAAGTTTCTATGAAACATTATATAAAAGTCACGTTATTCCAGAGCTCATCGAACAACCAATACAAAAGGTACATAATGTAGGATCGGAGGATATACCAGATATATCACGAGAGGAAATTCAACATGCCCTCAAAAATATGAAAAATAATAGAGCTCCGGGGGAAGATATTGTAGTCATTGAGACAATTAAACTAGGAGGTTCACTTTTGATGTCCCGAATCCAAACACTTTTTAATCTATGTCTGCATAGTGAAAACATTCCAAGTAAATGGAAGAATTCGGTTACAATCCTCCTCCACAAAAAAGGGGATAAATTAGATCTCGAAAACTATAGCCCAATTAGTTTTCTTAACCACCTATACAAGCTCTTTACTCGAATACTGACAAACAGATTAGAAGCAAAACGATTTCTATCAATCAGAAGAACAGGCAGGATTTCGAGCGGGACACGAAACAAACGACCATTTGCAATGCCTTAAAACTCTGGTTGAAAAATCTATGGAATATAACAGACTCCTTGCTCTAATCATTGTCGACTTCCACAAAGCATTTCACAGTCGAAACAGTTGCTATCTTAAAAGCACTATCAGAATGCACAATAGGTCACAGGTATGCAAATATTATTCGAAATATATACGAAAATGCGACAACAACCGTTAACCTCCATTGCATGACTGAGAAGATAAAAATTGGCAGAGGGGTGCGGCACAGAGTGGGAATCAAAGGGTTTAGCATCGATGGAAAGATATTCAATCATCTCAGATATGCCGATGATATTGTTCTCATAACAGACAACTTAGGACAAGCCAGAGTTATGCTACAACAACTACAGCAAGTAACCCAGAAAGTCTGTTTAAAGATAAACTATGGAAAAACAAAAATGATGTCCAACCTCGTCCCCAATGAGCTAATAGAAATCGAAAAGTCGCCCATAGAACTTGTGGAAAAATATGTGTATTTGGGTCACGAAATAAGGTTAACGCGAGATAACCAAACATGCGAACTACTCAGAAGAATAAGTCTGGGTTGGGCTGCATTCGGAAAACTGAGAGACGTATTCAAAACAAATATACCGATCCACTTAAAAAGAAAAGCTTTTAACCAGTGCGTTCTACCAGTCCTCACATACGTAGCAAGAAACTTTAACTCTCACAAAAAATCAGCCGAAAAATTGAGAAGGACACAACGAAAGATGGAGAGATCAATGCTTGGAATAAGCTTAAGAAATAGAATAAGAAACGAGAAAGTTCGTGGACGAACCCGAGCGAAAGACATTATCGAACATATTACAAGGCAAAAATGGAGATGGGCAGGACATGTTGCAAGAATGAAAGACGACAGTTGGACAAACAATTGCTTGAGTGGAGACCACGGGCTGACAAGCGAAGCCGAGGAAGACCCCCCAACAACGCGATGAACCGACGACCTCAAAAGAATCGTGACCAATTGGATAGCAGAGGCGCAGAACAGAAGCAGATGGAAAAATCTAGAGGAGGCCTATGTTCAACAATGGACAACTCAGGGCTGATTGATGATGATGAATGATAAGATTTTTGAGAGGATAATATACGCGAGGCTTTTACAACTTGTCAGTGGAAAGATTTCCGTAGAACAAGTTGGGTTTATGCCTGAAAGGAATTGCAGTGATCCAGTGCTTTCTCTAACAACATTTATTGAAAATGGCTTTCAAAAGAAAATCAAAAGGTAAGTATACTACTTCAATTGTACCAGATGGTACCATGACAATCATTTAATATCCTAGTACATCAAAAGCAGTGCGGCCGATTATTTCAAATTAGCATTGATGGAAAAGCACGTAAATTAAAAATGACTTACCCCAAGGGTCGTTTCTAGAGCCGCTCTTGTTTAAAATTTACACTTAAGACAGTCCCATTACAATTTCACGCAAATTTATTTATACAGCGATATGGCTTTACGTATACAAGAACGAAACATGCGTAGAAAACCCAAGCTATTCGAGATGACGACCTAAATATTATTAACACATACTTTAAAAAAATGGGGCCTTCATCCAAATCGTACAAAGTCAGACGTTACTGCTTTCCATTTAAATAGCCGTGAAGTAAACCACACACTAAACATAGGAAGTAAAGGAGTTATTCTAAAACATAACCAAACCCAAAATATCTCGTTATAATACTAGCTAGTACTGTAATTTTCAAGCACTACTTACATAAAGCTGCAGCTAAAGTCACAAGCTTTCAAACACTTCTTGGAGAGCTAATACACACACAATCAGGACAAGCGCTCTTGCGTTAATCTTTTTAACAGCCGAATATTGTGCTGCACTCAACACACTAACGTTCTAGATACACAATTAAATCAAACCATGAGATATATTACGTGAACCATAAACAGCACGCCAGCTCAATGGTTTCAGGTTTTAAGCAACATTGCAGCACACAAAACACGACGTTTAGCTGCCCTTAAAGCTCAATACCAGAAAAGTTAAAATAATGCAAAACTGAAAATAAATACCGACATCGATCAGCTAATCCAGGGCCAACAATCTTTCAAACAATTTCACAATTGATGAGTATTGGATTATTGATGGATGAGTATTACCTAATAGAAAATCCCACAGTGAAACCCAACGGGTTCTCTCTTCTGTGCCGAGAATTGCGTATTCTGACTTTGTCAATAATTACTGGCGACGAGTGTTGGTGTCATTATTTTGAACCATCCAGTAGGCTATCATCGATGTAATAGAAATACGCAAATTCTCCGCTACCAAAGAAGTTTAAAGTTCAACGTTCTGCACACAAGGTCACGTTAGAATTTTTTTGACCATAAAGGACTCTTGCTCATAGAGTTTACAGAACCTAGAATGCATATCAACACAAATCTGTATAATGAAACTTTGAACAAGTTTTATCAAGCAATAAGATGAAAAATTCCAGAGAAGCTCTCACGTGATATCATTCTTCTACACTACAATGCTCATGTCTCCAAAGTAGTGACAGAAAATCTACATCGAATGAAATGGAGGATATTTGAGCGTTCACTCTATAGTCCCGATTTATCGCTTTGAGAGTTTCAGATATTTTAAGATGCACAAAAAGCCGTATAAGAATTCTTTGAGTAACAACCACAAGAATTCTTTAAGCAGGGTGTAAATAGGTTGGTGAAGCAACGGGCTATATGCCTTAATTGTAATGGTAATTCTTTGCAGATATATTTGCCAATCCATTTTTTCTGGGCCAAAGATAGGTTTCAATTGAATAAGCATCGTAGTAAATTAATTTAGATATTATAAACCTATCATCTAGATCTTATAAACCTATCCATTTAGGTCCTACGTTAGCCTTTTTATTCTATGGCCAGGGTTTGAACCAGCCATCCACTAAATCATTCACAATTAAGTGAATACGTTTCGTCCAACTACCCCGCTTGGCTCTCTGAAAAACTATTGAATTTATATATTGTATATTGAACATATTTAAATATGGGATATATACTTACGTGATCCAATCTGACCAAAATATCTCCTTATCTGTAGTGGTAATACCAAATGGATAAGTGCAGTTACTGGCTATAGTCTGTTTCTGCCTACTATCAAGATGAACACATTCAATTTTCTTGGTACCAGCATCCGCATAGCATAATTGTTCTGTTTCGAAGTCGATAGTTAAAGAATTGGGAAGGGACACATCCGAACCTTGCAAGAAAATTCTTCTGTCGGAGCCATCAGCATTGGCCCATTCGATTTTTGGATCCTTGCGGTTCCAGTCTGTCCAGAAAATCTTGCCTCTTTGGGGGTGAACAGCTATGCCCCTGGGGTTAACTAAATCAGTGTTAAAAAGGGTTCGGCGTAACTTGGATTCTATGTTAGCAACTTCTATCGTGTCTAACGTGGAATCAGTCCAGTAAATGTTACGGGAAACCCAGTCTATAGCTAGACCTTCAGGTGATCCTATATCTGAATTTAAAAATAAAAATTAATATAAGAAACTATTAACAGTAGAAAAATTTAAATTGATAGCTTTCCAATACTATTCGCTAAGTAAGTAATTGTTTTTATAAAACTTTGTCTTTTTTTTCTATGCCTACCATTCAATAAAAAAATAGTGATAAGTAGGTTGACATTTTATTTTTGGTTGTTTTTTAAACGTAGATCCATTTAAACCGGTGAGAATGAAAGTGGCATAAGTCATAAAATTTCAAAAAAAGAGTTTAGTCCATTTTTTAAATCCCCTGACATCATACCAAATAATATAGACACTTAAGTGTCTATATTCTTTGATCATACTACTTAGAATGAAAGTGACTTTAGTTATTAGTACATGAATTCGCCACTAAGAGCAGTACGAGTTTCTTATCTCTACAAAACATTTGTTTTGTTGAGAATGAAAGTGACGTAAGCAATCAATCAATTTGATTGAACCCAGCCTCTGAGACATGTTCACCCAGGTAGTACGATCGGGTGTAACAATTCATTGGAGCAAGGTGTTTTAATTCGTGTTTTAAAAACAGGAATCACCCCACCGTGCTCCAATGCTCTAGACCATCCCTTTCCCCCCTATAGCAATCTGATTCGCTATAGAGGCACAACAATCAGCCAAGTGCTCTTCATGTGGAGGTCCTGGGTAATTGAACCCCAACATGGTTTCCTAACCGTATGTGAAAACTCAGGACAGCGCATCTCCGCTTTATTCCTGTTTATCTTAATGTAGCTTATCCGCGAACTAAAATTGCTTACTTGGGCCTCAAGTCTCCGCTCTGAGTCCCGCTCAGTTCGGCGACTTGGTGCTCAAGGGGGTTGGGCCCTACGTGCCCGGGTTTTGGGGTTTTTGTTAGTTTTTTTGGTGGCCGAAGCCGTTTTTGTTAGTGTGTTTTAATTTTTTTGGTGGCCGAAGCCGTTTTTTGTGTTTTTTATGATTTTTTTTGTAGGTAGTGACGTAAGTCACTGTACAATATGAGTAATATTAATTCATAATTAAAAGCATAATGGCACTCAACTTATATAGCATATTTGAATGTAGAAGCATTGTAGAAGTGATCATGAACACCCATATTCATCTGAATTTGTTGTCTATCTAGACGGAGACTTCGATTCTGACCAATCCAGGCTTAGGCCTAATAATTTAGAATGTGTTCTCAATCATTTTGCAATAAACATGCTTGTAACGTATTCTTCTAGTTCAGAAGATGAAGATTGAAATATGCATACATTTTCTGATGATGATCCAACAGAAATAGGACCTTCCAACAAGTATAAAAGTAGGAAAAGACTTAGAAATCCTTTCTAACATCAGCAAACTATAACGAAGCAAGCTTGAATCTGGACAGTGATATGTGTCAAAGAACGGAAAAATTGTCGAAAGTAAAACATTGCAACATATAAAGAGTATTTTGTTGTAAAATGAAATGTAATGACAAAATCACACTGGAAGAGAGGAAGTCTTTGTTTCAATCGTTTTGGAAAATGTGAGATTTAAAGAGACAAAATACATTTTTATGTGACTTGATACGTAACAAAATGTGTAGAAGCATAGAAGAGTTTCCAAAGCTATTCACGATGCTTTTAGTACATACTTGTAAGAAGACACATCTGAACGAACATGGCATAACATAACATAACATAACATAACATAAATGAAGAAAAACTCAGTCATTTGAGATTTGCAAGTGACATTGTCCTTATAGTCGATCGTATGGATGATGCAATAATAATCTTTGAAAAAATATATCACGCTTCCTTGGAGGTCGGACTAAAGATTAATATGAACAAGACGCAAATAAGGACTAATCTGGTGCTAAATCAAAATATTGCTGTTGAGGGAAGGGATATTGTGCAGACTGCATCGTATAAGTACTAAGGACATAAAATTCGGTTGGTAGAGAAAACCAGGCGTGTAAACTTCCACGTCGCATAGGATTAGCCTGGTTCTAACAATAACACTCACAAAAAAGGTAGTGAATAAGATTCGCGTGACTCAGATTGCTATGGAGCGCCAGATGTTGGGTGTCTCTCTGAACCGATGAACAAAACGTATTGTCGAGTGAAGACCACGACAAGATTCAATACGGAGCAGAGGACGCCCACCAACGAGATGGACTGACGACCTGAAGCGTGTTACCAATAACAGTATGCAAACCGCATAAAACAGAGACAAATCGAAAGAACTGAGGGAGACCTATGTCCAGCAGTGGACATATGCAGGTTAATGATAATGATGAAGATGTTCTTCTAAGTTTACTTCCTAGTAATCTAGAGCGCATTGTTGGTACAGTATCTTTAAATTATTAAGTCATATTAATAGATACATAATAAGCAGGGCACTTGAGAGAAAAAATAACACAAACTTATAAAGATATACTCACCATTAACAATAAAATTTTCTTTATCAGTACCATCTAAAGCTGAGCTACTGATAGCCCTTCCGCTGATATCACTCCAATAAATTCTTCCTTCGAGACAATCTACGTCTAGACCTACCGCAGTTTGATAAGCCTTGACTTGAATAGGCTTTCTCACTTTGTTTCTCGTTCTATCAAGAGGAATTTGTAAAGTAGCCATTCCTTGATTAAGAAGAAGATAATTGCCTTCATGTTTAGATATTGCTTTACACATGGTGCCATTACCAACATATCCAGGTTTGCACTGACACAAGAATCGTCGGCTTGCGTCTGAAAAACACATAATAAATTATTTGTTAGCAATTCTTTTATTTACCATGAAGAAATAATTTCAGGAAAATATATCCGGATGAACTGTCAGTGAATATAAGTTTGGGACAAGAATATTGTATATTGCCAACACAGTTCAAAATCTAAGTTGTAGTAGTTTGTTAGAACAGTGGGAAAGAAATATTCAAGAAATAGGAAATAGGAATATAACTCAAAAATACAATCCTTTACACTTTGCAGTTGGTCGATAACAAGCAATTATATCAAACGATAAAAGAGCCGTCGAGTACATGACGGACAAGTTAATTGAAGAGTACGAATTCTGAGATTTAGAGCCAACATCCAAAAACCTTTGTGTCGGTAGAGAATCTAGTCATCTAACATTAAATAATGGTGGAACAATAACACATTGTACCAGATAGAACCAGAATATTTAATCTTGTGGGTATCAATCAAAATGACTTAAATATTACTTACCATATGATCCCATTAGAAATTATCTTACAAAATGTCGCCCTCCGCAATTTTTAACGAATTTCGCCAAAACTTACAAAATTAATAATTTAAGCAAATAATAAGCAAAACGAGAGTATCGAGGTTTTTGGACTGATGATTGTGTAATAAACGGATTTCATTTTTATTGATTACGTGGCTAAGATATAAAACATATGAACATGTCTTGATTCAGCTACTCAAAGATTTAATTGTTTCTGTTTTTTGGTTAAAAAAATACGTGGGGGTAGGGGAAGACTTTAGACCCGCGTTGTAGGTATATGCGTTGTAACTGGCAAGAGAATATAAAGGCGAAATATACGAAAAAATTTATTCGAATTTCCATATTTGATACTTCGCTTGGAAGAGAATGGCCATGCGCAGAAAGTAATAGTTTCAAGTTTATTTCAAGAAGCAAACAATTACAAATATATTAAACAATAATAAGATCAACATTGTTTAGTGTAACTGTGGGGTGGATTAAGTGGCTCAGCAGTTACCACAGCCTGTTCCAAGCCCGAATAAAATGTGGAGGATGATTGGCAAGGTTAGCAACCTACCAATCGTAAAAACGAATACGGCTCAAAGCAACAATGTACAGCCTTGGAACCGGATTGATACTATGAAAACGACCACGGAAAGAAATAAGGACAAGCGAAAAAAATCCAAAATCCAGATGAGAATCACTACATGGGATATCAGATCGCTTGACTGATTAAGCGATCAAGGGACAAGAAATAACCCAAGTGCTCAAAGAGAAACAAGTGGACAATTGCGCTCTACAGACAATAATAAAGAAAGGAAAATGAGAATCAAAATTATGTGAATATATACCAATCTACCGTGGAGTAGCAAAAGAAAACAGGACCAAAGAACGTGTAGCCTTACTAATACACGAAAGGTACCAGAATCATATTAAAGAGTCTCAATATATACCAGACAAGATCGTAACAGCAAAAATTAAGAATGGAGAAGAAATACTTAAATATCATTGGAGATGGCCTAGAAAATAATAAACTTCAAAGAACAACGGAAACGTTTTATAATGAATTACAACAAGTAATAGATCAAGTCAGAGGGAAGATGATAAATATTGCGGGATTTTAACGGTCAGATAGGCAATCAAGTAACATCTGAACTTAAGCAAAATCACAACGAGAATGTTATAAAAGAAAATAGAGAACTGATGATAAACCTCTGCACAAATAACGAACTTAGAATAAACAACATATTTTTTGACCGCAAAGACCAACACAAATATATATTCAATAACACCTGTGGACAAAAATCTATGATATATTATGTTATAACCAACAGAGATATACATCACTACACAGTGGTGAGTGCCTTATCACCCGGTTTTTTAACGTAAGAGATAGAAAACACAGTTACCTTGTGAAATAAAAGGAGATGAAACTCGTAGAGGTGGGAAATAATCGATAGAAACCTATAATTTACATTACGAATATCGATAGTCTCACACCTTTAGACGTTAGCTTCGATCTAATCGCCTCGGTCATAATTATTATGTTTGACAGTTTAACGTCGTATGTGTGACGTATATCCATTTTTTAATTTAGATAAAGTAAAAACTGATTGACCACAATAAAGCAAAAATGTGAATAAAATAATTTAATTAATAGTGATTATTTATTCTAAAGTTTTAAATTATTAACCAAGAATAATTTCTACTATGATTTGAGGAGTTTCATACACTCTTGTCACGGAATAATTAGCAATCCTTCGTGGATTAGTGGTAAGAATTCGACACTGATGATTAGAGTTCAAAACCTACATGAGGTTTTCTTTTTTTCTTTTTTTAGTAATTTGAAATTATGCAGAGATCGTTTTGCTTTGAATCACTTAACATTTATGTCAGTCGTTACTAGTATTAGAAGTGTTTAAAGTTAAACATAAATATGTTATTGAAAAAATAGTGTCGTCGTACTTTCGAAAATAAAGTAAAAATTCTTAAAAATTAAAAGAATGTTCAAATAAGTAAAAATTTTACAAAAATAAAAAAATATTGTAAATAAACGTATCTACAATATGTTTAAATAAGCCTTCATTAGCAGCAGAATAATAACCCAAACTGTCACTAAAGAATAATAAAAGTGATGGATCAGAGTTCAAGGCACGATGTACTCATGCAGGCGCTTAGGGTTCAAATCCTACACGAAGTTTTTACTTTTTTAAAAATTTGAAATTATGCAGATATTATATCGTTTTGCTTTAAATCATAAAACATTTATTTCAGTCTTTATTAGAAGTGTTTATAGTAAAACATGAAAATCTTATTGAAAAAACAATGTCGTACTTTCGAAAATAAAGTAAAAATTCTTCAAACATAAAAAAAGTTCTAAATAAATGTACTTACAAAAAATGTTTAAATAAGCAGAAATTCTATAAAAATATTCTAAATAAACGTATTTTATTCTAATGAAATGTATTTACAAAAAATGTTCAAATAAACCTCCATTAGCAGCAGAACAATAACCATCTATTATAAAAGTTTCGTCTAACATTAGTTAATGTTTCTGGACTAATACCTCTCATTGAATCAGAGATCTTTTCTCTTAATTCTTGGAGATAATTAGGCCTATCGTCTTCAATTCCATATAGTTTGGACTTGATATATCCCCACATAAAAAATTACAAGGTGCAAGATCAGGTGATCTTGTAGGCCAAAAAATATCTCAGTGTCCACTAATCAATCGATTAGGAAAAATTGCAATGAGATATTCACTGACGATGCGAGAATTATGTGCAGGACAACCATCGTATTGAAACCATATGGAATCGAAAGGAATTGGTAAATTACGAAGGGCTGGGTCAATTTGATTTTGCAGAAGTTCCAAGTATTTCCGCCCAGTCAACATACCGTCTATAAAAAATGGAAAAATGACATAATTCCCTATTATGCCTCCCCAAACATTTATTTTTTAAGGACGCTAACTCTAAATCTTGAAATTCCATATTGTTCTCCGAGACGAGATGTTGATTGTCTAGGATTTTGCTCAATACTTGCACAAATCAAAGTGTCTCTTAGTTCCAAATCTGGATTTACCTCCCTTCGTCAACGAACTCCTCTTGGAGCGAACACGGATCCATAAGTAAAAAAATTACGTATAATAGATTGAATTGTTGATCGTGATGGAGCCGGCCTATTTGGAAACATATTTACAAATTGTTGTCTAATCATGTTGTCTGAGAATCCATTCACATGCCAGACAACAATTTGCACTTTTTCCTCGACCGTTAAAACCATTTTCACGAATTGTTTTTTCAATAAAAAGTTTCTGTTTACCGTGCAAAAACACTTCTCGATATGTTATTATTTGATGGCTTAAAGGCTTCGCTTCGCGCGCATCCATTCCAATGTTGTCAATTGTTTTGAAAATCATTACCTGTACAGAGGAATTGGTATTAAAACTAAGAATTTAGTAATGGATTTGATATAAAACAGTCATTACAATCATAAATAGAATTATTTTGTATTTCCGTTTTATAACATTGAAATAAGAATAAATTGTAAATAATGAGTTTGTCGAAAACTTGTTACCTAATTTGTATCATCATTTTTATCATTTTTTGATTGAGTAAAACAAAAATTTTATCCTAGGTGTGAATTGAACCCCAACCTTCTTGTCAATAGACCACGTGTCTAAGCATTACATTAACTCTACATACAAAAATTGTTTTCGGACAGAACATACCTACCTTTAGTTTAGTCAAATATTTCAGTTTAGTTGTTTTTATTATTTAATAAACTTAAAAATTTATAATTTAAAATCGTTACTAATTAATGTTTTTTACTATAATATATCTTAATTTATTCAATACTTTATTCTAACATCTGAAATTATTAAAAAATTATATTTTCGAGGTCATCCGTATAATTATGACTGAAGTCAAATAGCCACGTCTACACTAAAACAATTTTTAATGGATGGTGATTACTTGGCAACATCGTACTTAACGATAACTTTTCAACGAAATCGTATTGAAATTATCAATTTTGCAGAGGCGTACCAAAAAAATTTTTAATTATTTATTTAAACACATAAGTAATTACGTAAAAATTAAATCTAAGACCGATTTAATTATTAAATTATCATGTCTCTTTTAACAGGTATCTTATAGTTGTCTAACAAAATAAAATAAAATTTTATTCTTATTAGAGAGTATCTAATACAAAACTTCAAAAAACAGAAAACTTTGGAAAATATTTTTTTTTTCATTAGACTAAAAACAATCTGCAATTTTAATTACACATCATTCTCTTTATAGAATTGCTGTGTGCTGTAAACGTTATATTTATTTTTTTTTAAACTTAATTTGAAAGGTTGTTGTGTTTATTCGTTTACATAAATATAAAAATATATTATGAAGTTCATATAAATCAAAATGAAGTAATCTAAACTATTATCATATAAATGCGTTTATATAGCAGTGCATTTGTTTATTTCAGTAAATTCTCGAAATATGAAATGAAGATGGCACTAACTACTAAAGAGTTAATAGCTTTGTTAGAAGAAGACTCAGATTGTGAAAATGCCACTTAATGTGGTTTATTTGCCGCCGAGATTAGATTAGAAAGTTTCTGATGTAGAAGACATTGATCTTCTTCTTCTTCTTCCTTCTAGTTTGTAGGCTTTAAAGCCTGTTTCTTCTTCAATATTAGCTTCCTAAATTGTTTAAATTGTCGCACCATCTTTTTCTTGGTCTGCCAATACTTCTTCATCCAGTTGGTGACTTATCTCGTGCTATTCGTACTATTCTATCCTCCGCCATTCTACTGATGTGTTTGTTCCACTTTTGTTTTCGTTTTGTCACCCATCCATTTATGTCTTCTATATTGCATGCTCTTCTTATGTTTTGCTTCTCTCCCTATCCAACATTCTCCTTGATATTCGTCGGAGTATTTTCATCTCTGTTGTTTCTAGCAGTCGTCTCGTTTTAGATGTGTCAGGTCTTGTCTCAGCCGTGTATGTTAATATAGGTCTAATTCCTGCTTTATAGACTCTTGTTTTTGTGTCTTGTCTTAGGTGTTTGTTCTTCCAGATTGTGTCATTAAGAGAACCCGCCGCTTTACTTGCTTTTAAGCTTTGCTGTCGTACTTCTTCTTCAATATCTCCGTAACTAGTTATATCTATTCCCAGATATCTAACGCTTGCTTCCGGCTTCATTATTTTCCCATCAATTTCGATTTTACACCGTAGTGGGTATTTAATTGTCATACATTTATATTTTTCCGCTGATATTATCATATTGTATTTCTTAACTGTTGTATTGAAGATATGTGTTAATCTTTAGAGCTCGTCTTTTGTCTCGGCGATTAATGCAGCGTCGTCTGCATAACATAATATTTGGATTTCTTTGTTCCCAATTCTGTAGCCATGACTTTTACGTACTGCTTGTATTATTTCGTCCATTAATATATTAAAGAGAAGTGGGCTTAACGAGTTACCCTGTCTGACTCCGCTTTGTACTGGTATACACTGTGTTAGTTTTCCATTTATCTTTGCTTGTATTCGATTATGGAGGTAGATGCTTTCGATGGTTTGTATAATATTGATTGGTATGTTCCTTTTATACAGTAGGTGTAAGACGTCTTTGACTTTTATGCGATCGAAAGCCTTTGTCAGGTCTATAAAACATAGATATTATGGCCTTTTCTGTGATTTGTCTTAGTACAAATACGGCGTCTACGCAGGATCATCCGGATCTGAATCCTTGTTGTTCATCTGATAAAGTTGTTAGTTTATTGATTTTGTTGGTTAGGACTTTTGTGGTAAGCTTAAGTGCGGTGTTCAGTAGATTTATACCTCTATAATTGTTGGGATCTTCTTTATCTCCTTTCTTGACCATTGGTATCATTATGCTGTTGTCATCTCTAGGCTTAAACTTTCTCATCCGTATTTTAGAAGCTCGTTGGTTATTCCGTCTCGTCCTGGTGACTTTCTATTTTTGAGTGAATTTATGACTATTTCTACTTCGTGAAAACTGATTTCTATTTCGTCTCTTAGTTCAGGTACGTTATTGTGTTGATTATTATTTTCCTTTGCTTTAAACAGTTCCGTCAGGTATCTTTCCCATTCGTTTGCTGGTATATTATTGTATTCCTTGAAGATATTGATGATAATATTATTTGTGAAGAATCAATAAAATCGGATATTGTAGGTACATATGAAATACAAGTGATTGGGAATTCTAACGATTCTGATTATGATATTCTAAACCACAGATAAAACGTCCAAAGAAAAAACCAATTAGTAAAAATAAGGCAAAAATAGTAAACCCAAATTTATTTCAAGTTATAATAACGGATATTCTTTCGTGCTCAGTAGTAATTCAACATCAGTCTGATTGATATTTAGACAATATAAAAGCCAACCATGTAGGCAAGTCATATATTGAAGTTTTTTCACTCTTTTTGATAAAAAAGTAATTGCGAATAATCGTCACAATCTTGAAATGAATAACATAGATTTAAAAAAAATATTAACATATGTATATTATCTGGTTTACACTCTGCTTCAAGTTGATATGCATTGGTCAAAGGATGAGGATAAAGAAGTGCATATTATAAGAGAAAGCATGAGCCGACATAGATTTATAATTTTAATTTATAATAGTGAAGAAACCCCTACATCAGTGTCAGTACATGGGCGTCAATCTAAATTTGCTTTACCAGATGAAACCAGATTCGACAATATTGTAGGATGTACAAAAGTAATACTTTGTAAAATAATTTATGTAAAATAGTACTTAATTTATGTAAAAAGTGTAGAATACATCTACACCCCGAATATTTTGAAAATTTTTACCTTAAAATTTAATTTACGTTTAAGATACAATATGTTCCTTTATTAAAAATTGTACTGTTTTCCTTAAAATTGAGAAAAAATATCTCAAATCGTTGTAATTGATTCTTAATTTGTGTTCTTAATCCAATCTAATAAATTAATTGTCAAATTTCTCTTTGTATATTGAGCGGC
Organism: Diabrotica balteata; assembly: GCA_918026665.1. Classification (NCBI taxonomy): domain Eukaryota; kingdom Metazoa; phylum Arthropoda; class Insecta; order Coleoptera; family Chrysomelidae; genus Diabrotica; species Diabrotica balteata. The sequence continues at coordinate 81,461,343 of OU898276.1, forward strand.
CGTTAAGGGTTTATTACTATATAAAGAATAAACTGGCCTCAAATTCACTTTACTTACCTCAAAACTATTTTAAAGTTAATAATAAAGTATATTTAATAAATATATTCCCAATAATACACTACGCCTATGTACATTGTATAAAATCTGGAAGATATCATATTTCATAAACTTCAATAAACTAAGATATCATATTTCTCTAATTAACATTCTTTCTAAAAACGTAAATATATATAGACCAGCAAAATATTGATAATTTTACCGATGTTCCAAACTATTCTATGAACTTGTCTCACTACACACTCATGAATCGCACTAATTTATACTGTTACGGGGGCAAATTTATCTTAGATGGGTTACAAATTTACATATTTACATGGGCGAAGCATACACAATAAAAATGACCCCGGTAAGAATTTACTAATGAAATTTTTCATGGTTGCCGCTACCGTTTAGTTCAATTTGTAGAGTAGTCACCTTTAATTGAAAATTGTCCGACTATAACGTCTAAAGGTGTGAGACTATCGATGGTGGTAATGCAATGTAATGTAAATTATAGGTTTCTATCGATTATTTCCCACCTCTACGAGTTTCATCTCTTTTTATTTCACAAGGTAACTGTGTTTTCTATCTCTTACGTTAAAAAGCCGGGTGGTAAAGCACTCATCACTGTATACTCAACTAAGCACATGTAGGTAGCGACCGTAGCCTAGTATTATGTAAAATAAGAATTATCATTAAATACTTCACATCCAAGAGAGAAGCGTAAACAAAAACAAAAATCAGAGTCGAAGGACTAAATACGGGATCCGTGGAATAGTGGTATGTACACGTGAAGAAAAAATGTGCACAAAATAAGAAAACCTTTTTACAATACAGAACATAACAAACATAACAGGCATGCAACCACTATAAATAAATCAGAAATGAAATGAGTACTTTAGTCAGATTAATAACAATGAAACACTGGTAGAGCTTCTCAAAACAGTTAAAACACGACTTTTACGGAACACAAAAAGAAATATGGAGAATGATCAGTGGACAAAGAAAAGAGATAAACGAATCAATAAAAACGAAACACAAAAAGAAGTATGGAGAATGATCAGTGGACAAAGAAAAGAGATTAACGAATTAATAAAAACGAAACACATTCAGAAAATAACATGGAAAGATAGGTTCCTATTTGCTAAAGGTGACGATAATGAACCACCAACACCAGAAGTGATGACAAACGAAGAAATATATTTTGTGGTGCAATAATGTGGAGAAATAAAAATATCGGGAAAGAAATGAAAGGCAAAATTTACAAAACAGTCATTAGAACAATAATGACGATAGTAAACAGAATATTAAATCAGCAGGTATCTTAAGTAAGGAGTAAAAATAATATGGTAAAACAAAAAAAAATCATTTAAAATAAAGAGATTGCTGTAATATCTTTGGGAAATAATGAATAAGATAGCATTAAGGCTATTTAAAACAAGTAGGGATAAAAAACTAGAGATACTTACATTATTAAGTAATATAATGCTAATTTTATGATTATTATTAATATATTAATTTTATATAATGCTTCTTATATAAAAATTTTCAAGCAAGTAGTCAGAAAATATACCTGTAAGACATACAGCTTGCTGATGGCACATGGTTGGATCTATATGGCAGTTTCTTTCGGCGTAGCAGTCAAATCCGTTACCAAAGAACCCGTCTTTACAGAAACACTTATAAGCTAATTCTTGTTCTTCAAATATGCAGATAGCGTGTTCTCCACAGTTGTTAAGGGTATCGCAACCGATGACCTTCTTCCTACATTCAGTAATTCCATCTCCAATGTATCCATTTTTACAATGACAGTAGAATGTTTCGATTTCTTCATCAAATATGCATTCTGCATTGTCGACGCACGTACCACCGCCACAGGAGCCTGCGATGAGCACGCATTGATTCTGGGAATCTCGGGTGTAACCTAAGAAGGCAATATGCTTTGTATTATAATAGTTTTGTGAAAATTTCGAAGTATTTATTATACGTAGACCTTTTTCAAAGATTGTGTAAGTTAACCTATTGTTGAATTAATCCAGAAAGGAGTTTTGATTACGGTCGTGAATAATCACGTGGTTTAGCTCTTACATTGCTTTAATTAGTTTTTGACCTAGTGTCAATTTCTAATGGATCCTGAAGGTCGATACTAGAGTGTATTAAAACTTACCATCCCTGCATATGCACTCATATTTCTGTGAAGGTGTTATTACGCATTCTTCTGTAGGCGTGCAATCTTGATTAGAGGTACATCCAACTGTAATAAAAAAGTAAGTATATAAAACTACGAGTAAAATTAAAAAGATAGAAAGAAAAAACATTGTTACATCAGTGGTGGCTCGTGGCTTTAGAGACATGGTCGGTAATTTTTTGTCTCTTCAGATAGATATACCGTCTAATGAAAAGACTTCAATCGTCATGGCAGTTTTTTTTTGTTTTTTTTTGTTTTTTCCTAAAAATTTAGAACCTAAACATGTTTATAAATTACTTCTAGTCTACGTTGTTTGAAAAGCAAAATGGGTTATAACGTCATCGTAAAATTTATTAGAGTTTTGGAGAGATTTTAAAAGTTTTTTTCTATTGACATTTGAGACAAGCTTTTCCTTCTCTCTTATTTCATGGTGTTTCGACAATATGTTTTGATTCTTTTGAGAGAAGAGAAATCTCGTTCATTTGAGGCAAAGGTTGGTAGCAATGAGAGAATTAATGACAATAATTTATTAATTTCGGTAACAGTTTGTTATAATGAATTGCAGCGTATAAAATTATACATATCTTGTAACTTATCCCACCTTCCGAAAATATTTGGTTCAGCATATTAAACTTTTAATTCATTTTGTAACTTTATTTTATTAAAGAATGATGGATAATTTTTAATTAACCTGTCCAATAAATATTTTGGAAATTCTTTGGCGCAACTTTTAAATTTTGAATCGTCAAAGAGGACAAAAATTTGCAAATCTTCAAAATTCGAAAAACGAGTAACTATTTGCATAATAATAGTATCCAAAATTTCAAAATATACTCGTTTCTCGAGATCTGTGTCTGTGTGATGCCTTTGTCTTTTTTTGGGGGGTTCGGAAATATCAAGCGAGTCCAAAACATCACTGCGTATATATATATATATATATATATGTATATATATATATATATATATATATATATATATATATATATATATATATACTGGAAATTAGTATCATTACGAAAATCTCTGAGATTTCGCACCAGTTTTGTTATTCCATTTTGGGAATAAGTAATGTCAGTTGACTGATTTTGAACAATATTGAATATCAAATCAATTTGAGTAAACACTTTCTTAAAAATATTTAAAAGTATGTTAAAAGAGTAATCACTTAATAAAGTTTTCAAACCGATTGCTTCACGGATCGAGATATCATCACTTTCAAAATCGTCGCATTCAATAATAAAATCAAAAACTTCCAAAAGCTGTTCACGAAAGTCTGCTACAGTGAAAACTAACAGAGATTTAAAATTCCATCGCGCCTGACAAACTGTTGGCACTTTTTTTCAAAACAAACTGTTCTAAAACATTGGTCCGTTTAGGCGAGCTTGAGAAAAATTAGGCAAATTCGCTTAAACTGGCAAAAAAGACGACATTTTATAATATTTTTTCACGTATCCTGCAAAACTAAATTCACCAGACATCACGGCAGCGCAGTCAAAAGTTTGCGCTACCAATTTATTTTTGATATCAAAAAATTTTAATCTGTCCTTTAAAATACCAGAAATACATTCTGCCTTATGGCTTTTACTCAACGTCTGTAAAACCAAAAATCCTCTCACAAATATGACCACGTAACGCGTATCTAACAACAATTGATAATTGTGAATCACATGATATATTATCGGCAGTTTCATCTACTTTTAGTGAAAAGCAAATGGTTTCATGAATCCCAGATTCAATAATGTTACTCACAATGTAACTAATTGATTCTATTGATTCATTCTGGACTGTTTTAGATACACCGCTAAATATTTTCGAATCAGAAAGTAAATTAGAAAATTCCAAATCGTATTTCTTAAACATTTTTATAAATTCTCTATAATTACCTTGATTTCTCCGATTCATGGTGTTCTCTAAATGATAATTCCTGACAACTTAAAAAATTACAATAATAATTAAACGACGTAAAACTGAAATGAAACGTAGATATTTTGTTTTCCAAATTAATCTAATTTAATCTGGCTGTATGTATGATCTTTCGAAAAATTTCGAATTTTTAGAGAAAGGACTCCCCTTATTTTTAATAACAATTTGTTGTTCGTATGGAATAGATGAAAATCCATTTTGCAAAATATAATTTGCAATATAAGATTTATCAATACTTACAGTTTATCCCATGGTTTGCATTTTTTAGGTTAATTTACCTGAATTTGTTTAAACACAAGCTTAATTTTTTATTTAACAAATTTATTGAAAATAGGCCAGTTACCTTCGACATGGAGACCTCTCATAAAAAAATATCGTCCGCTCCACCCGCCAATTAAAATACTAATGTCAGAAATGTTCGCGCCTTCCAAGACCTTGGAAGCCCCGAAGAAGACATCAAAGAGGATGTCGAGAGCTCGGCGCAATGATAATCGACGCGATTCAAACAAGACTGTTGAGTTTAATATTATTTCTTGTAATAGTATTAATTCTTGCTGGCACTGTTACTATAATACAGGTTTATGTCTATCTGAAAACAAAAATTGTTACATTCCATTTCATGCTAAATAATTTTTTCGTTGTGGGCTAGTGCTTCCACACAGTACCACCTTTATTTCTTCTAATAATTACAAAAATATAATATAAAAAACCAACCCCCTCTGTGGCTCAGTGGTACCTTTGAACCTAAATGTCGTGAGTTCGAATCTCACCTGGGTGGAAATTTTCGTTTATTAAAAATTAATAAATGAAAATAATTTCTATCCTTGTGCGATCGGTACTCACCGGAGGGACCGCAGACGTTCGGATACAATTAACGTCTCTACACACACACACACACACACACGCACGCACGCACGCACGCACGCACGCACGCACGAACGCACGCACGCACGCACGCACGCACGCACGCACGCACGCACGCACGCACGCACGCACGCACGCACGCACGCACGCACGCACGCACGCAATCACGCACGCACGCACGCACGCACGCACGCACGCACGCACGCACGCACGCACGCACGCACCACACACACACACACACACGCACGCACGCACGCACGCACCCACACACACACACACACACACACACACACACACACACACACACACACACACACACACACACACACACACACACACACACACACACACACACACACACACACACACACACACACACACACACACACACACACACACACACTACACACCTGACTGTAAAAATTTACTGTACCATGCCAATGACCATTAGTTGTCGACGCATTAAACTCAATAAAAAGAAAATATAAAAAACCTTTATTTTGTCTATTGTTTGCCCTAATATGTCCTTAAAACAAATAATTCACCATTTAATGTAAACAATGGTAAGGAGTTAGTATAGAGTACGTTAGGATTTAATGTCAATATTGGTAGCAAACAAAATGTAAAACCGAATATTTACAGTGTTGAGATAGTATAATGACTTTTTCCAGTTTTTTATGGCTGGCAATGTAACTACAAATAAAGGGAATTTTACTGCTCTGATTGGATTAAAATAATAATAATAATAAATTATAATAATAACATGAACATCTCTATAAGGCCATGCAAAAAGCTGTACTCTTCGCGACGTCCCGATGCGTACGAAAATTTTTGGGAGATACTCCAACATACTAAGTCACCAGAGCTCAATCCTTTTGATACCTTAGGTATCTGGGATGAGTGAATTTTTCCCTTAGAGGGAGTATGAGCCGTATGGCCAAATCTGGATAATAATAAATAAATAATAATAATAACGTAATTATCTATTGTATATGGATGATTTAAAACTATTGGATTCCACTAGAAGCCACCTGGATCAGATGCTGAAAACAGTAGAAAATTTTGCTAATGGTATTAGTATGTATTTTGGTCTTGACAAGTGCCGTGTCTTAAATAATATAATCAAAGGAAATGTTCAGTCCGGTGGATTCGATATGCAACACGCCGAGTTTATACGAAGGGTAAGACAGCTGCTTCGTTCATAACTTAATAGTAAAAATTTGTTTAAGGCACTAAACACCTACGCATGTTCCACGCTTAGCTACTCATTTGGTATTGTTTAGTGAACAAAAACGGATATAGAAAATCTTTAGCGAAAAGTTCGAGCACGCCTCACAAATGCACAAAAACACCATCAACGAAGTGCAGTAGAAAAAATGACATTACCGCGGTATTTAGGAAGACGAGGACTTATGGATATAGGTGAGCAACTAGAAAAACAGATTACTAATTTAAGAACTTATTTTCAGGTGCAGGCTAAGATATCTATTCTACATTGCGCGATTTGTGCAGTAGATGATACAACATCGATCAAAACCATTCGCATAAACCATCTTACTAAGGACGAAAAAATGCGCACCTGGATGGGTAAACCTTTGCACGGGCGACATTACAATGAGGTCAGTCAAGACCACGTCGACGATATAGCGTCGAAATATTAGCTGACATCGGGAAAGAAGTTCCCTGAAACAGAAGGTTCATTACTCGCAATTCAGGATCAGGTTATACCAACCAAAAATTACCTGAAATATATCGTCACAAACCCTCAGGTCTAAAATGACAAATGCTGATATGGATGTCAAGCTCAAGAAACCATTCAACATCTTACCTGAGGCTGCCCGGCATTTGCTGTAACTAAATACAAGGAATGACACGACTCAGTAAGATAGATCCTTCATCAAGAGATAGCCATCAAACTGGAACTTATTATCAATACGTTCCTTAAAGTACAAGCTATGTTATTAATATAGATAATAAAGGTTATTATTCCAAATATTATACCAAAGGTTCTTGAACTCCTAAGTGGAGCACAAAGCTACAGTGAAAACGTGCCATCGGGTTCTATTTTGCGCTAAGGCCTTCACCTCATTCCAAGACTTTCCTTGACCTCTTATCTCGCCCATGATGGATCTTCTCCAAGTTTATACTGGGCGACCTCTTTTTCATCTTCCTTGAGGATTCCGCTCTAGGGCAATCTTTTCAATACTGGAATTATTTTTTCTAAGTGTGTGACCAATCCAACCCCACTTTCTGGACTTTATTTGATGTTCTATTCTTTTTGATCGGTCAGGTGTAGTAGATCTTCGTTTCTAATGATGTTAGGCCATAAAATACGAACACTTCGTCGTAGAAATTTATAAATAAAGACCTGTAGTTTATCTGTAAGGGTTTTTGCCACTTTCCAGGTTTCACATCCGTAGAGTAGAACAGACATGACATTTGACTGGAATATGCGGATCTTTGTACTTGTAGTATACTCGCCAGATCTCCAAAAAGGGTTGAGCATGCTGAATGATTGTTGAGCTTTTCGTATACTCATACAAATATCATCCTCTGCACCTCTGCTTTTTGTTATGACATTTCCAAGATACATAAAGTTTTCCACATTTTCGATCTGTATGATGTTAATAGTAAATAGTGTGTTGTCTCTTGCATTTACTCTCATGGATTTGGTTTTACTAATATTGAGCAGTGGTATATACCGCTCTGATGAGACTTAAAGAGGTCGAAATACGTATAAGCGGCTTGCCGCTCGCTGCATCGAAACAAAAATCTAATACCGCCATTATGTTTTATTTCTTTACTCTGTTTGGAGTACCAGAAACTGAATTCACAACGAATTTTGAACATGATGAACGGCAGCTGGAATGCATATTTTAGATTCCCTAGAAATTTAGTAGAAAGTTGTAGAAGGCACAGTGGTAAAAATTTGAATTCAGTTTCGCCAGGTAAGAGATCATATGGTTTCCGTTGTTGTTGACTTTATTGGCTTCAGTGGAAAGTGTTTCCGATTGATTAGCCACATCTTGGAACCTTTGTTTTAACAGGCAAATATCGTCGGCGTATTCCAGATCGCTTAGTCGTGTGGTTAACGTCCATTGTATCCCTCTTGTGTCAGAGTCTAGTTTGGAGAGAACATAGTCTACTGCTATGTTAAAAGAAACAGAGAAAGCAAGTTGATTCCATTGTGTGTCACGCTGCATTTCGTCTCAGTGTACAGTGACTTTATAATGGAAATTATTTTATGCGGGATGTTTCTTAGCTCTAAAATTTTCCATAAAGCAGCATAAGAAGCTGTCAAAGGCACGCTTGAAGTCAACAAAAATCATGTATAGGGATGTGTTCCATTCAACCAATTGTTCCATTATTACCCTCACAGTATTAATTTGGTCTATGCAGGAGGATTCTGGTGTAAACCTGCTTGCCTAGCTCGAAATTCAATCTTGTTTGTTAATCTTTTAAGTATGATGGTCGTGAAGATTTTATTTATTGCGGCAAGCAAGGTTATTCCTCTTCAATTTTTGTCCAGTGTGAGGTTGCCCTTTTTTGGAAGCTTACTAATGCTAACCCTTTTCCCTTAACTAAGCTTACCCTTTTTCCAGCCCGCTGGAATGCGGTTTATTTCCTACACCTCTCGGATTATGGGGAGCAAAAGTTCAGCAGTTAGATGCGGATCAGTTTTAAGTATACCAAATATGGATAAAGGTTATTATTACAAATTGTGAATTATTAAAGACCAATAATATACTCCCATTTTTTCTGCGGATATTCTCAGGTTAAAGCTGATTTTATATGGCGAAATGAATTCTCTTCCAGTAAAGTCACCCCAGGAACATAACGTAAAAAAATACTATGTCATTTAAAAGTCTTCTACTATAAAATTAATATTGTATGTCCGAATTGTCTTTTTAAGAGAGGCAAATATAATTAATACGGCCGAGCTGTTCAGAACTCTATGCAGAGCAAAATGAGTATTAAAGGTATCACCCATTAACTTGTGCGTCTCAAGAGGCGCGTCAGAATTTACTTTTGCTATGAAAATATTAGATATCACCTTGATACAGGAAACCATGGTCAAATAAAAGATATATCAAGTGTTAGCGAAGAGCTTATATATAACAGATTTGACGAAATCTCGCGGACTTCTATAATAGTTAATGAAAGTATTTGGTCGCGATCGCTTCAGAGAAGACAAAGAGAACAGAAAACGAAATAATTGATTTAATTTGTATATGAATGATTCCTGAGTTGCAAATTCCATAAATAAAATATTTTTAATTATAATTTGAGTTTATTCCTAAAAATATAGTACTTAGTTAATAGTACTATAATAAAAGAAATCCATATCAAAGATATCATTTACTTACCACTGATAGAACAATAGTATCCATCTCCCACATAACCAGCATTACACACACATTTCGATTTTCCCAAAGTTTCGTCATATGTACACATAGCCTGGGGATCGCAGTTATCAACAATAGTGCAGGAAATTACTTCTGGCTCGCACGAGTATCCATTCCCTTCAAAACCTTCGTTGCATATACATTCATAGTCACGAAGTATATCTGAGTAGAGACATGAGGCGTTTGCATGGCAATTGTTAACAACACTGCAAGAACCTATTAAGTAAAGCAAAAATTACTGTCTAGAACAATACTGTAGAGACGTCGGAGTAAAGTTAAGTTTGTGTTCAAAAAAGGTAATATGCCCTACGTAGGTTTGTCAGATGTTCAGAGGGGAAGAATTGTGGCTCTTGTTAAGCAGGGAATGTCAGAAAGGTAAATTTCAGCTACGCTACATGTCTCGCAGAGCGATATTTCAAAAACATATGCGAGATTTTTAGAATTGGGTACACTTAAGAACAGGCCTAGAGAAAGTCGTCGTAGAGTAACTAGTGATCGACAAGACCGGTTTTTAGGTCAAATAGATAGAAGAAATCCAACCTCTTCTCATCCTGATCTTCAAAGGCAACTTTTTCAGACTACAGGTATTGACATTTCAGTTGAAACAGTACGAAAGAGACTTCGTTCCCAAAATTTATTTAGCAGGAGGCAGTTGAGGATTCCCTAGTTATTAAGACAGAACAAAATTGATCGGCTGAATTGGTGTCTGGAACACCAGAACAAGCTAGACTGAAAACTGCCAGATCCGTTCCAAAATATAAAGGAGGAACTTTAATGTTTTGGGGAGGTATTATGATGGGAGAAAAAATACCTTTGCGTCCCTTACGGCAAAGTTTAGTGGGTCGCCGGTATGTTGATTTGGTACTACAACCCATAGTTAGGCTGTGGCGAGGTAAAGTGGGAAATATTTTCATTTTCATGCACGATAATGCCCCTCCACATACCAGCAGAGTTGCTACAGACTTTCTGGAAACTGAAGATGTCACTGTTCTGAGCTGGCCTGCCTGCTCACCTGATATTAATCCCATTGAGCATGTATGGAACCTCATTAAAGAACGATTGGAGCTCGAAGGGATAATCCAGGTAATGCGGATCAGCTCATTCAAGCTGCTCTAGAAGAATGGACAAATTTACTTCAATAACAAGTTGACGATTTGATTAGAAGCATTCCTCGTCTGATTGAAGCTTGTATTAGAGCTAGGGGTGGCAACATTGACTATTAAAATGAACAAAAAAACTGTATCTTTCTTTAGTCAACCATTACAATGTTTTTATTTGTTCGTATTTTTTTTGCGTTTTTGTTAATTTCAAGCATTTGTAACATTTTTTGTTATACATAATACTTTACAAAATCGGAAATACTGGGTGATTCCATATAAGTTTGGTTGTATATATATATATATATATATATATATATATATATATATATATATATATATATATATTAGAGCTAAGATTAATACTTGGCTTGTTTTACCCTAGAGAACTCAGAGGGTCTACTTGTATCATCGCAAAGGCGTATTGATCTGGAGACAAGCGTATTAATGACTGAATTAATTTGTGAAGCGGGATGATGAAAGTTGGCATGCAAGTAACGATTGATATGGGTGTGTTTTTAATAAAAAGAGTGATGAAAACGTTTGGATTGATTTTTCTTTATGAAAATGTCGAGAAATGGTAGGGATGGACCATGATCCATAACGGTTACCGCGAAAATCACATCAATATGAACATCCACAGACATTAATCTCCCACTCAATCTCAACCCAAAGACTCAGACCCTCACCATACAAAACCTTTTTTTCCTTACATCAAAGGTGTCACTGACAAAATCAACAAAACAAAAACTTTCATCTCTTGTTTGATCAATCAAAGACAACATTCCAAATTAAAAACGCAGAGTTTATGAAATTGCTTGTGCAGAATGCTCCCGATCCTATATAGGCCTAACAAATCGTAGAATCCAAAACAGGATTTATGAACATTTTATTTCTGTTCACAATTCCGGCTTAATTTCAGCTGTACGTCAACACCATCTTCATACAGGTCACAAAATAATTTTGAAAACTTCAGAACCATAGCTCGCCTCTGCTTCTATAAACCAAGAATTATCCGAGAAGTCATAGAAATTAAAAAAAGGCCAAATTGTCTCAATAAAAGAGATGACGGTATACGGTTACCTTCGACTTAAAGACCTCTCATAAAGAAAATATCATTCGCTCCACCCGTCAATCAAAATCCGACTGTCAGAAATGTTCGCGCAAACCCTTGAATTATTCCCTGCACCAGTTACCACCACGCCAACCTCCCCCAATCCACGTCACCATCGACGGTATAAATGAACCGTCCTCTATTCCCAGTACCAGTAATGCATTGCTTAGTAATCAGTATAGTAGTGACTGGGGCTCGGGAGACTGAGACCTCGGGAGCCCTGAAGAAAGCATCGAAGAGGATGTCAAAAGCTCGACGCAATGATAATCGACATGGTTCTACCTGGAAGGCTGTTGAGTTTAATATTAATTCCTGTAATAGTATTAATCTTAGCTCTAGGTTTAATTGTGCTAACCACGAAAATTTTTCGGAACAATGTAAGATTTAATTTAATAAAATCCCTTATCATCTAATTCAAATATTTGGATGTTTTATTTCGTCTTGATTCGTCAGATTTTACCATTCTAAAATATGGTCTACACGATAACCAACTGTATTATTGTAACTCAAAAAATACGATTATCATTTATCATTTTACCTATCTAAACATAAATGTAGTAAGACTTTAAAATCAAACCTGGTAATCTTTCAGTTGGTTGAGAAACCGTAGTTGGTAAAGTTGTAGTCTCCAAAATGCAATAAGGTGTACCAGTTTCTATTACATATCCAGAGGGACAATAACAACCATCGGCAGTACATGTTTGTAAAATTTCCTGATCTACAATTAAAAAATGAAGAGAATATTTTTAATGTAATGGTAAACAAAAAATTTATCTACGAATATATTTAAAACAAAAGTTAAATGTTAATAATAATAAAATGGATGTAAGGGGTCGCGTCAGACCTTTATCCTAAAATCAAGAGCCAAATGCTTTACATCTCCATATCTTTCTGTTCTACCTTAACATGTTGATGGGTCTTGAATCAGAAGTACCTGCTTTCATACTACCTACATTGGGATCTTCATAAGTACGGTGTCTTATTTATACCATAGTATTCGTTGGGTCAGTGAATGAACCAAATGAACAAAAATAAAAAGAGAGACACTTCTTCTTCTCGTGCCACTCCTAGCGGAGATTGGAAATCATCATGGCCACTGCGACTTTGTTAGCAGCGCGCCTGAAAAGTTCAATCGAACTACATCCGAACCATTCACGTAGATTACGAAGCCACGATATTTTTCTTCTTCCCACACTTCTTTTGCCTTAATTTTGCCCTGCATGATGTTTCTTAAAAGTTCGTACTTCTCACCTCTCACAATGTGCCCCAAGTATTCCATCTTTCTAGTTTTTATCTCATTTAGAATTTCGCATCTTTTGTCTAAAGTTTGGAGTACTTGCGTGTTAGTGACGCGGTCCATCCATGATATTCTGAGAATGCGCCTATAGCACCACATCTCGAAAGCTTCGATGTTTTTTATGGTCAACTGTTTTAGTGTCCAAGCCTCAACTCCATATAACAGGGTAGAAAAGACATAACACCGCAGCATTCGTATTCGTAACTTTATATTGATATCACGATTGCAAAAGAATTTGCGCATTCTATTAAAGACTGATCTAGCGATTTCTATTCTACATCTAATCTCTTTTGTTTGATCAGTATCGTCTGTGATCCAAGCACCTAGATATTTATAACAGGGCACACGCTCAATCGTTGTATTGTCTATTACAAGATTAGCTCTGATGTTCTTTGATTTCGTGATTACCATAAATTTAGTTTTTTTCAAATTAATTTTCAAGCCGTAACTGTTACAGTATATATTGAGACTTTGAACGAGATGTTGTAGTTCTACTAGCGTTCCCGCTAGGAGAACTGTATCGTCAGCATACCTTATATTGTTGATCGTCTCACCATTTATTATCAGACCAAGATCTTCTTCCTCGAGTGCTTGTTCACAGATAGCTTCACTATACAGATTAAATAAAAGTGGCGACAAGACACATCCCTGCCGGACTCCTCGACGGATTTGAATTTCTTCTGTTAGTCTGCCCTCAACCTTGACATTTGCTGTTTGATTCCAATATAGATTGCATATAATTCGAATATCTCGGCTGTCTATATTTTTCTTTATTAGAACTTGTCTTAGTGGTTCATGTTGTACTTTGTCAAAGGCCTTTTCGAAATCAATAAAGCAGGCGTAAATTTCTTGGTTCATGTCTAAGCATCTCTGTGAGAGAACGTTCATTGCAAACAGAGCCTCCCTTGTACCCAGCCCTTTTCTGAATCCCATCTGAGTGTTACTGATGTCTACGTCTAATTTCCTATAGATCCTATTATGGATTATTTTTATGAACAGTTTTAGAGCATGACTCATCAAAGCTATCGTACGATATTCGTTGCATTCCTTTGTATTTGCCTTTTTTGGCAGTAGTATAAAGGTCGAACGGAGCCATTCTCTAGGTATTATTCCAGTTCTATATATTGTGTTAAATAGATCTAGGAGTATTTTAATAGATACATCGTCCATAAGTTTGAGCAGTTCTACGGGAATTTCATCAGGACCGGGGGCCTTACCACTTTTTGCTTGTTTGATTGCATATTCTATTTCTTCTCTGATTATATCAGGCCCTGTATCATCTGTATATTCGTTTGAGATTTCTTGTCTATCTTTGTCATCAAATAGTTGTGATATGTATTCTGTCCATCGGTTCATTTTTTGTTATAAATCTGTTATAATTATACCATCTGTATCTTTGATCTGTCCTGTCTGTATTGTTCTTCTCCTTCCTGTCATTTCTTTAATCTTTTTGTGTACATTAAAAAAGTCATATTTTCGCTCCAATTGTTCCAACTCATGGCATTGCTCACTTAGCCATCTTTCTCTAGCTTCTCTTATTTTCTTTTTTATCAGTTTATCTGTTTCTTTGTATCTTATCGGATTATTTGTTTTGTGTACCCTTCTTTCACGCATCAACTGTAGTATTTCCTCATTCATCCATTCTTTATGTTTCCTTTCTTTCGGTATTAAATTTTCTCTCCCTGCCAACATTACGGCATGTTTAATATTCTCCCATTTTTGGTCTATGTTATCAGTATTTCTATTCAGTTTCTCTATATTTTGTAAATTTTCTTTGATGTTCACTATTGTTTTCTCTTTTATATGTTGTTCATTCAGTCTTCTCACGTCAATTTGTTTCTGTATGTGTTTTTTAATGATCTTTAGTTTTATTCTTAATGTGACTACTACAGGATTATGATCCGACACTAGAGAGACACTAGGGGACACAAACAATACGAGATCATTTGCATACTCTTATAGTAAACACCGAGAAACTTAAAGTATCTCGACAATGCTTATCCTCAGCTCAACAAAGAAGATGAGGGGGCTGGGTGCTGATACTATAAAGATCACTATACCACGGAAACCAGTGACTACTCTTCGAGTGAGACTTGATATTAGATAGGCTGCTACGTAGACTACGTCTACCAGATAGACTCCCGACGAGAAAATACAAAGAAAACTAGGCCCTAAACTTCCTCCTCAATTAATTGTAACTGAGTAAGTAACCAAACGGCTCTAATGAGAATCAACATGGCAGTGATTCTCAAGAACTACCGGGACAAAATTTATCCGAGAATGAAATATGGTTCATAAAAAAATGTCCTAATAAGACTTACGGATTGTTCTACATGTGCTTTTACATATGGAGGAAGTCGATTCGTGGAACTGTACGTTGTCTTGACATGTGCTGAGTAAGTCCTTTAATATTAGAAAGATCTTTTTTGAAGAAAAAAACGGAAAGAAATTTTGTTAAGGATAAAGAACTGACTAAACCGAAATGTGTGCTGACTTAACTTCCAAAAACTAAAAGTGGGTATATGAAGGTGACATTATAATGTCTTGGTAAATAAATTAAAGTTTTCACGGTGGAACGTTGAGTATTATGATCAATCAGAGGTAGAATAGTGAAATATACAAGCTTATAAATGTTAGCAATGTTTTAAAGGCTATAACTTCGTTTTTCAATACCATTTATACCAGCGGACCTAATGCTTGGTTCAATTTTTGTTCATAAGAAGACACCAGCAAAAACCTGTGCTGATTATAGAGTCATCAGTTTGTTAAGCCATTTATTGAAATTTTTTCAAAGGTAATACATGATCGCATAATAAATGCAAGGAATACCTAAGTGATACAAAGTTTGGTTTGCATAACGGGTTTGGAACAAGAGAGGCATTGTTTGGGATGGACTTACTTACTCAAAGAAGTCGTGGTATATCTGTGGACATGCACTGTTGTATTATTGACTTCCAAAAGGCATTTGAGAGAAGAATACATATCGCTAATAAAACATATAATGGACTAATTAAACATCTAAGATCTAATAACATCACAAGAAAAACCAAACCTTGATAAAACCGGTTCTTGTATATGGATCAGAGACCTGGATACTGTCGAAAAGTGATGAGAACCTATTAGGTACGTTTGAACGAAAAATCCTTATACACAAATATAAGGTGGTAAAAAAAATAATAAATGGCGCAGAATATAGAATTTTGAACTATACACAGCATACAATGAACCCCTAGGTCATAACATTAATAAAGATCGGATGTCTGCGCTGGATGGGCCATGTTGAACGGATGTTGGAGACTGAAACACCAAAACATGTAATGAAGCAAACACCAGTAGGGAGTAGGTCAAAGGGAAGACCCAGACTTAGATACATGGAACGAGTTGAACAAGATCTGAAAACGCCTAATATTACCAACTGGAAAAACAAAGCAAGGAACAGAACAGAATGGCGGAAAATCCTAGAACAAGCCAGGACTCAGAAAGGGTTGTCGAGCTACTGATGATGATGAAAATGCATTTGATCATATTAAGCACTGTATATTGATCGAAGTTCAAAGAGATATTGGCTTGGATGGCAGAGACGTTCGCATAATTGCAAATTTGTATTGGAATCAAACAACATTAGTTTTAGTAGACGGTTTGGAATCAGACTCTTAATATTAAAAGAGTACGGCACATACGTGCCGTAGTCATACTCCTTGCCCTGTAAGAAGGAATAATTATGAACGGTGAAGTCATCAACAATTTACGATAAACGGACGACACAGTACTCTTAGCATCTACTCAAGACAATCTGGAAACATTACTTGACAGTGACGTTGAGAGCTATAAGGAAACAGATCTGAACATATGGAAAACCAACATATTCATAATAAGTACAGAATAGAATATAAAACTGTCTAATATGCCAATATTACCAAACTTGAGCAAATTGATCAAATTGTTTACCTTGGATATCAATTAAACAGTAACGCAGAAATTCACGCAGATATCAATTAAACAGTCACGATGAAATTAGATCCAGAATTGAGCAGGCCAGAGCCTGCTATATAAAAAAGATCTAAAATTGGCATGCGAATTTGCCTAGTTCGCTGCCACTTGTTCCCAGTCTTAACTTTATGGTGTCGAGTCTTGGACTGTAAATACAAGTGATCAAAATCGCCTTGAGGCTTTTGAAATGTGGTACTGTAGACGAATTTTAAAAGTATTAAGAAGAGAAAGCTGGAATACTTTAGACATCAAATGAGATGCCAAAAATACAGATTGTTAGAAAATATTATGCAAGGGAAAATAGCAGGTAAACGCAGTCCAAGACGAAGAAAGACTTCATGGTTAAAGAACTTGCAAGATTGGTATTGTATTGGCACAATTATGCTATTTAGAGTGGCAGTGAATACATTTAAGATATTTATGATGGTAACCAATGTTCTGAAAGGACATGGTACATGAAGAAGAAGAAGAGGTAGAATTAAACAGACTGCAATGAAAGTCCTATTATCAACTTCGTTATGTTAGTTTCATGTAGTTGAATCGAAATACATCTACGTTGCCTAGAAACACTAATAAACTAAAGCCTGCAACAATTTCTTCCATTCAGAAAATCGAAAGGGAATCCGTTTAGATAGAAAAAACGTCGGAACGACAATAAATAAAAAAGGTTGGGGATAAAAATCAATAACGGATAAACCAGATCTAAAATTAGAATCTGTAACTTTTGTACATTTGGTCTATGTAGACAGAATAAATCCTTGAACTATCAACAACAAAATTAATGGTTTTTTGTTGGTGACATCAAGTACGTGAGACAAGTAGTGTTTCGCCCTAGGAAAGAAGAAGAAAAACCTGATTTACCTACACATGTAGTAAATAGAAATCAACACGCTGCACCTTGATAGTTGACAAACAAGGCTGTGTTCATCGATTATAGGTGGTATAATCCTATTTATCAAATCGTCTCAAGAAACCAAGGAAATGTATTTACCAACCATCTTTCAATCAGTTAATCGTAAATATTATGACCGAAACAACTTTCCTAATGAAAACACGTAAGTTTTAAAATTTAAAGAATTGTATCTCAGGTATAAACAACTATTTAAGACGAATCATAGGCAAAAAATATTGAAACTTAAAAGGGCGAAAAATAAACCAATCCTAATCCTTATATATATCTATATATATATATATATATATATATATATATATATATATATATATATATATATATATATATATATATATATATATATATAAGCGAGGTTCCTACAGCCTCTGCCGTTTCTCGCATTTCGACGCCATCGTTTTCTGTCCATCCATTCGTCTTCTCTGATGGCTCTATCTCTCATTATGTGCCGTACCTTTTCTTCCCAGGCAACTGAAGGCCTTCCCCTTCTTCTTCTTTGTTGTGGTATGTAATTTAAAGCTTTCTTTGGCCATCTATCTTCATTCATTCGTTTCACGTGACCATACCACACTTGTTGTCTCGTTTCAATTCTATCTACACTGGAATATACAGTATTTGTCCTCCTTCTAATATCTTCATTCCTGATGTGATCTTTTTTGGATATACCACACGCTCTCCTTAGAAAATCCATTTCTACTACTTCTATTCTTTTTCTATCCTTCTGCGTTATCTGCCAAACCTCTGCCCCATAAGTCATAATAGGCTCTACCAAGGTTCGATAGATTGTCAATTTCGTTTCTTGTCTAATATCTTTAGACCAAAGTAGAAAGTTTAGAATGTTTACCACGTTTTTTCCCTGCTGTGTTCTGTTTTCGATGTCTCTTTTGGTAGTGCCTTCTTTAGATATTATAGGTCCGAGATATTTATATTCATTGCATGTTTTTGTGTTTCTAATTTCTAACTGTGGATCTTCTTCACCATCTCCTATTTCAAGATACTCTGTCTTTGCCATATTCATATTGAGGCCCCATTTTTCATATTCTTTCTTTAGTTTTCTAAACATGTAGTCCATGTCTTCCTCGTCATTCGCTACGACTACCTGATCATCTGCGAAAAATAAAGCTGTTAGACATTCACCACCGCCTATGTCTATTCCCATTCCGGATACTTGTTTTCTCCACTGCTCTAGCGATGATTGAATATATATTTTAAACAGGGTCGGAGACAGACAACATCCTTGTTTAAGCCCCTTGGTTATTGGAAATAATTCAGATATAAAGTTTCCTTCTTTAACGACACTTCTTGCATTTTTGTATATATTTGCGATAGCATCCACATACTCTCTACTGAGACCTACTTTCGTCAATGTATAAATAGTTTTTTCAAAGGTACCGTATCATATGCCTTCTCTAAATCTACAAACAATAGGTGGGTAGATAGATTCCTTGCCTTCCGTTTTTCGATTACCTGCTGCAGAACGAATATATTATCAATGCACGATCTTCCTGCCCGATATCCATTTTGTTCCTCTATGTCTTCATATTCTGATTCAATTCGTTTTTTTATTATTCGACCGTACAACCTCCCAACTGAGCTAGTAACAGTTATTCCTCTATAATTAGAGCAATTGCGTTTATCCCCTTTTTTGTATATTGAGCTGATGTATCCAACATTCCAATCATCAGGGATATTTTGCCCTTTTAAGCATTTATTAAATAGTTTACTATATAGTAGTTTACTATATAAAATACTAGATACTAGATTAAAATATAAGTAAGGAGATAGAGTTTAGATGGTTTGGATATGTAAAGAAAATGACAGAACACAGATGGCCGCAAAGAATATTAGAATGGATTCCCCATATAAAAGAAAGAGACGACTCCCTCGAAGAAAGCGTCACGACATTGATGAAGGAATAGGGTAACTACTTATAATAGAAAAATGTTAATAATCGGGACAAAAAAGGTGGGAATAGCCATAGCATTGTCTCTGTTGTATATATATTTGCTGATGTCATTATTTTTATTACAGATAACTTTCACAAACACATGAAACATAGAAACAAATTATATTTGGCCCAACAAAATACAATTTTTCGCAATTACCACTATTACTGGATTCATTACAAACAGAGAAATTATATTCAACTTAATTACTTACTTTCTGGTTGAGTATATTCAACGGTTTCTGTAGTAGCTGGCTCTGGTGTAGTTCTTTCCATCTCTAAGCATCTATATCCATCACCCACGTAACCTGGAAGACAGGCGCAAGAGTATTGGTTAGTTTCTCGGTTTATAGCACATAAACCAAATGGAGAACAGTTATTTGCTATGTGACAGCTGTGGTCTGG